>CM077662.1:10256594-10354094 GCA_039707465.1 Rhabdophis nuchalis | reverse complement strand
CTTTTCCCGACATTCTTATCACCGTTTCCTGCTTCTTCTAGAAGAAAAATTGCATTTCCCAAAGTCTTATTTCCTGTTTCTATCCTCTAACCGCTTATTCCATTTTTCCCGAATTAAATAGGACTCCGTTTCCTCCTTCCCGTGAATTTCCTGGGCCAGTTTATCCATCTCTGCGCATCCTAAGGTCCTTCCGTTATTCTCTCGCCTTCCTTCGGTACCGTGTTATTCCTCCTTTTCTGCGCTTCCCCGTGGTCACAATTCAAAATGTCACGGGGTCGTCTTTTGCGAACTCTTTTGTTAAAAAATTGTATAAAATACAAAGGAAATAGGAGATTAAGGGCGGGAAAGGCGGGGTGTTGGATACAAGGGGGAAGAGAAAAAAGGAGAGAAAAAGGCATTGACTTCTAACTCTTCCTAGGATAAACACCCTCTTCGCTTTTGCACATGACTAGCCGTTTCTATCGCACCGAATCTTTCCAATCCACAAAACCAAGATCAAAGTTTCATTGTTGCCGTTTTTTCCCTTCCCAGGCACAAATTCCATTTCACAGTTTCGGTGTCAAATTAGCTTCCGTCTCGATCTTACTCCGCCACTTAAGTGGTGAGTAGAGAGAGCGTGCCTAAGTGGCACTAACGTTGCCTATCGCTCCTTGTATATTTTCCCCCCCTCTTATTCTCGTTCGACAAATTCCAATCAATCAATAAACATAAATAAGAAGTTATTTCTCTCCTTGGATTGAAGTATTCAGTTGAAGCATTCCAGCTTCGTCTTCCCTGCTGGGGAAATAACTGTTTGCATCTACTCGTCTATTTTGTTTTTGGAAAGTTATTATTTTTTAGTTTCCCATTACCACTCTTACATCATTAATCTTACAATGTGTCATCTGGGTAGAGTCTTTGAGTCATCCTATTTAACACTTAAATCGTTTTAATCTATTTTTATCTTACGTTTACATTTCAATTACTTTTTAATTCAGCTCCTCCCCTATAATTCTATGTTTTTCTTCCCAAATGATTCAATTTTCTGTTTCTTTTCTATATTCGTTTTCTATCCAGTGATAAAAACATCCCCGTAGCTTATAATTCTCTGATTCTTCCTTCTCTTTCATATAACTTAATCTATTCATTTCTGCACAGTAATATTTTTTTAATTGCCTCCCCTTCTGAGGGAGTTTTTTTTTCCATTTTCCAATTTTCTGCAAATTACAATTCTAGCTGCAGTTATTACATGAATAATTAAATATACGTTTTCTTTACTATATTTCTCCGGTAAAATTCCCAACGAAAACGGTTCCGGCTTTAAATTACTATGGTGCTATATCATCCTTTCCAACCATATTATCCTTTCCAACCGTATTTATATATATATGTGTGTGTCATTTCATTTCATTCATTTATTCGACTTATTAACCGCCCCCTCTCCCCAAAGGGACTCGGGGCGGTGCACAGGAAAATATAAAAATACAATACATCACAATAAATACATAAATACTTAAAACTATGTTAAATTATACCCTGTGCTAAAAACTACCCCATTAAAAATCCCTAAAGCCTAATATAAAATGTGTGTGTGTGTGTTAGTTTTTATGAGCTGATCAATAAATAAATCATAAATAAATAAATAAATATGAGCTGATCAATAAATAAATCATAAATAAATAAATAAATATGAGCTGATCAATAAATAAATAAAAAACTAACACACATATTTAAAAAAATCACACAACGGAACTCATGGCTTTCTGTCTAGATGGTCTCTGGTGATGAGCCAAAAGGCAGAAAAGGAAACAGTATGTCTCCTCCCTTAATTGGGGCCCTAACAGTGTTGTGGAACAATTATAGATACTAATCCTCCTGTCTCAGCTGATGCAATTGGGAGAGCCTGGCTGGCTGAATGGCTAAAGGCTCTTGGCCTGATATGCAATACAGCCCCAGTTCGAATCCCAGTAAGGGTATGGCCAGCTGATGAGAGCTAATAAGCTCGAAATAGATCTATACTAGTCTCTCTGATTTATTTATTGATCAGCTCATAAAACTAACAGATATATGTTAATATTGTATTAATCATTAATCAGATAGAGAAAGAGGACTGGAGGATCCTTGGTGCTCTCTGCGCTCGGCTGTTTTCTTGCAGATGTCTTATGACCCAACTAGAGAACCTCATCAGTGCGAGAAGGGAGCGAGGTTTGCTCTTTGTTTATGCACAATGCATTGGTGGGTGTGCTCTTTGTTAATTCCTAGATTAGGCTGTTGTTGACAGTTGGATTGCACGTCAGAGCTGGTAGCTCCTTAATCAGAGTAGTAGTATTTATGACTTGATTGGTATAGTACTACAGGGCAAGCCTCTAAGTGCAGTGAGTAAGTATGCAACACGAGAGCAAATCCTGTTGCGTTTTCAGTTTGGCCCTGGGCTTTAGGAGGCCTGTTGCAATCCGAGGTGTAATTTTTACACAGGCTTCTACAACGGAGGGTGGGTGAGGTTGGTGTCCTGCGGAATCTTCTAGTGTTTGCTTTGTGCAACCTCTGGCTGGGGACCCACAAACCCCCCCCCCTCCCCACTTCACCCAGTCCTTCTGGTTAATCAACAGCCTTTCCTACTCTCTGCCTCTCTGGCCACTGGGTCCAAAGTTACACAGGTTTTGAGGGTCAAGAGATTTTCTCTCTTTCTTTCTTTCTTTCTTTCTTTCTTTCTTATTCCCCTCATTCTAACCTTTACCTATCCTTCATTCCTTCCTTCCTTTCTCTCTCCTTTCCCCCACTCTAACCTTTCCCTATCTCTCCTTCCTTCTTCCTCCCTCCCTCCCTCCCATTTTCTTTTTTTCTTTCTTTCTTTCTTTCTTTCTTTCTTTCTTTCTTTCTTTCTTTCTTTCTTGTTCCCCTCATTCTAACCTTTACCTATCCTCCCTCTTTCCTCCCTCCCTCCCTCTTTCTTTCACTCTTTCCCCCCACTTACCTTTCCCTATCTCTCTTTCGTTCTTCTTCCCTCTCTTTTTCCTTCCTTCCTTCTTTTTTTCTTCTTGCTCTTTTTCTCCTCCACTCTAACCTTTCCCTATCCTTCCTTCTTCTTCTTCCTCCCTCCCTTCCCTTTTCCTCCCTCCCTCCCTCCTTTCTTTCTTTCTTTCTTTCTTTCTTTCTTGTTCCCCTCATTCTAAACTTTACCTATCCTTCCTTCCTTCCTTCCTTTCTCTCTCCTTTCCCCCACTCTAACCTTTCCCTACCTCTCCTTCCTTCTTCTTCCTCCCTCCCTCCCTATCCCTCTTTCTTTATTTCTTTCTCTCACTCTTTTCCCTCACTCTTGCCTTTCCCTATCTCTCCTTCCTTTTTCCTCCCTCTCTTTTTCCTTCCTTCCTTCTTTCTTTCTTCTTGCTCTTTCTCTCCTCTCCTCTAACCTTTTCCTATCTCTCCTTCCTTCTTTCTCCCTCCCTCCCCTTTCTTTCTTTCTTTCTTTCCTTCCTTCCTTCCTTCCTTCCTGCCTTCCTTCCTTCCTTCCTTCCTTCCTTCCTTCCTTCTTTCTTTCTTTCTTTCTTTCTTTCTTTCTTTCTTTCTTTCTTTCTTTCTTTCTTTCTTTCTGGGATCAGGAAGCCGCCATGATGCAGACAGTCCTGTGAAAAATCTGAGGGAATCTGCACAGCCTCATCCTTGTTTTCTAGAATGTTCCTTGGTCTCTTCCTCGGCTTTGAAGTACAAGTTAACCCTCGGCTCATGGCCCCCATTGTGGTGAGAACTTCCATCACTAAGCGAAGCGGTTCCTTTTTATGACCGTTTTTGCCAAGGTCATTAAGTGAACCTTACTTCCTCCCTTGGTTGTCAAAACTCAGCTGGGAAGGTGATGCTTACGAGACCCTGTGAAGCTGCAAGTGTGAGCAGCCGCGTCCCAAGCTTACAACGGCCATTAGAAGGCGTGACTTCCAATCGGTCCTCGCGCTTACAACCGCTGCAGCTTTCCCACAGATCAGGATTCAGTCGCTTGGTTCACAAAGATTACCCGGTGGGAACAGAAAAAAAACTATGGTATTTCCATTGCAAAACAGAAGGTAAAAGTAGGAATGGCTGAATGGATTCTTCACAGAGGAAAATAGGTTTCGGCACATTTTTTTTCCCTTGGAAACCACTTCTGGACTTTGTGCTTGGGGTGAAAAAGAAAATGAAAGGTTTGACTTTGGTTCTGTTGATCCGAAAGGTTTGTCGCCCTAGAAACGGCCGGTTATATATTAATCTGTAAAAGCACAAAGTGGAGGCTGGAGTGTTTTTAAATCTTGCACCATACTAAAAATCAGAAGTCAAGGCCCTTTTTCCCCACCCTTTTATCTCCCACCCCCTTTTCCTGCTTCTATTTAGGATTAAACGAATAACTTTTTAAAAGTTGCTTGGCATTGAGCACATAATAATAATAATAATAATAATAATAATAATAATAATAATAATAATAATAATAATAATAATAATAATAATAATAATAATAATAATAATAATAATAATAATAATAATATTTATAGACTGCCTCCTCTCCCCAAAGGGACTCGGAGCGGTGCACAGGGAAGTTAAAAATGCAAATATAAAATACATAAATAGCTAAAATAAGAATTAAACAAAATTATCCCTGCGCTAAAACCCACTATACTAAAATTAAACTACATTCCCCTAAA
Source organism: Rhabdophis nuchalis (assembly GCA_039707465.1). NCBI lineage: Eukaryota > Metazoa > Chordata > Lepidosauria > Squamata > Natricidae > Rhabdophis > Rhabdophis nuchalis. The sequence continues at coordinate 10,349,448 of CM077662.1, read as the reverse complement.
AAAACCCAGTTAAAACGGAAGACTAACCTAGGCCGGCCAAGCAGAAAAAGTGTGTTTTCAATTTTTGACGGAAGGAGCGGAGGTCCGTAGTTGTTCTAATTTCGGGGGGAAGGTCATTCCAGAGGGCTGGGCCCGCCACAGAGAAGGCCCTTCCCCTGGGCGTCGCCCGCTGGCATAGCCTAGTGGACGGCACCCGGAGAAGTCCCTCTCTGTGGGAGCGAATCGGCCGCAGGGATGTATGGGGCAGAATGCGATCCCGCAGATAGCTAGGTCCCGTGCCATGGAGCGCTTTAAAGATGGTAACTAACACCTTGAAGCGCACCCGAAAGACGACAGGCAGCCAATGCAGCTCGCGCAAGAGTGGTGTTACATGGGTAAACCTCGAGGTTCCCATAATTGCTCGCACGGCTGCATTCTGGACAAGCTGAAGTCTTCGGGCGGTTGTAACCAATGTCATTGCAAACAAGTACAACGGCAGTAAAGATGATTATTATCGTAGCATCCTAGGGTCGTGTGACGTCCCTTTGCACCCTTCCCAGCCGGCTTCTGACAAGCAAAGGAATTGAAAGAAGCCAGATTGGCGTACAGACCCCACGATTCACTTAATAACTGCAAGATGGTAGAAGGGGGCATAATTCCTTTAGCCACCGCCTCGCTTAACGATGGAAATTCTCGTCTCTGTTTTGGTCATGACTGCCTGGGACCTCCTTCCCTGAGTATTCACTTCCCACGGCGTCCAGTTTTGGTCGCCACGATGTAGAAAAGATGTGGAGACTCTGGAAAGAGTGCAGAGAAGAGCAAGAAAGAGGATGAGGGGACTGGAGACTAAAACATATGAAGAACGGATGCAGGAACTGGGGATGTCTAGTTTAATGAAAAAAAGGAAACTTGAACATTGGGCACTGTCTAATGAAATGAAATTCAAGGGTGAAAAGTGGAAGGCTCTACATTTAGGCAAGAAAAACAAAATGTACAGCATAGGTGGTACCTGGCTCAATAGTAGCAACTGTGAGAGGGATCTTGGAGTCCTAGTGGACAACCATTGAAATAGGAGCCAGCCGTGGGCAGCAGCTGCCAAAACAGCCAACACAGTTCTAGGCTGCATCAACAGAGGGAGAGAATCAGGATCACGGGAAGGGTTAAATCCACTTTCTAAGGCCTTGGGAAGGCCACACTTGGAATCCTTCATTCAGTTTTGGTCACCACGATGTAGAAAAGATGTGGAGACTCTTGAAAGAGAGCAGAGAAGAGCAACAAAGAGGATGAGGGGACTGGAAACTAAAACATACGAAGAACAGTTGCAGGAACTGGGTAGGTCTAGTTTAATGAAAAGAAGGCCCAGGGGAGACAGGATAGCAGTCTTCCAATATCTCAGGGGTTGCCCCAAAGAAGAGGGAGTCAAGCTATTCACCAAAGCACCTCAGGGCAGGACAAGAAGCAATGGGTGGAAACTAATCAAGGAGAGAAGCAACTTAGAACTAAGGAGGAATTTCCTGACAGTTAGAACAATTAACCAGTGGAACTACTTGCCTCCAGAAGTTGTGAATGCCCCAACACTGCAAGTCTTTAAGAAGATGTTGGATAGCCATTTGTCTGAACCGGTATAGGGTTTCCTGTATAGGCAGGGGGGTTGGACTAGAAGACCTCCAAGGTCCCTTCCCACTCGGCTATTGTATTGTATTGAGTAACTCCGTAGTGGCGAATTGGACGGAAGTTTACCTAATGTAAATTTACAGAACGGCAACTCCCTCGAGGACTTGACTTTCCTGGTTCAAGGTGATAAATACTTTCTGTCCTTCAGGAATGCCATCCTCTCCGATTACTGGTTGGGTGGCAAGTAGCGTCGTTCGGCGCTACTTGCCACCCAGGAGAGGTTGGCGAGTCCTGGGGAGGTTGGCGTCCAGGAGAGGTTGGCGAGTCCTGGGGACGTTCAAGAAGAGACTGGACTGCCCTCTGTCAGAAAGGGTGGAGGGTCTCCTTCTTGAGCGAGGGGTTGGACTAGATGACTTCCAAGGTCCCTTCCAACTCTGGTATTCTATATTCAGTGGAAGAGAAGTTGCCTTCAGAAGTTGTGGGAGCTTCATCCCTGGAGGCTTTCAAGAAGAGACTGGACTGCCCTCGGTCAGAAATGGTGGAGGGACTCCTGCTTGGGCATGGGAGGTTGGACTAGATGACCTCCAAAGTCCCTTCCAACTCTGTTAATCTGTTAAATCAGGATGCCTGCCTACGACACACTAGATTTCTGTAGTCCTTTCAAAGCCATGATTGTTCATGGCAGACCAGGTTGCTTCCCAGTTTCCTGAAATATTGCAAAACTGCCTGAGCTTGTAAGATTTCGACGCTCACACCCTGACTGCAGAAATCGCACCAAACCTCTGAGCGTTATGAAACATTTGACATTAAACATTAAAAAAGATGCTGAGACTCTGGAAAGAGTGCAGAGAAGAGCAACCAGGATGAGGAGGGGACTGGAGGCTCAAACAGACAATGGACGGTTGCAGGAACTGGGCCTGGCTGGTCTAGGGAAGAGAAGGACTAGGGGAGACAGGAGAGCATATTCCAGTATTTGAGGGACTGCCCCAGAGAGGAGGAAGGGGGTCAAGCTATCCTCCAAAGCCCCTTTGAAGGCCAGAGGAGGAAGAATGGATGGAAACTGACCAAGGAGAGATTCAACCTGGGAATAAGGAGGGATTTCCTGACAGTGAGAACCATCAACCCATGGAAGAGAAGTTGCCTTCGGAAGTTGTGGGAGCTTCATCCCTGGAGGCTTCCAAGAAGAGACTGGACTGTCCTCTGCCAGAAATGGTGGAGGGTCTCCTGCTTGGGCAGATGGGGTTTGGACTAGATGACCTCCAAGGTCCCTTCCAACGCTCTTAATCCGTATCTGATTCATAAAGAAGTCAAAGATTGTATGATTAAATGGGTGCAAAATACAAACTAGATAACAAATTTCTACAGAGCTTTGTAATCCCAAATTCCCAGCATTGAGAGAGCACAGTTGCAGGCTAATTCTGTCGACTGCCAGCAGTTCGATTCTGACTGGCTCAAGGTTGACTCAGCCTTCCGTCCTTCCGAGGTGGGTCAAATGAGGACCCAGATTGTTGGGGGGCAAGAGGCTGACTCTGTAAACCGCTTAGAGGGGGCTGGAAAAGCACTGTGAAGCAGGATATAAGTGTATCTTATCTTCCTTCCTTCCTTCCTTCCTTCCTTCCTTCCTTCCTTCCTTCCTTCCTTCCTTCCTTCCTTCCTTCCTTCCTCCTAAAGGTCGACTCAGCCTTCCGTCCTTCCAAGGTGGGTCAAATGAGGACCCAGATTGTTGGGGGACAAGAGGCCGACTCTGTAAACTGCTTAGAGGGGGCTATAAAGCACCGTGAAGCGGGATATAAGTCTTAAGTGCTCTTGTTATTAACCGTCAGCATGGCACCATCAATTGGGTTCAGTGCCAAATCGGGCAAAGGTGCCATAAATTGCCAATCAATCAATAAGCCCTCCACCCCCCCACCCCCACCCCCAGGGCAAACTCAGCTGGCTGGGTTGCCTCCTGCAAGTGGTGTCATGCCTTTGAGACGAAAAGAAGTTTCAAAATCCAGATTTTTATTTGCGGATCGAAGGCAGGGAAGTCCCACCCAGCTGGCTCTTCAGCTCCTGGGGTCAGCTGAGTTTCTCCTCCGACGAGAAGCCGATGTGAGTCACCTCTTTTGTGGGCGTAGAAAATGCACGGAGCTGAAAACCGGCCGAGCGAGAAACTCCACAAATCAGGTGGATTAGCACACCTTCCGCCCTCTGCTACCTGGAGGGGAAGTTTATTTAGTTCACGGACAACCGGTGCGTGCATTTGCGAGCCAGCCCACACCAACCTGGGTCCACACCTTATCTGCAAACGGGATTTTCACCATTTTTGGCAGTGCAATTCTTGCGGTTTTGTTCCCCTGGTGCAGATATGTGCCAGTCGTTCCTGACTCTAGGGGGCGATGCTCACCTCCGTTTCAAAGCCGAAGAGCCAGCGCTGTCCGAAGACGTCTCCGGGGTCATGTGGCCGGCATGACTCAACACCGAAGGCGCACGGAACGCTGGTTCCCTTCCCACCAAAGGTGGCTCCTGTTTTTCTACTTGCATTTTTGACCTGCTTTCGAACTGCTAGGTTGGCAGAAGCTGGGACGAGTCACGGGAGCTCACTCCGTTATGCGGCACTGGGGATTCGAACCGCCCAACGGCTGACCTTCCTGATCGACAAGCTCAGCCACTTAGACATATATAAAGGAAAAGGGTAAAAATGTTTCTACCCAAGTAGCCTTCAATGTACGACCACAAATGAACCCCCAATAGCTACGCGGTTGTCTCAATGCTGTCCCATTTTACGACCTTGCTTGCCGCCGTTGTTAAGCGAATCCCTGCTGTCGTCAAATTAGTCACACATTTGTTAAGTGAATCTGGCGTCCCCCTTGACGTTGCTCGTCGGGGGGGGGGGGTCGTAAAAGGGGATCATGTGACCCGGGGGCACAGCAACGGCCATAAATGCGAGTCAGGTGGCAAGCGCCTGCATTTGGATCGCGTGATCGCGGGCATATTGCCACGGTCATAACTGTGAAACACGGTCATAAGTCCCTTTTTCCGGTCCCCTTTGAGTGGCCGCTAAACAGGCTGTTGTAAGTCAAGGGCTACCTGTACACAAGCACTGGGGAGAAATAGTCATCCAAGAGAATTTTAGCCCAGCCTTGTGATTTAAGAAGTTGATAAAAGCTTGTTATTTCCAAAAGATTGCAAAGTAATCGTGGTTTATGGTTTCTATTTCTCGCTCTTACCAAACCCGGCTTAGGTTGTGTGTTTTCGGGATAGTCAGTTTTGAATTCAGGACAATCTTGTTGTTGCCCGCCAGCAAATTCGGACAGTGAGGAGGGTTGAGGAGGAACCTGGGCCAGTCCTGGAATCTGGGGAAGGCTCTGAGGAGGGCTCTGTGTCGGAGGCAGAGAGGGGGCCCGACTGTCAATCAGCCGCCTTCAGAGTCAGACATCAGCCAGGCAGAAGAACAGGCTGTAGCATGTTCCCAGGGTGCGCATGCGCAGAGTGGCCAGACGAAGGGAAGAGCTAAGGAGCAAGTTTGCCAAAGTTTTAATCCGTGGGATTTTAATTATGTTTTAGCACAGGGTTTTGAGTTTAATGTTGTTTTAGGATAATTTATAGTATTTTGTATATTTGTAGTTGTTTTTAATTCTCCTGTGCGCCGCCCCGGGTCCCTCTGTGGGAGATGGGTGCGGGATATAAGTATGAAAAAATAAATAAATAAATAAACTGCGGAGTAAGGCCGCAGGTGGACGGATTCCCATAGGGAATCCAAAGGAGCAACAGGGGAGTGGAGCTTGCAGGAGACCATTCGTTCATTCCTACATTCTCGCCAAGTATTGCAACGTCTGAACGATATCGACCTGGCCACTCTCGGAGCCTGATCAAGGTCGGTGATTGTGAACAACCTTGAAAGACGGTGGGAGAGGAAAGACTTTGATTCACGGTGAAGTCAATAAAAGAGGGGCTTCAAAATGACAGGAAAGAATTTACAAATGATGGACTGCAAAGAGAACTCCTTACAAATCGAATTAAGGATACGTTCAGAAGAATTACGCCACAAATGGCAGAAGATGTGATATTGTTTTATTACTGGAAGAATGCAGGCTGACAGATAAAAGATTAACCTAAAACCAGTTGAGATTAGGGAAACTTAACGATAATAGACATAGCTAGATAAGTAATTGAAAGTGATAATAATTGTATATATATATATATGCATAGTTGACAGCCGTGGCCAGGAGGGCGTTTTACCAGGTTCGCCTGGTACGCCAGTTGCGCCCCCTATTGGAGCGGGATGCCCTTTGCACGGTCACTCATGCCCTCGTGACATCCCGACTGGACTACTGTAATTCTCTCTACATGGGGCTCCCCTTGAGGTGCACCCGAAGACTTCAGCTTGTCCAGAATGCAGCCGCGCGAGCAATAATGGGAACCTCCAGGTTTACCCATATAACACCGCTCTTACGCGAGCTGCACTGGCTGCCTGTCGTCTTTCGGGTGCGCTTCAAGGTGTTAGTCATCATCTTTAAAGCGCTCCATGGCACGGGACCTAGTTATCTGCGGGATCGGATCCTGCCCCATACATCCCTGCGGCTGATCCGCTCCCACAGAGAGGGACTTCTCCGGGTGCCGTCCACCAGGCTGTGCCAGCGGGCGACGCCCAGGGGAAGGGCCTTCTCTGTGGCGGGCCCAGCCCTCTGGAACGACCTTCCCCCCAAAATTAGAACAACCACGGACCTCCGCTCCTTCCGTCAAAAACTTAAAACACACTTTTTCTGTCTGGCCGGCCTGGGTTAGTCTCCATCTATTAGGATGTTAGGGGATTTTAGTCATTTTATAATTGGGGGTTTTAGCGCAGGGATAATTTTGAGTTTAATCTGTTTTTACCTATTCTATTTATGTATTTTATAGCTATTTTAATTTTCCCTGTGCACCGCTCCGAGTCCCCTTGGGGAGAGGATGCGGTATACAAATAAAATTATTATTATTATTATTATTATAGTTGTAAGTGGTAATTGGAAATGAATTCTGAATAATATTTATCAAAGGAGATGAGTAAATATTATTGATGCTTGGTTAAAATAGACTACAGGGAATAACGATTTTGGAGAATAGTAGAATTATATTGTTTTATTACTGGAAGGATACAGGTTGATAGACAAAAGATTAAAACCAGTTGAGATTAGGGAAACTTAACGATAATAGCCATAGTTAGACAAGTAATTGAAAGTAATAATAAATGTTTATATATGCATAGTTGTAAGTGGTAATTGGAAGTGAATACTGAATAATATTTATCAAAGGAGATGAGTAAATATTATTGATGTTTGGTTAAAATAGGCTACAGGGAATCACGATTTTGGAGGATAGTAGAATTAACAAATATGATGCCTACATGTAGCTATGTTCTTAAATTTTATGGGTATGTTTTAAAATGAAGGACGTATAATACAATTATAATTAACTAAGGAAGGCATGAAAAAGTTATAAAGTTTATAAATATGTTTGACATGATGTACTTGAAATAATATGAAACCTGGATTTTATTTTATTTATTTATTTATTTATTCATTCATTCATTCATTCATTCATTCATTCATTCAATTTATATACCGCCCTATTTCACCTAAAAGGGACTCAGGGCGGTGCACAGAAAGATAAAAACCCCACAATATACAAAATATAAAAAGCAATTGAATTATTAGATCTGTGCTAAAATTTGAATAAATAATTAAAACCAATAAATATCGAATTAAAATATTCCCTAATCTATGTCAGGCCGGCTTAGATGAAAGAAATGTGCTTGAATATCGAAGGGACGCATGAAAATATTTTGCAACCAGCAGCTACACTTTCTATATAACATGTGAGACGAAGGATTTTTATGTTGTGCTTCAAAATAAAATAAATGCAAACATTTTGAATAAAGAAAGAAAGAAAGAAAACACAGTGGAAAAAATAAAATAAAATAATAAAATAAAATAATAAAATAAAATAAATAAAATAAAATAAAATAAAATAAAATAAAATAAAATAAAATAAAATAAAATAAAATAAAATAAAATAAAAGGGGTTTATTGGGACGAGGACTCGGCTTCGGGCTGCTGGGGAAGCCCAGGCCAGAATAAATCTAAGCTAGCCGATAAGCCCTAAGAATTCACATTATGCGCGCTAAACATTTCGCGAACCTGTCCGGCCGTAGGTTGCAAACCATGATTTATAGAGTTTGGTGTAATATGTGAATCTCCCCCAGGGTGTTTTCCTGGATGTCTTCTGAGGCTTTGGTCCTGGGAGTTGCAAGTCAGATTGTCTTAACTCCTCTTCAATTCTTTCTTTGTACCACTCTGGTTGGAACTCATGACTCTTTGCCCAATTTTTCATTTCCTCTTTCGGCTGCGTGTGGCTTTTGACGCTGAATCACAGTTTTCGCCGACGCTCCTTCCTGGTGGCTGCTGATGACCTCCTGGGCAAGCCCAGCCTCGCTGGACCAGGCGTGGACGATGGGCCAAAATCAGCCGGGCGCATTTCACTGGCTATTTTCCCAGAGGGGAAGCAAAATAGCAGAGCGATTTTGGGTGTCGTTTTGGGGATGTCCTAAGTGCACAAACTGGGTTTTGTTAGACGTTGTGTAGGAAGCCACTGTTTTGAGTTGGAAGAAGCTGTAGGAAAAGGATATTGAAGGGTCGCCATGGCAGCCCGCCGAGTTTTACCGGGAAATATCTTGATTTTTGGTCTCCTCTCTTTAGGGTCCCTGGTCCTGGGTGAAGCCCCACAGGAATTCGATGTCCGCGAGAATGAAGGTAAGTTTTTTCACACCTGTGTTTGGCTGTGTCTCCTTTTTATCATGAAATTTATTTATTTTATTTTTTCAAATTTATACCCCGCCCTTCTCCTTGCAAGGACCCAGGGCGGCGCACAGGCAATATTAAAAACCATACAAAATTACAAAAAAATGCATTGTTAAAAAACTATTAAATTATATCCCGTGCTAAAAACCCTTATAAAACCCTAAGAATTTAAAATTTATACAAATAAAAGTCAGAATACGGGGGTTATGCTAGGCCAGCTTGTTGGAATAAATAAGTCTTGATATGCTGGCGGAAGAGGCGGAGGTCCGAGGTGGTGCATAGATCGGAGGGTAGGTCGTTCCAGAGGGCTGGGCCCACCACAGAGAAGGCCCTTCCCCTGGGTGTCACCAACCGGCATTGCCCGGCCAACGGCACCCGGAGAAGGCCCTCTCTGTGGGAGCGGATCGGTCGGAGGGATGTATGGGGCAGGAGGCGGTCTCGTATGTAGCTAGGCCCCGAGCCATGGAGCGATTACAGACGATATAAATGACATCCTGCTTGGGCAGGGGGTTGGACTAGATGACCTCTAAGGTCCCTTCCAACTCTGTTAAAAGAAAATCAAATGTGATGATCAAATTAGGCTGCCGTTCCTATCTTCTTTAGTTGCTAGAATTGATGCGTATATTAATCAAATAACAAACTACACGAAAATATTATGAATACATTTATATATTGATTTAAATAAATGTACTAATTTAATTTGATTAATGATTTACGCGAAATAGATTTATGTAATTAGAGACACGAATTCCTTGGGTGTCCAATCCCACTTGGCCAATAAAGAACATTCGATTCCATATTCTATTCTAGAACTTTCTTCTGGGGTGTAATCAATGGTGGGTTTCTGCAGGCTCGCACCTACTCGCGAGAACCGGCTGGTGAAATTTAGAGAACCGGTGAGAGGGGGTTCCACCGGCGTACCTGGAAGTAAATCTGGCCCGCCACTGCCAGCGAACCAACCGAAAGGAAAGGAAAGGGAAGGAAAGGAAAGGAAAGGAAAGGAAAGGAAGGAAGGAAAGAAAGAAAGAAAGAAAGAAAGAAAGAAAGAAAGAAAGAAAGAAAGAAAGAAAGAAAGAAAGAAAGAAGAAAGAGAGAAAGAAAGAAAGAAAGAAAGAAAGAAAGAAAGAAAGAAAGAAAGAAAGAAAGAAAGAAAGAAAGAAAGAAAGAAAGAAAGAAAATTTATCATCACAATTGAGTCCAACATTTTGGTTGCTAAGCAAGAGCGTTGTTAAATGAGTTCCACCACATTTTAAAAGGTGGCCACTCCCACCCTGTCACATGACTGCCAAGCCACACCCACAAAATAGGCCACACCTAAAGAGTAGGTTCTAAAAAATTTGAAACCCACCACTGGGTGTAATGTGTGCGTTTCCCCCCCACACACACACCTTTCTGGGCACAATTGTTAAGGGAACCGCTGCAGATCAGTTAGTAACATGGTTGTTAAGGGAATCTGGCTTCCCCATTGACTTTGCTCATCAAAAGAGGGACTGCAACAGTCATAAGTACATGTCAGTTGCCAAGCGTCTGAATTTTGATCACACGATCACAGAGGTCGTAAGTGTGAAAAAGTCGCTTTTTCCAGTGCTGTTGCAACTTCGAACGGTCACTAAAGAAACTGCTGTAAGTCAAGGACCGCCTGCATATAAGGGGAAAGCATATCAAACATATATATCAAATGTTTAAAAATCAAGCTTAAGACCGTCAAAGACTAGAGACCATAACTAATCAAAACGCTCAAATATCCCGTTGAAAAATTCTAGAATGAAACAATAAATAACAGATAAAATCTATATTAACATCACAATTTGGCATCAAGTCTGTCAGTTAAACATGGCTCAACTATACTATAATATGGGTATGTCTAGTTTAGTTTAATAAATGTCTAGTTTAATGAAAAGAAGGACCAGGGGAGACAGGATAGCAGTCTTCCAATATCTCAGGGGTTGCCCCAAAGAAGAGGGAGTCAAGCTATTCTCCAAGGCACCTGGGGGCAGGACAAGAAGCAATGGGTGGAAACTAATCAAGGAGAGAAGCAACTTAGAACTAAGAAGAAATTTCCTGAAAGTTAGAACAATCAATCAGTGGAACAGAAGTTGCCTCCAGAAGTTCTGAATGCCCCAACACTGCAAGTCTTCAAGAAGATGTTGGATAGCCATTTGTCTGAAATGGTATAGGGCTTCCTGCCTAGGCAGGGGGTTGGACTAGATGACCTCCAAGGTCCCTTCCAACTCTGCTATTGTATTGTATTATAATATAATACCAATCCATGAAAAAAATAATAGTAATGCAAAATTGTACATTTGAAAGCAGAGTTGAGGGATCCCCTGTCTTGCGACCACAATTTCTGTTGCTAAGCAAGACGCTTGTTCAGCGGCTGATTTTACAACCTTTTTTTTTGCAACGGTTGTTAAGCGAATCACGTAGTCCTTAAGCAAATCCGGCTTCTCCTCCTTGACTTTGCTTCTTGGAAACCGGCTGGCAAGATCACAAATGGGGATCAGGAGATCCTGGGATCTTGCAACGCCCGTAAATACACGCTTGTAGGGTTTTAAGTACGAGATCCAGTTGTACGTCATTTTTTTCCCCCAGGGACGTCGTAACTTTGGAACAGTCCCCAAAGTTTAAAAGTGAACTAAAAAGCGAATTCTAACTTTTCCTTCCACCTGGCGTAGACCTGCCATCTAATCCCAAATGGGAATCTTGCTATCTCTGATTGGATCACAATAAAACTGGTATTTAATAAGCATCGGCAGAGAAAATTAATGGCCTTTTTTTCCCCAAAAAAAAATTTGGACACTAAACGAAGTTAGCCACATAGATGCCATCTTTTTCACCCCAAAATATGGGATTACGGTCAGGGGGTTCAGATTTGTGACTTCCTGGGCCCCAAAAGTTTGCAAAAAGGGATCACATGATCTCGGGACCCCCCCAAAAAATGGGAGAGCCAGAGGAGAGACAGTCAGGGGTTCAGATTTGTGACTTCCTGGGCCCCCAAATCTGCCAAATTATTTTGTGATTCCTCTTTTGCAACTACACAGAGAGCCACTTAAGTGGAGAAGGGATGGAGAACTTAATTGTAGAACAAATTCTTCCTTTCTTCTCTAAACAAATGACCCTTGTGGGGGTGATTGCTTGAGAAACACGGGTCCAAAAACATTTACGATATAATATAATAGCAGAGTTGGAAGGGACCTTGGAGGTCATCTAGTTCAACTCCCTGCCCGGGCAGGAAGCCCTTTAGTACCGTTTCAGACAAATGGCTATCCCATTTTTTTACCTTCTCTTTATCCGAAAATACAGCTATTGGTAGTCCTTGACTGATGGAGTCCCCCAAGATGACCATTGTTAAATGAGTCGGGCCCCATTTTACGACCTTCCTTGTGGCTGGTTGTTAAGCGAATCCCTGCAGTTGTTAAATTAATAACACCGGTTGTGAAGGGACTCTGGCTTCCCCACTGACTTTGTTTCTCGGAAGTTTGCAAAAAGGGATTTCGGGACACTGGGACCGTCATAAACACGAGTCAGCTGCCAAGGCGTCCGAATTTTGATTCTTGGGCCATTGGGGGTGAGGGGGGAATGCTGCTTTGGTCATAAGTGTGAAAAACAAGTCCTGTCCCTTCCTGATAACGTCGTTCCCGAATTTATCTAGTTTGGAAAATGAAATGTGGAAGAAAACAAGCAAGTCCAGAGACCGCCAAAGACCCCACCATCCTCCTCCTTCTCCTCCCAGCAAACCCCCTGCCTTCTAGCACTGATGGTGTTACCTAGTTTGGTCATAAAACGTCTGCAAGAAAACAACCAAGCTCAGAGAGCACCAAGGATCCCCCAGTCCTCTTTCTCCATCTCCTCTTTCATTTCTTTCCCTTCCTCCTCCTCTTCCTCCTCCTCCATTCTGCAAACGCTTCTCCCTTCTAGCACTGATGATGTTCCTTAGTTGGGTCATAAAACGTCTGCAAGAAAACAACCAAGCTCAGAGAGCACCAAGGATCCCCCAGTCCTCTTTCTCCATCTCCTCTTTCATTTCTTTCCCTTCCTCCTCCTCTTCCTCCTCCTCCATTCTGCAAACGCTTCTCCCTTCTAGCACTGATGATGTTCCTTAGTTGGGTCATTAAACGTCTGCAAGAAAACAACCAAGCTCAGAGAGCACCAAGGATCCCCCAGTCCTCCTCCTCCTCCTCCTCCTCCTCCTCCTCCTCCTCCTCCTCCTCCTCTTCCTCCTCCTCTATTCTGCAAACTCTTCTCCCTTCTAGCACTGATAATGTTCCCTAGTTGGGTCATAAAACGTCTGCAAGAAAACAACCAAGCTCATAGAGCGCCAAGGACCCCCACAGTTCTCTTTCTCCATCTCCTCCTTTCCTTCCTCCTCCTCCTCCTCCATCATTCTGCAAACTCTTCTCCCTTCTAGCACTGATGATGTTCCCTAGTTGGGTCATGAAAGGTCTGCAAGCAAACTCAGAGACACACACACACACACACGCTTATGAGCCCTGCATCATCCTTGCAGTCCTGTGACCATGATTCAGGCTCTTGGCAACCGGCCATTGTGTGTGACCTTCCCAGCTGATTTCCATCCACCAAAGTCAAGCGGGGGTGGGTGGGTGGATGGAGAAGGGAACTAGCAGGGAAGTTTGCAAATTGCAATCATGCCGCGTCTTGCTTAACAACCACTGGTCCCAGCTGCGACGGTCAGCTGAGGACTGTCGTCTTCCGGGTACGCTTCAAGGTGTTAGTCATCATCTTTAAAGCGCTCCATGGCTCGGGACCTAGCTATCTGCGGGATCGGATCCTGCCTCATACATCCTCACGGCCAATTCGCTCCCACAGAGAGGGACTTCTCCGGGTGCCGTCCACTAGACTTTGTCAGCGGGCGACGCCCAGGGGAAGGGCTCTCTCTGTGGCGGGCCCAGCCCTCTGGAACGACCTTCCCCCCGACATTAGAACGACCACGGACCTCCGCTCCTTCCGTCTAAAATTAAAAACACACTTTTTCTGTCTGGCCGGCCTAGGTTAGTCTCTCTGTCTATGGGGTTTTATTATATTTATTATTGGGAATGTCATTTTAGTTTAGTTTAGTTTTAATGGATTTTTAGCACAGGTACTAAGTTTAATTTTGTTTTAAATATGTTTGTATATTTGTGGTTTTTATTCTTCCTGTGCACCGCCCCGAGTCCCTGTGGGGAGAGGGAGCGGTCTACAAATTAAAATTGATTGATTGATTGATTGATTGACCTCAGCTGGTCCTTGACTCATAATAGTTATTACAGTGAAGGTTCCTCCTTGAAACGACCCTGAAAAATGGCTCGTTTTTCACACTTATGACCAAGTGACGCGCGGTAAGGTTTATGGCTGGCGAGGCGCTGGCGTCATTCCCAATCAGATTTGCGAATATTAAAAATCCAACAATTTTTTTAATAAAATGAGATTACTTATGAATAATAACTATTTCAGAGAGGTACAGAATTTAGGAACACCCGGTTAGAATGTCCTTTAAAGGACATTATTTAGAGTGGACACTTCCTTTCTAAATCTATTTTTCTCTCTCTCTCTCTCTGTTGGTTTTATAAATAGAATGCCATTATATAGTCCTGCCTTATATAAAAGGGTGTTAAAATAACTACAGTAATCCCTCGTTTTTCGCGGTTAATCGGGACCGGACCCTTCCGCGGAAACTGAAAAACCGCGAAGTAGGATTCGCAATACACTATACCGGAAACTTGAGTTGGTGGACATCGTTTAAAGCAAGCACTAGGGGGCGCTTGCCTCCTACCAATGCATTTTTTTTCTATTGAAAAACCCGCGAAGCACTGAAGCCGCGGAAAATGAAGCCGCGGAAAACGAGGGATTACTGTAGTAAGATTAGGGTTGAGATATAAGGATTGTCACAATCGATATGAAAAATAAGTGATCACTTTTGAAGAACATTATAGAAACCTGGGATAAATTGACGCATTCTTAAATATTAATAACTTGTAAGGAAAAATGGCTTTTTGATGGGGGGTTTTTTTCTGTGAAGTTTGTATTATTTGTGTTTATGTTAAAAAAATTAAAAAAATTTTTTTTTAAAATCCTACAAATTTATCTTATCCAATATTGGATTGGCACGGTTAACGGGTTGTGTTTAAAGTCTCATATCCGCATTCTTTATAGATACTGCAGGACACAAAAAAGCACAATTGTTTTGGAAAAACAATTGAAGTTCTTATGGGTCTTAACCTTTACTTATAAATGAAGTCCCTCCGCCACTTAATATTTTTTTTAAAAAAATATTTTTATTTATTCTTGTAAAAACCATAATTTTAAACCTATTTGCCGTCCCAATGCAAGAAAAACAACAACATATAAGTAACCAAAATGAACGTTAGAATCCTAATAGTAGGCCTAATATTTCACCCCAGCATTTACGCTATGTAGAATCCATCTAGATAAACTTCGTCATATGAAGAACGGTTGCAGGAACTGGGTAGGTCTAGTTTAATGAGAAGAAGGACCAGGGGAGACAGGATAGCAGCCTTCCAATATCTCAGGGGTTGCCCCAAAGAAGAGGGAGTCAAGCTATTCTCCAAGGCACCTGAGGGCAGAACAAGAAGCAATGGGTGGAAACTAATCAAGGAGAGAAGCAACTTAGAACTGAGGAGGAATTTCCTGACAGTGAGGACAATCAATCAGTGGAACAGAAGTTGCCTCCAGAAGTTGTGAATACCCCAACACTGGAAGTCTTTAAGAAGATGTTGGACAGCCATTTGTCTGAAACGGTATAGGGTTTCCTGCCTAGGCAGGGAGTTGGACTAGATGACCTCCAAGGTTCCTTCCAACTCTGCTATTGTATTGTATTGTATTAAATTCTTATTCATCGTTCAATTTCTTATTAATATAGTTCACCAATATCCGAATTAAGCGTGTATTATTGCTTCCGTCGTTGCTCTTCCATCATTCCCGTATCCAGTTATGCCACCTCTTCCATAAATGATAGGATTCTGAATCCTTTTTCCCTTCGAGTCATTTCGTTAATCTGTCCGATTCTGCGCACTCATTGATTTTGTTTATTACTGCCGCTTAACTCTTGACCGCACGACTTACGCTCTGCGGCTGCCATTTTGTGATCGGTCAGCACGAGAAACCCATTCGGCACATAGCAGGTGATGAAAAATGCTCCATTTTATATGATATACATCCGCTACACCAGGGGTCTCCAACTTTGCAACTTTAAGTCTGAAGGACTTCAGCTCCCAGACTTCTCCAGCCAGCAAAGCTGTCAGTGTCAGGGCCTGGGCCAGGGGTCTCCAACCTTTGCAACTTTAAGTCTGAAGGACTTCAGCTCCCAGACTTCTCCAGCCAGCAAAGCTGTCAGTGTCAGGGCCTGGGCCAGGGGTCTCCAACCTTTGCAACTTTAAGTCTGAAGGACTTCAGCTCCCAGACTTCTCCAGCCAGCAAAGCTGTCAGTGTCAGGGCCTGGGCCAGGGGTCTCCAACCTTTGCAACTTTAAGTCTGAAGGACTTCAGCTCCCAGACTTCTCCAGCCAGCAAAGCTGTCAGTGTCAGGGCCTGGGCCAGGGGTCTCCAACCTTTACAACTTTAAGTCTGAAGGACTTCAGCTCCCAGCTTTGCTGGCTGGAGAAGTCTGGGAGCTGAAGTCCTTTAGACTTAAAGTTGCAAAGGTTGGGGACCCCTGCGCTACACTATTAAAAGCGACGTACAGAGAGACAGCAATACGGTCTCATGACAGATCCCGTAAAACGGTTAAGCAGAGACATCCATGGGGAGGCAGCAGCCGGCTCAGCTTCGCTGCGAGCTCTCACCTGGCTGGTTGAACGGTAAACGTGAAAATGTTGCAATTTTAATACCAAATAATGCAAAACTAGCTAAATGGAAAATAACTCTATGGTACAGGTCAGTAGATCAATACAAGCATTTAATTTATTTATTTTTCCTTTTACTTTTTTTTAAATTCTTTTCGTGATGAGAGCGGCGAGACTTTTTTTAGTGCCGTCGAGACTTTGAATGGTTATTAAATGAACAGCCGCAAGTCGAGAACGATCTGCATTGTATGTTTCGTTTGCTTTTCCAACCCGCATTTTTTTTCCCCGCCTGGTGGGCCTTGCGCTGCGTCTCTCATGCCCTTCTTTTCTCTTTCCAGCTGTGAGCCTACCTTGCAAAGCTATCCGGTCCCAACCCAACCCCACCCGCCAGGAGTGGAAGTTCCAGAAAGATGGCCTCACCCTGCTCTTCTACCATGACAAGAAGTTCACCGGTGGGTAATCCGACAGAGCGCGCGATGACCCGGGGGGCATGGCGCGGAGGCAACGCAGGCAGCTGGCAGTTCAAACCACCCCTTTATAGCTTCAAATTTCCCCCAAACGCTCCCGCCTTTCTGGCCAGTCCCAGAGCAAAGCGATGGCAAACACACACACGCACACAACCACAAGAAATCCAGAAAGAATGCAAGGAATCCTGGAAAGTTCAACACTCCAGGGATTCAGCATTTGGTCCCGACAAATTTCCCTCCTTCAGTCTCGGTCCCCAGGTGTGCCTTGTGAAGAGAGGCGGGGTGCTCTCCTCTTGAGTAATTTTCATTTCATTTCATTTCATTTATTCGACTTATTAACCGCCCCCTCTCCCCGAAGGGACTCGGGGCGGTGCACAGGAAATATAAAAACACAATACATCACAAAATAAATACATAAATACTTAAAACTATATTAAATTTACACCCTGTGCTAAAAAAATTGGGTCAGTCTGTGCTGTTCTCGCCTTCTCTCCACTCTCCGGGCTCTTGGATCAGGAGCGGGTGGTCCTTGCTCATCGAGGAACGTTCAAATGTCAGCACTCCAGGAATTCAGTGTTTGTTCCAGACAAATGCCCCTCCTCACAGCGTCTCCTTAAGTCTCAGTCCCCAGGTGTGCCTTGTGAAGAGGGGCAGGGCGCTCTCCTCCCGAGTAGCCAGGTCAGTCTGTACCATTCTCGCCTTCTCTCCACTCTCCGGGCTCTTGGATAAGGAGCGGGTGGTCCTTGCGCCTCACCTGAGCTCTGTCTCTTGTGTTCACCGCTTAGTCTCTCTTGGTCCTCCTGCCCCCCCCCTTCCTCCCTGCCTACAAACCATCCCAATCCTGAAAGGCCAGACTGGCTCTGCCCCTCCCCATTTTCCTCCCAAGCCAACGAAGCTGAAACAACCCCTTGAACCAGGGTGCTTCCCAATGGGCTAGAACCAAGTGCCCAGAATCTGTTGGCTGTGGATTATGGGACCTAATTCCAGAAATCCAGATGCTCCCAGGTTGGGGAAGAAGCTGAAGTAGTGTCTATCATGCAGGTCACGGTGGTCCCAAAGGTGCTTTATTTTTTCCTAGAGGCAACTGGGCTTTTTAGTTTTTCTTTGAAGACGTTTCCCTTCTCCTCCAAGAAGCTTCTTCGGCTCGGACTGGATGGTGGGGAATGAAAGGATTTACAGTATACTTCGAGTGGCCAAAATGTGCGTGCGCAGCCGAGCCCCCCAAATGCAATGCTGGTACGCCCCCTGTGCATGCTTGGCTGGCCTTGCATGCATCCCGCAAGCCCCTGCATGCATGCCCACCCCGCATGCATGCACGGCTTCCCTGCACATGTACCCCGGCTTCATGCATGCATGGCAGATACCCCAAACCCAGCTAGCCAGCGGGAGGCATGTACGCATGCACGGCAGAGCTGAACTGGGGAGATGGCTCACGGGCCCACAGAGAGAGCCGTAGGTTCTCCATCAGGAGTATATTTTATTTCCTGAAAGGACACCTCTTCCAAGGAAAATCAGAAAGTCCAGTTGACTGTTGAAAAAGCACATTTGGGACAAAGCTGGAGTAGCATCGTTGGGGGTATATCTCCGTTGGGAGACAGAAAAGTTGTGCAGCTAGAGGAACGTTGCTAGTATACACACAAATCGTATCTCAGACACTATTAGTAAAAAGAACAACAATTAGCTTTACTGGTGTTGTAAAACTAAACGACCACTTCAAAAGCAGCGATGGTAAAGTCAGTCAAAGAACGTCCTGAACAAACTAACAATTGCTTACAGTCAGCAAACCACAATTCTTCCTTCTTCAAACACAGTCAAGTCACAGCACACGAGCAGATAGCAAACAGCAGAGATATCAGCAAAGAGAGCAATTAGCAGAGAGTTCTGCTGACTTCCTCTTATAGTGGAGATAATTACAGTCCCCAATTACAGTCTCTAACTGCATTCCAACAGTCTTAAAGCCACAATGGCCATTTGTCATCAGGGTATTATATATGGATTACCCAAGTCTACGAGTCCACCTCTAACAAGCGTTTCTCTGCCAGGACAATTTGAAGATGTGTGTACTTCAACTCCCAGAATTCCCCAGCCTGGGGAATTCTGGGAGTTGAAGTCCGCCCGTCTTCAAGCAGCCAAGCGTTGGCCGTAATCCCTGGCAGATCCCGCTGTGCCCAAACCTCAAACGGTAGCTTAATATCTCTTTACAGGTAATCCTCGATTTATGACTGCAATTGAGCCAAACTTTATGTGGCTGAGACATCTATTACGCCCCATTTTACAACCTTTCTCGCCTCAGCTGGGAAACGTATCCCTGCCGTTGTTAAATTAGCCACACGGTTGTTAAGTGAATCCGGCTTCCCCATTGGCGTTGCTTATCAGAAGCAAAAGAGGATCTCGCAAAAGGGGATCTCGTGATCCCTCCCCTCCCCTTTCAGGACACTGGGATCGTCATAAATACGAGCCAGCTTCCAAACGTCTGAATTTTGACGGCGTGGGGGGACGCGGCGACGCTCGTCACCTAAGTCACCTTTTCCAGCGCCGTTTAACTTCAAACAGTCACTAAATGAACCATTTTAAGTCGAGGACTACCTGTGTTTAGGTATACAAGTAAAGAAAGAGCAGCTACTTTATTATTATTATTATTATTTATTAAATTTTTATACCGCCCTTCTCCCTTCTGGGACTGACCCTGAGGTTGTCCATCAGAAAGATCGGAGGTTCGAATCCCCAGCGCCGCATAATGGAGGGAGCTCCCGTGCCTTGTCCCAGCTTCTGCCAACCTAGCAGTTCGAAACCACGTATAAATGCGAGTAGAAAAAATAGGAGCCACCTTTGGTGGGAAGGAAACCAGCATTCTGGGCACCTTCGGCGTTGAGTCATGCCGGCCACATGACCCCGGAGACGTCTTCGGACAGTGCTGGCTCTTCGGCTTTGAAACGGAGATGAGCATCGCCCCCTAGAGTCAGGAACAACTAGCACAGATGTGTGAGGGGAACCTTTCCCTTTAAAGAGAGCAACTTAAAGAGAATGAGGCTCTTTTTATACACAATTCAGACACGGCTTAATTTCTGTCTCTTTTCAGCTAACTACAATGATCGGGCCACCTTCACCCCGTACGAGATCCAGCTCCGATCGGTCACCCGCAAAGACTCGGGCACCTACATTTGCGAAGTCCTCGGAGAGTCCTTTGCGCAGTCGGAAGTGAAGCTGATTGTGCAAGGTACCACTTACACACACACACAGGGCCTCTCCAGTTGGGGAATCGAGTCGTTTCAACCGGGGCAAAATATCAACAAGGATCTTTACGAAACGGCTGTTTGGTGCAAAGTTTTTAGCACGAATCCTAAAGAGTTTGCCTCATGTCTAGTAAGAGTGGTGCAGTGGTGAGAGTGCAGTACTGCGGGCTACTTTTGCTGACTGCCGGCTGCCTGCGATTTGGCAGTTCAATCCTGCCCGGCTCAAGATTGATTCAGGCTTCCATCGGTAAAACGAGGACCCAGATTGTTGGGGTCGTGACAGCGGAGGGGTTGCTGCCTGCGTTAGTGCCAAACCTTTTGCGCGCATTTGCACCTAAAAAGGAATGCGCGTGGGCACAACGCTAGAAAAGGGGGGGAAATTATATTTTTGTAATGGAAGATTGTCCTGCGCATCCGCAGAACAGAAAAGCATGATGGCACCACTGAGGATAAAACCATTTCAGGCTGAGTTACTACCAGTGGTGGGTTTCAAATTTTTTAGAACCTACTCTGTAGGTGTGGCCTATTTTGTGGGCGTGGCTTGGCAGTCATGTGACAGGGTGGGAGTGGCCACCTTTTAAAATGTGGTGAAACTCATTCAACAACGCTCTTGCTTAGCAACCAAAATTTTGGACTCAATTGTGATGATAAATTCTTTCTTTCTTTCTTTCTTTCTTTCTTTCTTTCTTTCTTTCTTTCTTTCTTTCTTTCTTTCTTTCTTTCTTTCTTCCTTCCTTCCTTCCTTCCTTCCTTCCTTCCTTCCTTCCCTTCCTTTCCTTTCCTTTCCTTTCCTTCCCGTTGGGTCACTGGCAGCGGCGGGCCAGATTTACTTCCAGGTACGCCAGTGGAACCCCCTCTCACCGGTTCTCTAAATTTCACCAACCGGCTCTCGCGAGTAGGTGCGAGCCTGCAGAAACCCACCACTGGTTACTACCTGCTCGGCTGAACCAGTCCAAACCGGTAGGAACCCACCTCTGGGTCACTATATAATGGACTGTGAAGTGCCGTTGCTATAGCTTTCAACAGGATTTAGATGCTGCGTTGAACAATCCCAGATCCAGGAAGTTCTTGCACAAAAAAACACTATGTTTGATATAATCCTCTAATGCCAGTTGCTCACCAACAACTACTCAAGGTGGAGGGGTGGAAAGCACTCTGGGCATGTTGTGGCCCGCCAGCAGTCAGGGGAGTTGGCAGCAGGTTCAGAGAGTGAGGAGGGTTGGGGAGGAACCTGGGCCGGTCCTGGAGTTTGAGGAAGGCTCTGTGTCGGAGGCAGAGAGGGGGCCAGGGCAGTCTGACAGTTATCAGCCTTTGGAGTCGGACATCAGTGAGGCAGAAGAACAGCTGGAGCCTGTTCCCAGGGTGCACATGCGCAGAGCTGGAGCCTGTTCCCAGGGTGCGCATGCGCAGAGCTGCCAGACAAAGGGAAGAGCTAAAGAACAGGGGTCGACTTGGGAGGAAGGCCACAGGCGGACGATGATTGGTCCCTCCCAGAGGAAATAAAAGAGGAGCGACTGGGGAGTGGAGTTTGCAGGAGACCATTAGTTTGCTTGTAAAAATCCTTCCGAGTCTCCATCATGCACACATGGGGGTGGGGGGTGGATCTTGGAACTTAGAAACTGGATTGGGCGGTGGGGGAGACCTGTCCTAAGTCAAGGACTGCCTCTCCCCAGCCAGCCATTTTGTGCGCGTGGCATCTCATGCCATCCAAACTGTGCTCCTAACCTGTGAGTTCCGCCCCCTCTCTCCTTTTGGGCAGTGCCGGCCGCCAAGCCCACCGCCCACGTTCCTTCGGTGGTGACCATTGGAAACAAGGTGGTCCTGAGGTGTGAGGAGAAGGAGGCCAATCCCCGGCCGACTTTCAAGTGGTTCAAGAACGACGTCCAGATGCCTCCCGATCCCAAAACCAGCACCATCTTCAAGAATTCGTCCTACACCATTGACGTCGACACTGGCGTGCTGGTATGTTCCTCTGTTACTGACTTTAAGATGTGTTTATCATGGGGGTGGGAGGGACGGGGCTGCAAGCAGGATGCCCCACTTCTACCGAGTACTCACAAACAATTGCCGCTCTAGGACGCCGCACTCACTCTCCTGAATGGGCCAGGCGTTCCAGAGTTATGCTGGAACACATAGACACACCTACACAGACAGACACATAGACACACACGTACCCCAGGAGTGTCTTCCTCTCCTCCTCCCCCCCCTCCCCGGGTCATCTGTCTACCAAGTTTGGTTGAAATTGCTTGAGGCGCTCCAGAGTTATTCCATATTTTATTCTATATTCCTATTCTATTCCATTCCATTCCATTCCTTGTTCTGTTCTGTTCTGCTCTGCTCTGCTCTGCTCTGCTCTGTTCTATTCCAATCCTTATTCTATTCTATTCCATTCTATATTATTTATTCCTTATTCTATTCTACTCTATTCTATTCCATTATTCTGTTCTATTCTATTCTATTCCATTCCATTCTTTATTCTGTTCTGTTCTATTCCATTCCATTCTATATTATTATTCTATTCTATTTCATTCCATTCCATATTATTATTTATTCCTTATTCTATTCTATTCTATTCCATTATTCTGTTCTATTCCTTTCTATTCTATTCTATTCTATTCCATTCCATTCTTTATTCTGTTCTGTTCCATTCCATTCTATATTATTCTATTCTATTCCATTCCATTCCATATTATTTATTCCTTATTCTATTCTATTCTATTCCATAATTCTGTTCTATTCTATTCTATTCCATTCCATTCTTTATTATTTATTCCTTATTCTATTCTACTCTATTCTATTCCATTATTCTGTTTTATTCTATTCTATTCTATTCCCTTCCATTCTTTATTCTGTTCTGTTCTATTCCATTCCATTCTATATTATTATTCTATTCTATTCCATTCCATTCCATATTATTATTTATTCCTTATTCTATTCTATTCCATTATTCTGTTCTATTCTATTCTATTCCATTCCATTCTTTATTCTGTTCTGTTCTATTCCATTCCATTCTATATTATTATTCTATTCTATTCCATTCCATTCCATATTATTTATTCCTTATTCTATTCTATTCTATTCCATTATTCTGTTCTATTCCTTTCTATTCTATTCTATTCTATTCCATTCCATTCTTTATTCTGTTCTGTTCCATTCCATTCTATATTATTATTCTATTCTATTCCATTCCATATTATTTATTCCTTATTCTATTCTATTCTATTCCATTATTCTGTTCTATTCCTTTCTATTCTATTCTATTCTATTCCATTCCATTCTTTATTCTGTTCTGTTCCATTCCATTCTATATTATTATTATTCTATTCTATTCCATTCCATATTATTTATTCCTTATTCTATTCTATTCTATTCCATAATTCTGTTCTATTCTATTCTATTCTATTCCATTCCACTTTATTATGTTCTGTTCTGTTCCATTCCATTCCATATTATTTATTCCTTATTCTATTCTATTCCATTATTCTGTTCTATTCTATTCTATTCTATTCCATTCCATTCCATTCTTTATTATGTTCTGTTCTATTCCATTCCATTCTATATTATTATTCTATTCTATTCCACTCCATTCTATTCTATATTATTCTATTCCATTCCATTCTATATTATTATTACTCTATTCTATTCTATGTCTATTCTTTTTCTATTCTATTTCTATTTCTATTCCTATTCCATTCCAATTCCAATTCTATTCCGATGGTCTTAACCCGAGGACTGCTTGCGTTTGCGCAGTGCCCTCGGGGGTTTTCCTCCCACGCACCCAGCGCCCTGCACCCCACAGCCCGCCCCCCCCGGAGAGCTACAGAGGACAACCACTGGCACAACCTGTAGAGGAGACAGGTGCGTCCTTGGTTGAGAACTGACCTCTCCCCTTGCCTCTTCCCTTCAGGCCTTCGAGCCCGCCACAGCCCTGGACACTGGAGACTACTCCTGCGAAGCCGTGAACAAGGTGGGGCCCCCCCAGAGGTCGGAGGCCATTCACATGGAAACCAGTAAGTAAGCCCGCTTGGCACCTCTCCTGTGGGCGCCAACAAGGTGCCCTTCCGATCCTGGCTGTCCGACTGCGTTTTGCAGCCAACGCCAAATTCCTAATTTTGCAGAGTCTGGGTAGCCCCTGTCTGGAGTTACGACGGCGTTGAAAAATGACGTTTTTCAAGCTTATGGCCGTTGGGATGGTCATATTCTTATTTTTTTTCATCTCATAATTTTTTTAAATTCTTTTTTTTCCTTTTCAAAACGTTTTGCCGTTTTGTATTTGAACCTTCTCTGAATACATTAAAATTTTAGTAAAAAATCAGACATTGGGGGGGGGGGAAGCGCGACTTAGGACCGTTCCCCTCACTTAGGACCGTCGAGGTGCCCCCCCCCCCATGGTCATGTGATTTAAATTGGGAGGCTTGACAACCGACTCATATTTACGACGGCTGCAGCGTCCCCTTTTGCGAAGCAAAGTCAGTGGGGAGGCCAGATTCACTTAACAATTGTGTTGCTAAGGAAACAACTGCAGCAAACCGCTTAACAGCTAGGGCGAGAAAGGTCGTAAAATGGGGCAAAACCTCAGTTAACAGCTGTCTCGCTTAGTAACAGAAATTGTGGTCATAAGCCTGCGTTTCTTTACTTTAAATCGGCTTCTCCTTGAAATGGGATTTTCTATCTGGAATGCTCAGATAAGGGTGCAAAAGGGAGTAAGACATTAGAACAATTCTCCTGGGCGTTAATTTTATTCATTTTTATTGGTTACTAGCCGTTCCCGCCCACGCGTGGCTGTGGCCCAGTCTGGTTAAATGGCCAACCAATCTGTGTGTAGAGCTACACCTGCACACACAAACACGTACACACAACCACCGTATAACCCCCGGCCTACCTACCTACTCCCTTTCTCCCTCTCTATCCCTCTACCTACCTACTGTATTTCTCCCTCTCTCTCTCTATCCCACTATCTACCTACCTACCTACTGTATTTCTCCCTCTCTCTCCCTCTCCCTACCTACTGCCTCATGTATTTCTCCCTCTCTCTCTCTATCCCTCTACCTACCTACTGTATTTCTCTCTCTCTCTCTATCCCTCTACCTATCTATCTACCTACCTACCTGCCTGCCTCCTGTATTTCTCCCTCTCCCTCTCTATCCCTCTCCCTACCTACCTATCTCCTGTATTTCTCCCTCTCTCTCTCTATCCCTCTACCTACCTACTGTATTTCTCTCTCTCTCTCTATCCCTCTACCTATCTATCTACCTACCTACCTGCCTGCCTCCTGTATTTCTCCCTCTCTCTCTCTATCCCTCTACCTACCTACCTACTGTATTTCTCCCTCTCTATCCCTCTACCTACCAACCTACCGCGTTTCTCCCTTCCTCTTTCTATAGCTGCCTACCTACATACCTACTGTATTTCTCCTTGAATCTTATGGACAGAGTATTTTATGTCATAAAGGATGACATAATACCTGTGGCCCACTGCTCTCTCTGTATCCATCTACCTACCTTTTTAAACAATTTTTTACATGTCCGTTGTGTGTGCCTGGCACAGGTGTGACATCTACACAATCTATATATCATTGGTGCCATATTTGAAAGGAACGTTGTGTGAAAATTTGGAAGCGATCGGTGCAGTACTTTCAGAGATGAGCAGTTTTGAACAAACTCTTGTTACATTTTTATTTATATAGATAGTTGGGCAAAGACAGAGTAAACATTGATCAATAGCGTGTTGGCATTTTTCTGCTTTATAGAAACGCATTGATAACTATGCAAATAGTGAAGCCAAAATAAGGAAACACTCTTGCAATTTTTAAAATCCTTTATTGGATACACCATTTTGGTAGTGAAGAATCAAAACCAGCTCTGGTTTTCCCCCACGCAAATGCTTGCTTCGTTAAACACCAGCTTCCCTTTCTCCCTACCCCCTGAGTGGTCACATTGTCCAATTGTGAGACGTCCTTTTGTTATGGGAACAGTCCGTCTCTTTCTCAAGCCCCTGCAGCGGTGACCTTGATAGTTGGCACAGGCTCTCACGGTTCGCCCCCACATTCTCAGCATTCGATTTCCCCCTTCCCTCTCCCCAATTTTCATTGGTGTGTGGAAAAGTTTTCAGGGTTGAACGAAGCAAAGCGGATTCAATCTTGATACCCATAAATTCTTGCAGCCTGAGAATTTATGCATTTGATCTTTCTTACAATTTTTATTGCTCTGCAGGTAAACTCAACGTGGGTGGGATCGTAGCGGCTGTGGTGGTTCTCCTGATCATCCTGGGACTGGTCATTTTCGGCATTTGGTTCGCTTACAATCGGGGCTATTTTGGCAGTAAGTAGTTCGTTGCACCCTTCTTGTTTTCACAAACAGCAAAATCCTAATTTTGTGGGAGCAGGATTTCTAATTGTTCTGACCCAGCCTTAGCAGAAACAAGAAACAGACTCCTTGTTCCGGAAAAAAAAAAGCCCTCTTTATTTATCTCCTGTGAATTAGTGGCATTCGCACACTGAAAAGTCCAGGCAAGAGTCCTTCAAGGAGTTAACTGCAGTACAGACCTTATCAGTTCCTTGCGATAATTGCAAGGCCGAAAGGCTGCAAATTAAGTTCTGGCAAGGCAGCCTCTGTAGCACGGAACACAATGAGCAAAATCTTCAGAAATACGAACTGTTGTCTTCGACAATCACCACTCCCCTTTCCTTCTGTTTATTCCCCAGCCAGGGAGGGAGCCATTCAGCGTTTATGTGTGCCTTGCTTCCCGAGCTGGCTCCTTGTCCTCCATTGTTCTCCTCTCCTAACAGCTCTGTTTATACACACATCTGGAACAGGGCCCAGCTGTTCTTCCTCCCCACTTATCTCTGCCTCCAAAGGCAGCTGGGAAATGTCGGACGGCGCTGGCTCTATCTCTGCGTCCGACACACGGCATCCATCAGAGCCTTCCCCAGACTCCAGCACTGGACTTTGCGATGTCCCTGAGATCAGCAGGATGTGCCCTTCTCTATCACCGTCTCTACGGGACGGTTTAGGTCCAAAAGGACCATCCAAGCGGCAGCGATATTGACAGTGATCTTGGAGCTTCAAGATCGCACGTCGTATATCGTCGTGACATCAGCCCCGCCTCCACTCTTTCTAAATGTCCCAAATTTGCCCCCCAAACACGGAGTCCCAGGAGGGCTGATCCATTTGGAACAAAGCCCAAGTGGATTTTGGTAGCTGAACAAATAGACCTTGATCCTTTCTAACCATGCAAGAGAGACGCGATCACTTCCTTTCTTGGCTAACTGATTGTTTGTCTTCTTTTCTTTTCCAGAAAGAACAACGTGAGTAGCCATTTCTTCCTTCCTGCCCATCGTTCTTTGCTGCGTAACCACCAGTCCTGCCCTCAGGTTCCCTTTTCGGGTTGGATGATGGAGAGGCCCAGTTGGTCCTGACACGGCCAATTTCTCTCTGGTTTACGGGTTTTACGCCACTGATAAAAAGTGGGAGACCCCGATTCATTTTTAAAAAAAGGCAAAGTACAGGTAGTCCTCGAGTTACGGACATTTGCTTAGTGACCATTTGAAGCTGGTCCTCGCACTTACGAGCTATAACGTGACCACATTTGGGTGCTTATATTTATGATGGTTGCACCATCCTGGGAGTGCTGTGGAGAAGCTGGCAAGGAAGGCCGCGCGTTGCGGTATGTGATGTTTCGCTTAATGACTGCACTGCTTAGTGACTAATTTTCCAGGCCCTATTGTGGTTGTAACTCGAGGACTACCTCTACAGTAAGTGAAAAGCCATGAAAAAAAATAATCAAAAGTAACATTCAAACAATTAATCGGTGCTCCCCAACTTTCAGCCCCTGGGAATTATGGGGTTTAAATTCCCAGAATCCAGAATGTCATGGAACTCACCAAGACATGTCGATGTCCACCCAGCTTAAATTATTCTGTCCAGGGGATTCTGGGAGTTGATGTCCACCCATCTTAAATTATGTTGTCTAAGGAATTCTGGGAGTTGAAGTCCACTGGTCTTAAATTTCACTGGCCAGGGAATTCTGGGAGTCGAAGTCCACCAGGCTTAAATTATGCTGTCCAGGGAATTCTGGGAGTCGAAGTCCACCAGGCTTAAATTATGCTTTCCAGGAAATTCTGGGAGCTGAAGTCCACCGGTCTTAACTTATGCTGTCCAGGGAATTCTGGGAGTCGAAGTCCATCAGTCTTACATTATGCTTTCCAGCAAATTCTGGGAGCTGAAGTCCACTGGTCTTAAATTATGCTGTCTAAGGAATTCTGGGAGTTGAAGTCCACCAGCCTTAAATTATGCTTTCCGGGAAATTCTGGGAGTTGAAGTCCACTGGTCTTAAAAGTTGCCAAGGTTGAGAAACATCTCCTAACTTCTCGCCTTCCCCTTCTCCAATCTTTTCCAGAAGTTCCAGTAAAAAGGTCATTTACAGCCATCCTTCCAACCGAAGCGACGTAAGTAGAAACAGAAATTCACCTGCTTCAATGCCCAGAGAATTTGGGTCCCCAAAGGCCGATTTGGGGGGTTTGGGGAGCAGGATTTAAATGTGATTTAATGCCTTTTGCAGAGCTTATACCTATTATTTGGCCTGCGTTCTCAGTTTTTAGAGAAATGAGAATCAACGGAGTCTTTAGAACGCACCGGATTTGTGAGTTTAAAGTTTCTGAAGATATTTGAATTGGGACCAAGTGGCCATCCAGAAATACTTTCCTCTTAAAGCAGAATTTTAGAGAAATGCTATTCTGCACAATGGAAATACAGATGATCAGGGGGATTTCAGCCACCAAGTGATGCAAAAGGGGCAGAGTACCAATTTAATGAATAAATCAAGGTGGTCATGAAGCCAGTCACTTGACCTGGGTTTCCCCAGCAGCACGAAGCCGAGTCTTCGTCCCGATAAAGCCCTTTTATTTAATTGACCGTGAATTCCTCTCCAGCAAAGTCTTTCCTCTCCCATCGTCTTTCAAGATAGTTCCCAATTACCCACCTTTATCAGGCTCGGAGAGTGTGACCAGGCCGATATCTTTCAGACGCCTCAATATCATTTATTAAATTTATAAACCGCACCACTCTCCCCAAAGGGACTCGGGGCGGTGTAATACTTGGTATGTGTAATACTTGGCAGTGTAATACTTGGTAAGAATGCAGGAATGAAGTAAGGGTCTCCTGCAAACTCCACTCCCCTGTTGCTCCTCTTTTATTTCCGCTGGGAGGAGCCATTAATCGTCCACCTGTGGCCTTCCTCCCAAGTCGACCCCTGTTCTTTAGCTCTTCCCTTCGTCTGGCCGCTCTGCGCTTGCCCACACTGGGAACAGGCTCCAGCTGTTCTTCTGCCCCACTAATGTCCGACTCTGAAGGCAGCTGATAACTGCCAGAGGGCCCTGGCCCCCTCTCTGCCTCCGACACAGAGTCGTCCTCAGAGCCTTCCCCAGACTCCAGGACCGGCCCAGGTTCCTCCCCAACCTCCTCACTGTCTGAATCTGCTCCTAGCTGGCCGCTGGCAGGCCACAACATCACCCCGTGGCCAGATAGGAGTTACCCTCTGGAAACAAATGCTGGGAAGGAGGGGTAACACCCCCCCAGGGGTGTGTGTGCATGTGTGTGTGTTCTAGTATAACTCTCGAACGCCTGAGCCGCTCAGGAGAGTGAGTGCGGCGTCCTAGAGTGGCAGTTGTTTGTGATGTCAGTTCCTTTGCAGCTTCCTCTGGAAAGCCAGCCATGACGTTTGCCCTCTAGTGGACCAACGGGGAAGCGCCTGATGGATTTGGGCCAAAGTGCCAGGCTCGTAGACAGGGCGTGAAAGAGGAGCACATGGGAGGGGAAAGGGAGAAGGCAGGGATTATGGGCACAGGAGTTGGGGGAAGAAAGCCCCCTCCCCCTCAATGGCTCCCTGTCAGACCAACACTTCAACGTCTATAAATACCTGGGTTATCAGCTCGTAAGAGACTAGCATTAGGAGTATGACCACCCTGTGTTCCCCCCGCTTTTGGCACAGGAGCCAAAAAAGGTGTGCCATCGCTGAAGTAGGCCATTCCAGACTTCGACAGCTCAATTACAGAAATCATATTTTTTGCAGCCAAGGTTAGAACGATTCTACATTTGAGTTTCAAAGCACTTGTTCGTGCGCCTGTTATTGCGATTAAAACTAAAATGGTCATTTACAGGTAAAACTGTCAACTTGCAAAAACATCACCGTGACTATCGAGTTGACATAGAGAGGCGTGAATTCCAAACATTCCTGTGGTCAGTGGGAAAGTCCAAGCTGGCCTGTAATGCGCATGGGTAGATTCAATTACGCTGCTAATTGGCTAACGTGATTTATTACCAGGCAGAGGGGAATGGGGGGGGATACAGGGGTAAAGTAAATAATAATAATAATAATAATAATAATAATAATAATAATAATAATAATAATAATAATAATAATAATAATAATAATAATAATAATAATAATAATAATAATAATAATAATTTATTATATTTATAAACCGCCCCCTCTCCCCGAAGGGACTACAGACGCCATTAAATGAATTGCAGTTTTAGCTGCCACGAAGAAACGCCAGGATGTTGATCCTACTAAATGATTGGATTTCTTTTGAACCTTGTCTCGAGGCTCGTAAATTTGTTAGGTTTTCTTCTGGGATCTTCACTTCACTTTCATTACTACATATAATGTTGTAAGCAATACCTAGGTCTGACCGCAAGCGACACAGTTCCAAGTTATCCGAACGGAGAATTGCCAGCCATGTAGCATCAGGAATTCCATTCTTATTACATCAAAACAAATTTTCCTCCATTTGATGTTTTTTTTTCTTTTTTTTCCAGGGTGACTTCAAACAAACATCTTCCTTCTTGGTCTGAGCGTGGCTAACAGGCTTCGTGTTTTAAACTCTCTACCCGGCTCAGGGCTGCTGTAAATGTTCCCGGTGGATTTTTTTTGTAATTAAGTGTGATATCTTTTTTTTTTCAATGGTTGGTTTGTTTTTAATATATAAATATATGTATATGTATAAAAGAATAGTTTGCTTTTACGTATTTTTTTAAAACAGTTGCTATTTAAAAGGGCCGTGCTTCCAGCCTTCCTTTTTCAGGGTATTTTCATCGTTTAGGATCGTGAGCCTGGAGTCCTGGCACAGAATTATTGAATTCCATAGTGTGTCTAATCTTTGGAGGCTGATCTGTCACTCAAATTAAGTTTAAGGTAGTTATGCGTTTAAGGATGGGGGTTGACTCAGCTGCATTTCTGTCCTTCAAAAATCGCTCATTCCCAACCTTGGCGACTTCAAAGTGTGTGGACCTCAATGCCCACGATTCCCCAGCCGGTCCAACTTAATTGGGATATTCTGGGAGTTGAAATCCACACGTCTTAAAGTTGCCATGGTTGAGAAACACTCATCATCATTATCACCATCATCATCATCTTTTAATGACCCCATAATCTCTTGTGGGGTGGAGTCTGGGCAGCTGAATGAAGCTAGAAGAGTGTTTGAATGGCCGGATGCTTTTCCCTGTTGCCAATGCGGAGTTTTGTTCAGCCGAGATATTCTCATCATGCCCAGAGAGAGAAATATCTGCCTCTACCTAGGATCGAACCGACAGCCTCGGCCAAATTTGAACAAGGAAGTGCAAGCGTTTTGCACGTCATTGTGTAGCGGATAAAATAGCCACTGTGCATCATCTTCTCTCCATCGAAGAAGTTGTGCTGAAGGACGATTGCTAAGCCTCTCTTCCTTAGGGAGTGAGTTAGACGTGCTAAAATTACTCCAGCTAGGACTCCCTGTCTTACCAATATTTGCCTTTATTAATATTACGATATTCTGATACGGTTGTTGTTGTTATTTTTTTTTAAAAAATATGCTGGACGCCGAACTGGAAATAAACTTTTGATTCAACGAATGTGTTGCGTTAAAATTTTAGTTTAGTTTAGTTTATTTACATTTATATCCCGACCTTCTCCGCAAAGGACCCAGGGCGGCGCACAGGAAATTTAAAAACATACAGAGTACAAAAATAAATACACAATTTAAAATATAAATTAAACCGTCTTATCCTATGCTAAAAACCCAATTTTAAAATACCCAATTTAAAACTATCTAAAAGTCCCTGTGGGAGGTTAGGCTAGGCCGGCTTGTTGGAATAGGTATGTCTTTAGACATTGGCGGAAGAGGCGGAGGTCGGTGATGGTGCGTAATTCGGGGGGTAGGTCGTTCCAAAGGGCTGGGCCCGCCACAGAGAAGGCTCTTCCCCTGGGTGTCGCCAGTCGGCATTGTCCGGCCGACGGCACCCTGAGAAGGCCCTCTCTGTGGGAGCGTATCGGTCTAAGGGATGTATGGGACAAGAGGCGGTCTCGCAAATAACTAGGCCCCGAGCCATGGAGTGCTTTAAAGATGGTCAAAATTTTATCTTGATCTCAGCTTTGTGTAAAGCACAGGGGGTCCTCGACTTACGACGGTTTACTTAGGGACTGTTACAAGGACACTGAACAGGTTGTCAGGCTTCCAAAAAAAAAAAAAAAATGCTACATGATTCATGAGTCTCGGGCCAAACTTCAAAAGAAAATTAATCATTTATTAGGAGCATTTATTTTTGGCAAGGCCTTTCCGCAGTCAGATCTTAGCCTAATTTGAATTATGGCTGAACTTTACCTCCGCTCCCCCCTCTCTTCAGTCTGTGTCATAAATCACATTCCCCAATGAGGTTCACCCCTCCCAAGCCTGCTGCGGTAATCTGAGATCTGACTAGCCGAAAGTATGCATGGAAAGCGTTCTTCTCTTACTATGGCAACTTTAGGAGTTGACACAAGAGACTTATGCCCCTTTTTCAAAACTTACAAGAGCACGGGGATACCACAACTCACAACTGTTAATAGTATCCCACCGCTCACCGGATTTGCATTCCAATGCTTGAATTTGAGGATAGATGCTACCTATCTATATAAATAAAAATGTAACAAGAGTTTGTTCAAAACCGCCAATCTCCGAAAGTCCTGCACTGATTGCTTCCAAATTTTCACACAACATTCCTTTCAAGTATGGCACCAATGATATATATAGATTGTGTTAATGTCACACCTGTGCCAGGTACATGCAATGGAAATGTAAAAAAAATGTTTAAAAGGTAGGTAGATGCAGTGGGTACATATGTAGATAGAGGGATAGAGAGAGGGGGGGAGAAATACAGTAGGTAGGTAGAGGGATAGAGAGGGAGAAGTACGGTAGGTAGGTAGGTAGGTAGGTAGGTAGGTAGAGGGATAGAGAGGGAGAAGTACGGTAGGTAGTTAGAGAGAGGGATAGAGAGAGGGTGAGAAATACAGTAGGTAGATAGGTAGAGGGATAGAGGGGGGGAGAAATACAGTAAGTAGGTAGGTAGGTAGGTGGGTGGGTGGATGGATGGATGGATGGATGGATGGATGGATGGATAGAGAAAGGGGGGAGAAATACAGTAGGTAGGTAGAGGGATAGAGAGAAATACAGTAGGTAGGTAGGTAGAGGGATAGAGAGAGAGGGAGAAGTACGGTAGAGAAGTAGGTAGGTAGAGGGATAGAGAGCGGGAGAAATACAGTAGGTAGTTAGAGGGATAGAGAGAGGGAGAAATACAGTAGGTAGGTAGAGGGATAGAGAGAGAGGGAGAAGTACGGTAGAGAAGTAGGTAGGTAGAGGGATAGAGAGAGGGAGAAATACAGTAGGTAGGTAGAGGGATAGAGAGAGGGAGAAATACAGTAGGTAGGTTGGGGGTTATACGGTGGTTGTGTGTACGTGTTTGTGTGTGCAGGTGTAGGTCTACACACAGATTGGTTGGCCATTTAACCAGACTGGGCCACAGCAACGCGTGGCCGGGAACGGCTAGTAGAAAATAGAATAACAGATGAAGTGATAAAATTGGTTTATTTCTGAAGGGGCCAATAATGATATTGTTTATGTGTTAAGAAAAAAATGTAAGTTTAAGATGAAAGAGAAGGGAAGAAAATAATATGGCTAAAATTGGAAATGGAACGATGACGTAAAATGAATTAGGTGCATGAGAGAAGGTTAAAGGGGAAAACCTGGGCAGTAACACTTTGTTGACAAAAGATTTAAAATCCGTAACGAAAAATAAAAAGGGAAAATGGATCCAGGAAGTTATACGTCAAGCAGCTTGACATCAAGACCTGGGGAAATCTTGGGAAACATGATTAAGGGGATGATTTATGAGCACCTAGAGATTTACAAGGGGATTAATAGACGTCAACATGGGGTTGTTAAAAAGAGATCCAGACAAAGACTCTTGCCTCTTTTGATGAAGTGAGTAAGTTGGGGGATCATGCTGTGGATATAGTCTGCTCGGAGTGTAGTAAGGCATTTGACAAAGTAGACCACAACCTATTCCTTGGTAAGATCAAATACAGGGAGTATCACTACCAGTGTCAACCCTGAAGCTGACCTGACTGGGGCCATTTTGAGGCCACACTGGAGCTGAGGGACAGGGAAGGCCAGTGGTGGGATTCAGCCGGTTCGCACCCATTCGAGAGAACCGGTTGTTAACTTTCTAAGCAGTTGGGAGAACCGGCTATTGGAAGAAATCTCCTTTTGTTTTTTCCCACTTTGCAGGGCTAATCCTGTAAGGAAGGCCGGAAGGAGACATTCTGGTGTTTCTAGCCTCATCTTTGTTGCCCTGCTTACAGAAACTGCCTCTCCGGTTAACCCTTATGACATGGTAACACGGGGGTAGTCAACCTTTTTATACCTACCACCCACTTTTGTGTCTCTGTTAGTAGTGAAATTTTCTAACCGCCCACCGGTTCCAAAGTAATGGCGATTTATAAAGTAGGGAAGTCAATTAAATTAAAAAAAAGGAAAGTGCTTCAGTATTGGACAAAACCCCCACCGCCCACCATGAAAGCTGGAATGCCCACTAGGGGGCGGTGGGACCAGTTTGACTACCACTGGATTAGAGAGAGATGCTGATAGATGATAGGCAGGAAAGAGAATGAAAGATAGATAGATAGATAGATAGATAGATAGATAGATAGATAGATAGATAGATAGATAGATAGATAGATAGATAGATAGATAGATAGATAGATAGATAGATAGATAGATAGATAGATAGATGAGAAAGATAATAAACTAGCCTAAGAGAGACTTCATTTCCTTAGAGTCCTGCGGAAAAATCAGGTGGAACAACGGCCGAGGACCTCTCTCTATCGGTCCACCATAATGATAGCCATTGAGACCCTTGTTCTCCATGACAACCACGTAAAAAGCCACCAAAAAAGCATCCTAGGCTGCATCAACAGAGGGATGGAATCAAGATCACACAAAGTATTAATACCACTTAAAGGTCTTGAAAGAAGACACAAATTAACCTCCAAGTAGTCTCAAGGACCTTCTAAAAGGATGCAAATGGCCAGCTGTTTGCAAGGATGATCAATCCTTCCCTTCCCCACCATCCAGTTGGAGCTGATGAAGCTTCTTGGATGAGAAGAAAAATGTCTTTAAAGAAGACACAGATAAACCTCCAAGTGGCCTCAATGACCCTCTAAAAGGATGCAAAGGACCAGCTGGATGGAGAATCTCCATAGAGTCCCCAGAAAGAGTGCAGAGCAGAGCATCAAAAGTGGTTGGACTAGAAAACCTCCAAGGTCCCTTCCAGCTCTAGGATTCTGTTCTATCCTTATACTATTTCATAGGGGTGTTTTTCCCCCCAAGATCCAGTTTGGAGACTGCAATCAAATGAAGAATCTGCGGCTGTGGCCTAGAGGTGGAGCTCTCACCTCCCAATCAGGAGGTGATGAGTTCAATCCTAGGTAGAAGCTGATGTAGGGTCTCCTGCTTGGGCAGGGGGTTGGACTAGATGACCTGCAAGGTCCCTTCCAACTCTGTTAATCTGAAGTGCAGGTGCTAAGCACATGCCTTCCCCGCCCTCCCCACCCCCATGTTCACAATTTGTGTTCGTTGCAGTCCAGTGTCATGGATCTCACCGGGAGGGCTCCTTCTAACCACCCAGGCTCCCCAAGGCTGGGACTGCGGGTGAACAGGTTGCGTTTGGGGTTTCTTGCTGCAGCGCTCAGCCGTTGCATAAACCAGATTGAGTCTGCGGTTCGGCAATTTCTCAAGAGCAGAGCATGGGCGGAATGAAGGGTGGGGAGGCCCAGAGGTTGCAGACAACTGAAGACAATTGTGCAAAGGAGCGCCTGCTTCTCCTTTGCACTTAAAGGTCACAAGCATTTTTTATTTTATTTATTGTATTTATTGTATTTATTTTATTGTATTTATTGTATTTATTGTATTTATTGTATTTATTTTATTTATTTTATTTATTTTATTTATTTTATTTATTTTATTTATTTTATTTATTTATTTATTTATTTATCTATTTATTTTACTTATTTATTTTACTTACTTTATTTCTTTATTTATTATTTATTTTATTTTACATATTTCATTTCATTTATTTGTTTATTTATTTTACTTATTTTATTTTATTTTATTTATTTATTTATTTTACTTCATTTATTTATTTATTTTATTTATTTTATTTATTTTATTTATTTTATTTATTTTATTTATTTTATTTATTTTATTTATTTTATTTATTTTATTTATTTTATTTATTTTATTTATTTTACTTATTTTATTTATTTATTTTATTTATTTTATTTATCTTTGTTTTATTTATTTATTTATTTATTTTATTTTACTTACTTTATTTATTTATTTTATTTCATTTATTTATTTATTTATTTTACTTATTTTATTTATTAATTTATTTTACTTTATTTATTTATTTTATTTCATTTATTTATTTTATTTATTTTACTTACTTTATTTATTAATTTATTTTACTTTATTTATTTATTTTATTTCATTTATTTATTTTATTTATTTTACTTACTTACTTTATTTATTTATTTTAATTATTTCATTTTATTTATTTATCTATTTATCTTATTTATTTATTTTAGTTATTTGTTTTATTTTTTACTTATTTTATTTATTTATTCATTTTATTTTACTTCTTTATTTTATTTATCTATATATTTTACTTATTTTATTTTATTTATTTATTTATTTATTTTACTTATTTATTTATTTTATTTTATTTATTTATTTTATTTATTTTACTTATTTTATTCATTTATTTATTTTATTTATCTATTTATTTTATTTATTTATTTTATTTATTTTACTTACTTTATT
This sequence comes from Rhabdophis nuchalis, assembly GCA_039707465.1. Lineage (NCBI taxonomy): Eukaryota > Metazoa > Chordata > Lepidosauria > Squamata > Natricidae > Rhabdophis > Rhabdophis nuchalis. The sequence goes on along the minus strand of CM077662.1, from coordinate 10,312,369 downwards.
TATTTATTTATTTATTTATTTATTTATTTATTTCATTTATTTATTTTACTTATTTTATTTATTTATTTATTTTACTTTATTTATTTATTTATTTTAATTATTTCATTTTATTTATCTATTTATCTTATTTATTTATTTTACTTATTTGTTTTATTTTTTATTTATTTATTTTACTTATTTTATTTATTTATTCATTTTATTTTACTTCTTTATTTTATTTATCTATTTATTTTGCTTATTTTATTTATCTATTTATCTTATTTATTTATTTTACTTATTTGTTTTATTTATTTTATTTACTTATTTAGTTTATTTATTTTATTTGTCAACAAATACAAGGAAGCAAGTAGGAATAGCCCATGGAGACAATGCCTCAAATCCATGGCTCTAAAGAAGCCAAACATAGCCGTAGGCCCATAAAAAGAGCACATGTCAATGGGGACAGTGGGAGTAGGGATGGTGGGCACACTGGTGCTCTTATGCACGCTCCCTTGGCGGACCTCTTAAAGAAACACGTAAGGTCCCCGGGAGAGAGCTTAAGGTCAAAAGTATGGGAGGGTAGAGGAACTCACAAGAGCAACCAAGAGGATTAGGGGACTGGAGGCTCAAACATATGAAGAACGGTTGCAGGAACTGGGTATGTCTAGTTTGATGAAGAGAAGGACCAGGGGAGACATGATAGCAGTCTTCCGATATCTCAGAGGTTGCCCCAAAGAAGAGGGAGCCAAACTATTCTCCAAAGCACCTGAGGGTAGAACAAGAAGCAATGGGTGGAAACTAATCAAGGAGAGAAGCAACTTAGAACTGAGGAGAAATTTCCTGACAGTGAGAACAATTAACCTCTGGAACAGCTTGCCTCCAGAAGTTGTGAATGCCCCACCCCTGGAAGTCTTTAAGAAGATGTTAGATAGCCATTTGTCTGAAATGGTATAAGGTTCCTGCCCACGCAGGGGGTTGGACTAGAAGACCTACAAGGTCCCTTCCAACTCTGCTATTGTATTGTATTGTATTGTATTGTATTGTATTGTATTGTATTGTATTGTATTGTATTGTATTGTATTGTATTGTATTGTATTGTATTGTATTGTATTGTATTGTATTGTATTGTATCACAACAGGATCCGGTAGGGCGTTCCGCACAATTATTACTCTATTGCTGAAATCATTTTCCCTGCAATCAAGATTAGAACAGAGCCGAGATAGGGAAAAACGGAGAAGGAACATGAGCTATACCTACAGTGGGAAATTATTGAGATTACAAAGATTAGAACAGGTTGCCTTTAGCTTTTAATCGATTGACAGCCCTTGGGGTTATTGCAATAGGTGTAAAAAAGCAATCCATGCCATGTGCAAGCCATACCTAATATTATCTCGCCTCGCCTCTCGGAGGCCACCTGTAGAGAGGTGTCTCTGCTCGCCACCCAGGTGGCAAAACAGGTGTGCTCCTGGGTTATAAAACATGCAAATCTTTTCCATTCCTTCAGCTGACTTTTTCCCCCCTTCTCCTGCTGATGGTTCCATCGCTGACCTCACACTGGGAGCCTCAGCTGGGGCAAGCTGGCTCTCCGTATCTACGGCAGCCGCTTAGAAGCCGGCCAAGGCTGACTTCCCCCCAGGGGGCATTGCTAGGAAATAAGAGGGGCTTCGCAGGACTTCGCGCATCCCCTCTGGGGGTCCCTGGGCCCAGGCGCAATCCGGAAAGAGCGTGAAAAAGATTAGGGTGGGGGGAAAGGCAAGGAAATTCAGGGAGTCCTCAGTTTACGGCCAGAGGCGAGCCAGGAATTCTTCATTGGTAAGCAAGACAAGGCTTAAAGGGAGTTGCGCCCCCTTTTTAGGGTGCCGTTGAGTGAATCGCTCCCGTCGTTAAGTCTACAACACGGTTGAGACGTGAATGTGGCTTCCAACGTTGACTTTGCTCATCCCAAGGTCGCAAAAGTGGGGGGTTAAGCGACCCCAGGAGACTGCTTACCTTTGGTGAGCAGAGCAGGTGAGGCGCAGGGAGGGAGAGGCATGGAGATTAGCTGGGCCACGTGGCGAAACAATGTCAGATTGTTTCCCAGAGCCACTGAAATGCCAAAGATTGCGGAGACTCCAGATGAAACTTTGCATTTTGCATAGGAGAACAACACCAGTGGCGAGACAAACAGTGGCGGTTTTATGAAATACACAGCCTGGTCACTAAAAGAGTCTTCATTCAGCAATAATACCTTTTTTTTAATAGAGCGTGGCATATAGGTGTGTGTGTGTGTGAGAGAGGGGGGGGGAGTGTTATATAACACAAATATAACAAAGGCAACGAAAAAATAGCTTTCTGCCTGGATGGTCTCCTGTGGTGAGCCGAAAGACAGCTCCCTCCCATATGTGGGGCTTACCAGGATGGTGCTGTGACACAATATGTATGTATGTATGTATATCTATCTATCTATCTATCTATCTATCTATCTATCTATCTATCTATCTATCTATCTATCTATTAACTATCTCTATCTATCTATCTGTCTGTCTATCTCTATCTGTCTATCTGTCTATATCTATCTATCTATCTATCTATCTATCTATCTATTAACTATCTATCTATCTATCTGTCTATCTCTATCTGTCTATCAGTCTATATCTATCTCTATCTATCTATCTATCTGTCTATCTCTATCTATCTATCTATCTGTCTATCTCTATCTATCTATCTATCTCTATCTATCTATCTATCTATCTATCTCTATCTATCTATCTATCTATCTATCTCTATCTATCTATAGATGTAGAGATAGATAGATAGATAGATAGATAGATAGATAGATAGATAGATAGAGATAGAGATAGAGATAGAGATAGAGATAGATAGACAGAGAGAGAGAGAGAGAGAGACAGACAGACAGACAGACAGACAGACAGACAGACAGACACACAGACAGATAATTTAGAACAGTGTTTCTCAAGTGTGGCCACTTTAGGATGTATGGGCTTCAATTCCTAGGATCACACAGCCTATCATTCCTCCTCCCCCTCTCTCCATCCATCTCCATCTCTCTCTCTCTCTCTTACTTATCTATCCATCTCTCTCTCTCTCTCATCTATCTATCTATCTATCTATCTATCTATCTATCTATCTATCTATCTATCTATCTATCTATCTAATCTATAGCTATCTACATCCATCCATTCATATCTATCTATATCCATCTGTCTGTCTATCTATCTATCTGTCTATCTAATCTATAGCTATCTATATCCATCCATCAATCCATCTATCTATTATCTATATCCATCCATCTGTCTGTCTATCTTTCTATCTATCTAATCTATATCTACTGAATCTATTTCCATCCATCCATCCATCACTCAACCATCTCCCTATCATGTTTTTGCTGAACAGTTGAAATTGATAGGATGTAGCAATATCCTTATATTTCACGAATCCTCATAAGATTTTCCAGCCAATCGGGGTCAGCATCTCATTTTGAAATGTGAGTGAGAACTCAAAGCCTTATAAGATATTGAGGTGATATGACTGAAACCTCACAGGATCGTTCAAAATTCTGACCCGGTTTTAGCCACGGCCCCTTATCGACCTTTGCTCTGGGGCAGGATTGGAGGATGAGATCCCATTGTATCCACCCCTTCAGGGTGAAAATATACACACGCAGGCCTCTGGTCTCTCACGCAAGGCCTACTAACATGAGGTTCTCCCCTTAATTCTTCAGATCCTGCTCCTTGGGTTGACCCCATGGCACCGAAAGTGGAGAAGGACAAAATTGCTCTCACCGAAAAACAGATCCAGGACCTCAAGGCTGCCTTTACGACAGGGAGTTTTGAGCAGTTGACCATACGCCTCCAGGATGCTTTTTCCTCCCTGGAGAACATCAGCTTAAACGTAGCCGTGGTTGGAGAATCGGGAGAAGACCGGGCGAACTTCATCAACACCTTCCGAGACCTCTGTGAGGAAGAGCAAGGGACAGCCTCGACTGCAAAAGCAGAGGCCAGTAAAACTCCTGTGGCTTATCCACACCCCAAGTACCCCAAAGTAATCCTGTGGGATCTGCCGGACATTGGGGATCCAGGCTTCAGTGCCAAGCGTTACGCGGAGAAGATGGATGCAGCCTCCTATGACTTCTTCTTAATCCTTGCTTCTCAACACTTCCGGTCCTTCCACGCTAAGCTGGCTCATTATATCAAGAAAGCTGGCAAGGGATACTATTTTCTCCGCTCCAAAGTGGAGGCCGATCTGGAATCGGTCCGTCAGAGCAACCCAACTAGCTTCAACGAGATGGTCACCTTGCAGAAGATCCGGGAAGATTGCCTTCAAGACCTTCAAGCCGAGAAAGTGAGGTCTCCTAAGATCTTCCTCATTTCCAGCGTTTTACTCAGCAAGTACGACTTCTATCTTCTGGAAGAAGCTCTAGAGAAGAACCTGGATCTCCCGAAGAGCCATTCGTTCCTGCTTGCCACCCCCAACAGCTCCCATCGCATCTTGGAGAAGAAGAAGGACATGATGCTGGAACACTTGTGGTTGGTGGCCGTGGTGGCCTGCGGGATCCAGACGGAAGCTATCCCAGATGTTTCGGTGGTTTGCAATGTGGACCTGCTGGTCAGAACCATGCGAGGTTACTGCATCAGCTTTGGCCTGGAAGAGGAGTCCTTAAGGAGGACCGCTGAACATGTAGTCCAGCCCGTTGAGCAGTTGAGAGCCCTGGTCAGGTCTCCACTGGCTGCTGCAGTCAACAAAGGACTTGTGGTGGACCTTCTCATCCAAGCAGCCAGCAGAGCGCCCAACCTACCGAAGCAACTGGTGCCCATGGCCTCGGTAGGGCTGTCGTTCGCTGTGGTCTACAGCATGTTGAAAACCTTTGTGGAGGACATGGTATGTGATGCCCACAGGCTTCTGGTCAAAGTGTTTATGAGCCATAAGGGCACAAGTGAGCCTGAGGCATCCATATCAAAAGTCTTGGAGAACCAGGGCCATTCTTGAAGGGTTGCCAAGGATCTTCACGTCCAAGGTGGACACCATGAAGTTCTAGAAAAGGAGCTACATGTTTTATCTTCTCCAATGTTCTCCCAAACAGGGGCTGTTGCTTAAGAGAGTCAATCAGGAGTAACTTTCTCAATAATCTGATTCATTCCACCCAAATGGAGTACTTCTCTGAGATGCTTTACTCTGTTGTCTTATCATTGTCTGTTTCTCAACCGCGTTGACTTTAAGTTGGGTGGACTTCAACTTCCAGAATTCCCCCATATCTTTTGAAATCTTTTTGTGCAATGGGTGACTGGCCCACTCTGTTGTAATTCTCCCCGAGAGACCTGGGGGATTGCAAACAGTTGAGTAGGCTGCAGCTTGTAAATCGTTTCACAAGCGTGTCCCACGAAAGGGGGCCTCCACAATATTGATATTTGGAGGAAAAAGCTGCCTAGGAACATTTGAAGAAGCGTGATTGTTTATTTTTAATGATTGCCCTTTGGCAAATGGCTTTGGGAGAAAGCAAAATTAGGTCTGCAATTTAGAGGGAAACTAAAATGCAAGTAAGTCAACAACAATTCATTTGGTGACACTTCAATGTTACAACAGCACCAGAAAAAGGGGGATTATTTAGGGCAACCAGAAGGATTAGGGGGCTGAAACCCCTTCCTTACCATCGGAGGCTGCAACGGCTGGGCCTCTTCACTCTAGAACGACGGCGCCTGAGAGGTGACCTGATTGAAGTCTATCAAATCATGCACGGTGTGGACAAAGTAGAAAAGGAAAAACTGCTTTCCCTATCGCACAACACTAGAACTAGGGGGCCCTCCATGAAACTTTTGGAAGCTAGACCTCAAACAAATAAGAGGAAGGACTTTTTCACCCAGAGGATCCCTGGTCTATGGAACTCCCTGCCAGAAGAAGTGGTGACAGCTGTCAGCCTCGACACCTTTAAGGAAGGATGAGAGGAGTTCATGGAGAACAAGGGTATCCATGGCTATCATGAGGGATGCCTAAGGAGACCCTCCGGGTTGGAGAGAGAGGCAGGAGATCTCTCAATACCATTTGCAGGGAATCCTAAGCAGGTGAAGGCATCTGCTTGGGAAGATCCTGAAGCCAATGGGGAGCCACTGTGGGAGACAGAAGGCTGGACTGGATGGGCTGAGTCCTCTTCCAGCAAGGCTGTTCTTGTGTTCAGAAAGAAAGAAAGAAAGAAAGAAAGAAAGAGAGGGAGGGAGGGAGAACAAGGGTATCCATGGCTATCATGATGGATGCCTAAGGACACCCTCCGGGTTGGAGAGATAGGCAGGAGATCTCTCAATGCCATTTGCAGGGAATCATAAGCAGGTGAAGACATCTGCTTGGGAAGACCCTGAAGCCAATGGGGAGCCACTGTGGGAGACAGAAGGCTGGACTGGATGGGCTGTGGCCTCTTCCAGCAAGGCTGTTCTTGTGTTCTTATGTTAAGAAAGAAAGAAAGAAAGAAAGAAAGAAAGAAAGAAAGAAAGAAAGAAAGAAAGAAAGAAAGAAAGAAAGAAAGAAAGAAAGAAAGAAAGAAAGAAAGAAAGAAAGAAAGAAAGAAAGAAAAAGAAAGAAAGGATTAGACGAGTTCATGGAGAACAAGGGTATCAATGGCTATCATGATGGATGCCTAAGGACACCCTCCGGGTTGGAGAGATAGGCAGGAGATCTCTCAATGCCATTTGCAGGGAATCATAAGCAGGTGAAGACATCTGCTTGGGGAGACCCTGAAGCCAATGGGGAGCCACTGTGGGAGACAGAAGGCTGGACTGGATGGGCTGTGACCGCTTCCAGCAAGGCTGTTTTTATGTCCAGAAAGAAAGAAAGAAAGAAAGAAAGAAAGAAAGAAAGAAAGAAAGAAAGAAAGAAGGAAGGAAGGAAGGAAGGAAGGAAGGAAGGAAGGAAGGAAGGAAGGAAGGAAGGAAGGAAGGAAGGAAGGAAGGAAGGAAGGAAGGAGGAGGGGAGGAAGGGAGGATGAGAGGAGTTCATGGAGAACATGGGTCTCAATGGCTATCATGATGGATGCCTAAGGACACCCTCCGGGATGGAGAGATAGGCAGGAGATCTCTCAATGCCATTTGCAGGGAATCCTAAGCAGGTGAAGACATCTGCTTAGGAAGACCCTGAAGCCAATGGGGAGCCACTGTGGGAGACAGAAGGCTGGACTGGATGGGCTGTGACCGCTTCCAGCAAGGCTGTTTTTATGTCCAGAAAGAAAGAAAGAAAGAAAGAAAGAAAGAAGGAAGGAAGGAAGGAAGGAAGGAAGGAAGGAAGGAAGGAAGGAAGGAAGGAAGGAAGGAAGGAAGGAAGGAAGGATGGATGAGAGGAGTTCATGGAGAACAAGGGTATCCATGGCTATCATGATGGATGCCTAAGGACACCCTCCGGGTTGGAGAGATAGGCAGGAGATCTCTCAATGCCATTTGCAGGGAATCATAGGCAGGTGAAGACATCTGCTTGGGAAGACCCTGAAGCCAATGGGGAGCCACTGTGGGAGACAGAAGGCTGGACTGGATGGGCTGTGGCCTCTTCCAGCAAGGCTGTCCTTATGTTCTTATGATCATTTTTCACATTTAGGACCGATGACAATTCAGACGCTTGGCAATTGACTTGTATTTATGACGGTCGCAGGGACCCGGGGGCCACGTGATCCCTTTTGCGCCCTTCTGACCAGCAAAGTCAATGGGGAAGCCAGATTCACTTAACAACCAGGTGACTAACTTAACTGCGGTGATTCACTTAACAATGGTGGCAAGAAAAGTCGTGAAATGGGGGGGACGGGACTCACTTAACACATGCCTCACTTAACAGAACAGAAATTATGGGCTCGAATGTGGCCATAACCCGAGGACTACCGGTAACTCCTCTCTCTTCTCTGATGTCTCTGAAATGTAGCATTTTCCTTCAGGATCAACATCTGGAAGGGTGATTGAGGCTCATCCTTGGAGGCCTTCAAGAAGAGACTGGACTGCCATCTGTCAGAAAGGGTGTAGGGTCTCCTGCTTGGGCAGTGGGGTTGGACTAAATGACCTCCAAGGTCCCTTCCAACTCTGTTATTCTATATTCAATGGAATTGAATATAGGGAGCTTCATCCCTGGAGGGTTTCAAGAAGAGACTGGACTGCCATCTGTCAGAAATGGTGGAGGGTCTCCTGCTTGAGCGGGAGGGGGGGTTGGACTGGATGACCTCCAAGGTCCCTTCCAACTCTGTTCATCTAAAAAGGTTAAAAAGCAGAATCTCTCAGCTGAGAAGGTCCCCTTGGCTAATATGATGGTCTCATCACTTCGATGCATGGATGGCCATTTGTCCGGAAAATGGTACAGCCCCTCCTGTTTGAGCAGGGGGTTGGACTAGAAGACCTCCAAGGTCCCTTCCAGTGCTGGTATTCTTTATATGTTGCCATCCTCTTTTCTGTGGCTGCACCAGCCTGGCGTCTCTCCCCCACCATCAATGAATAGGGACAGGTCTGTAGGAATACCGGCAATTCCAAGAGAAAATGTCATTTTTTCCTCCCAAATATTATCCTACTGTAACACTCTGAGCTTCCCACCGTAGATAAAATCAGTCCAAAAATGCTAAGAGAAGCCTAACCCTCAGAGAAATCCGCCATCAAGGGGCACATAGAGATAAACCACATTTCCACACCATTCAAAATACGCATCTCATTGAAGGTTCTACTCCAGAAATTGTATGGCACAACATACAGTTCTGGGTCTTGATGGCACCGTGCTAGCTAAATACCAAAAGATTCCTTTTTCTTTGAATTCATTAATGTGCCCAGAAAAATCCTATTTCAGGAATCGGGCGTTTGTATTCTTGGTGTATAGTGGGGGGGGGGGTTAAAAATCTGTTAATATTTCTATATTTATGATTTTATGGGACTGTAAACCATCGCTATGGACAGAGATATGGGTAGGGTGTAAATGTAATAAATAAATAAATGAGACAATCGAAACAAAAAGAGTAAAACACTTCCTCCCTAGCAATCGAACACCCAGATAAGCAGGGATTAACACCAGACAAACAGCCGAATAATGAACAGCAGCCTCATCAAGGAACGACCAAGGAAAAACAATCCTCCCACCAACACCAGCACAGCAAGTCACTAGTATATGAACAGACAACAAACCTCACTTCCTTCTAACACTGATGATGTTACCTAGTTAGGTCATGACACGTCTGCAAGAAAACCAGAGAGTACAAGGACCCTACATTCCTCCCCCCTCCTCCTCCTCGCCTTCTCCTCTCTGCAACCCCGTCCTTCTAGCCCCGAAGATGTCACCTAATCTGAAAGACAGAAAGAAAACTGAACTAAGGACAAAATCCAGCAAATACGAATAAATGGAAAAGAGGGACACGCAACTAAGGCAGAATACCAGCAAATAGCCTGAATCTGCAAAGATGGAGTCAGGAAGCCAAAGGCTCAGGATGAACAGAGTTCAAACAAAAGTCAAAGGTAATAAAAAAGTAAGTTTCTTCCAACATATAAATAACAAGGAAAAAGAAATCAAGGCAACAGTGGGTCCACTAAAGCAGGGGTCTCCAACCTTTGCAACTTTAAGTCTGAAGGACTTCAGCTCCCAGACTTCTCCAGCCACCTATGTTGGAGAATGAAATAAGATTGGCTTGGCCTGAAATAAGCTTTGCTGGCTGGAGAAGTCGGGGAGCGGAAGTCCTTCAGACTTAAAGTTGCAAAGGTTGGAGACCCCTGGCCCAGGCCCTGACACTGACAGCTTTGCTGGCTGGAGAAGTCTGGGAGCTGAAGTCCTTCAGACTTAAAGTTGCAAAGGTTGGGGACCCCTGGCCCAGGCCCTGACACTGACAGCTTTGCTGGCCGGAGAAGTCTGGGAGCTGAAGTCCTTCAGACTTAAAGTTGCAAAGGTTGGAGACCCCTGGCCCAGGCCCTGACACTGACAGCTTTGCTGGCCGGAGAAGTCTGGGAGCTGAAGTCCTTCAGACTTAAAGTTGCAAAGGTTGGGGACCCCTGGCCCAGGCCCTGACACTGACAGCTTTGCTGGCTGGAGAAGTCTGGGAGCTGAAGTCCTTCAGACTTAAAGTTGCAAAGGTTGGAGACCCCTGCACTCAAGAGAGAAGACAGCAAGGAAGTAACCGGCAGCAGAGAGAAAGCACAGCTGCTTAACTCATCCTTTGCACGCCAAAAGAAACTATAGCCCAACCTACCAGAAACATAACTGTAAAAGACAGACTAGAAATAAAAGTTAAAATGAGCAAAAAAAACCAGTGAGAGAATACCTGTCTGATCTTGATGAATATAAATTACCAGGACCTGATAGATTACATTCCAGAGGTCTAAAAGAGCTGGCAGATGTCATCTTCAAAATATCTTTCAAAAATTCCGGAGTATCAGGGAAGTATCAGAGGACGGAAAAGAGCTGATGTGGTTCCCATCTTCAAAAAAGGAGGAAAAACAGACCCAGGAAACTACAGACCAATCAGCCTAACATCAATACCAGGGAAGATATTGGAAAAGATAATTTAAAAAACAGATCTGCCAACATCTAGAAATGAGTAAAGTAATAACTAGCAGCCAGCACGGGTTTGTTAAAAACAGATCAGGCCAAGGCAATCTTATTTCATTCTCCAACATAGCAACTAAACTAGTAGACCAGTGAAATATGGTGGACATAATATGCTTAGACTTCAGCAAGGCGTTTGACAAAGTAGACCATAACTTACTTCTTGGTAAGCTAGAAAAAAGTGGGATAGATACAGCAGCAGCACCAGATGGATTCGTAACTGGATGACAACCCGTACTCAATGCGTAGTCCTTAATGGGTCTACGTCTACATGGAAGGAAGGAAGAAGTGGGGTACTACAAGGTTCTGTCTTAGGCCCAGTATTCTTCAATATCTTCATAAATGACTTAGATGAGGAAATAGAAGGGGAACTTACCAAATTTGCAGATGATACTAAGCTGGCAGGAATAGCCAACATGCCTAGAAGATAGGCTCAAGATTCAGATGGATCTCGACAGATTTGAACCCTGGGCCCTTTCTAACAAAATGAAATTCAATGTCGAGAAAAATGAAGTTTTACACTTAGGCAAGAAAAACCAAAAGGACACATATAGAGACTGGGTGAAACCAGGTTTAATAGCAGCGACTGTGAGAGGGATCTTGGAGTCTTATTGGACAACCAGCTAAATTGGAGCCAGCAGCCAAAAAAGCCAATACAATCCTAAATTGCATTAACCGAGGGATGCAATCAAGATCAAGGGAGGTCCTAATACCACTCTGTAAAGCCTTAGTAAAGCTACACCTAGAGTCCTGCATCCAGTTTTGGTCCCCACACTATAGAAAAGAGGTTGAGACTCTGGAAAGAGGGCAGAGAAGAGCAACCAGGAGGAGGAGGGGACTGGAGGCTCAAACAGACGATGGACGGTTGCAGGAACTGGGCCTGGCTGGTCTAGGGAAGAGAAGGACCAGGGGAGACAGGAGAGCATCTTCCAGTATTTGAGGGGCTTCCCCAGAGAGGAGGAAGGGGGTCAAGCTATTCTCCAAAGGACCTTTGAAGGCCAGAGAAGGAAGAATGGATGGAAACTGACCAAGGAGAGATTCAACCTGGGAATAAGGAGGGATTTCCTGACAGGGAGAACCATCAACCCGTGGAACAGAAGTTGCCTTCGGAAATTGTGGGAGCTTCATCCCTAGAGGCTTCCAAGAAGAGACTGGATTGCTCTCTGTCAGAAATTATGTAGGGTCTCCTGCTTGGGTGGGGAGGTTGGACTAGATGACCTACAAGGTCCCTTCCAACTCCATTAATCTGTTAAGTACTGGGAATGCCTGGTCTAGGGAAGAGAAGGATCAGGGGAGACAGGAGAGCATCTTCCAGTATTTGAGGGGCTGCCCCAGAGAGGAGGAAGGGGGTCCAGCTCTTCTCCAAAGCCCCTTTGAAGTTCAGAGAAGGAAGAATGGATGGAAACTGTCATTGTACATCATGTATACAACAAAATTGGTCAAATAACCTCCAAGGTCCCTTCCAACTCTGTCATTCTGCAAAGAAACCACCAAGGTCAGGGAGCACCCAAATTATGCTTTTTATTGACTTGTGCATTGGCCAACTCTGTTACTGAAACCTTTTTATCGTGTGTGTGCAAACAGCCCCTCTTCATTTCAGGATTTCCTGATTTTCACTTCCTTGTCTTGGTGGGAATTTCGAAATCCAGCTGCTTAATAAAGCCAAGAGCGAGAAGACCAGGCTGAGTTGAGCTTCTTGCTTTCTTCAGGCGGAGCAGTCTTCCTCATCCAGGTAAGACAAACCTGTGCTCAGGGCATTGATCCAAGAATCCGCAAAGAAACGCTCGAGATCGCTCAGGTAAGCCAGAATTTGGGGTGCAGGTGGAAAACCCAGGAACAAGCCTGGATTCTGCAATGCACAATACTTAAAAGTCTGCCTTTTTTATTTATAGGTAGTAGAAAACTGGAAACATTTGTTAAATGGGGATTGTAGGCTGTTTTCTCACAGAAGGCTCAACCCAACAGCCAAACACCCATTTAAGCCCAGAATTCATAGGTTTCTTAATATTACAATATTAATCGAGACCGCCTCCTGCCCCATACATCCCTTAGACCGATACGCTCCCACAGAGAGGGCCTTCTCAGGGTGCCGTCGGCCGGACAATGCCGACTGGCGACACCCAGGGGAAGGGCCTTCTCTGTGGCGGGCCCTGCCCTTTGGAACGACCTACCCCCTGAACTCCGGACCATCACCGACCTCCGCCTCTTCCGCCAATGTCTAAAGACATACTTTTTTCATCAAGCCGGCCTAGCCTAACCTCCCATGGGGACTTTTAGAAAAGTTTTAAATTGGATTTTAATTAATAATTGGTTTTAGCACAGGTTTGGGATCTAATATATATTTTAAATTATTTATCTATGTTCTATTTTTGTATGTTTTTTAAATCTCCTGTGCGCCGCCCTGGGTCCTCTGCGGAGAAGGGCGGGATATAAATGTAATAAAATAAAATGAAATTAATAAAATAATAATCATCATTAAGGGGATTTGGGGGAGGGGGGGCTGATTTAACACGTTGGTTAGTTTGCATTATACAATTCCAGAACTGAGCTGATTTCAGTTGTCAGATTAAGCAAGAGGTAAGAATGCAGCCATAGGATTACAGAGAGGGAAAGATCCTTGAGGTCACCTAGACCAGGGGTAAGTCCACCAGTCTTAAAAGAGCCAACTTTGCAGACCCCTGACCTAGACCAACCCCTTGTGCCTCTGCTTCCCATCCAGTGAAGCTCTTTCGACTCTTCGTTAGCATGTCATATAAAATTAACCTCTAATAAAGCACGTAGAATAACAAGGTTGGAAGTCCAGCCCTCTGCCCAAGCAGGAGACCTTATGCCATTCGGGGTTTACTTTAAGATTTTACTTGCTTCCCAAACCAGTTTTAAATCAGTGCCTTACCTAAATTATAACCCACCACCAAAAAATAATTTAATTGCTTTTTACAATCCTCTGCTGTTGCTTTTTTGGTGTGGCAACATTTCCCAAAATCTTCATTTAAAATAGAAGTCTTGGCAACTTTAAGACTCTGGGGTTTCAACTCCCAGAATTCCCCAGCTGCAGAAATCTTAAAGTTGCCAAGTTTGGAGACTCCCGATCTAGCAGATTAACAGACTTGGAAAGGGACCTTGGAGGTCAATTAGTCCACCCCCTGCCCAAGCAGGAGACCCTACACCTTTTTTGACAGATGGCAGTCCAATCTCTTCTTAAAAGCCTCCAGGCATGAAGCTGACTGAATACTTCGATATATTTTTTGTTTGGGGGGGGCAGCCAGAAATAATTTTCACCCTTCTGTGAAATCTTTTTTATTTTTCACGATGGCAGCCAGGGGAAAACTTTCTTTTTAAGTGCAACACAAATTAACAGAGCTGGAAGGGACCTTGGAGGTCATCTAGACCAACACACACACACACACACACCCCAAGCAGGAGGCCCTTCATCATTTCTGACAGAAGGCAGTCCGGTCTTCTTGAAAGCCTCCAGTGATGAAACTCCCACAACTTCCGAAGGCAAATTCTGTTCTTTACAGATTGGAAGGGACCTTGGAGGTCATCTAGTCCAACCTCCAGTCCAAGCAGGAGACCCAACACCATTTCTGACAGATAACAGATTAACAGAGTTGGAAAGGACCTTGGAGGTCATCTAGTCCAACCCACCTCCCACCCAAGCAGGAGACCCTGCACCGTTTCTGACCAATGGCAGTCCAGTCTCTTTAGCTGTCCGTCTAAAAGAATATGGTTTTATTTTATAAGACAGCTCATAAGATTATGATCCAAAAAAAGTCTTGGGGAGTGAATCTACCGTAAAAAGCTGAGTAGCCAAGGACTTTGAGATTGAAATCCTGTTTATCTCTAAAAAAAAAAAAGATTTTCAGAAAACTCAGTATGAACTGCAATTTTGAACTGCAATTTTTCTGTTTGCGTGTTTCAACCAGCCCTAAATTGTCCGTCAAATCAAAGAAAACTTTTGGTCATTTGCCAGAAGTGATTTTAATACTTTTTCTTCTTCTCAGAATTCCTGTGGTAAAATCATTGGAGCCCAATGCCCCATCAAATCTGAATTATGTGTTTCACAACTTAAAAACCATTTCCTCGAGACTGGGCTGCCCTCTGTCAGAAAGGGTATAGGGTCTCCTGCTTGGGTGGGGGGCTGGACTAGATGACCTCCAGGGTCCCTTTCCAATTTTGCTAATCTGCAATTCACAGACAGATTAATTCTCATTTTTCTCTAGTGGCTGATCAACAATGAAGCCGTTGGCTCTTCTGTTGCTGGTCTGGGCTGCCTTCACAAAAGCACAAACTGGAGGTAAGTAGGTAACTGGTGGATTTGCGGGGAAGGCGGCTCTGAAAGTATCCCTGAATCCTGGGGCTGCATGGGACCTTGGAGGTCTTCTAGTCTAACCCCCTTCCCAAAGGAAGAGACCTTAAAACAACATGGGCCCATGGCTGTCCAATCTCTTCTGTTTTTCTTCATGCTTTATTTATATAACGTGAAATTTCAATTTCCATCGAAGAGTGGGTGATTGTGTGTAATATTGTTCGTGGACAAACATACTCCAAATATTTGCAATAGTATTCATCACAAAAATACTGGTAATCTAACAAACCATAATATTTAACATTATACTTTAACCACTCTCCATTTAACCAATTTCATTGTAATTTTTTATTTTATTACAATGACAATAAAGATGATGATGATAATGATTATTATTAGTAGTAGTAAGTATAATTATTAAGTATAATTATCAATTATCAATTATCAAGTATCAAGTATCAAGTATCAAGTATCAAGTATCAAGTATCAAGTATCTATTATTATTATTATTATTATTATGTGTCCTCATTTCTAATTTCTCTATCTGTTGCCTAACCGTTGATAAAATAAATTCCATATCAAAAGGTATTCCGTTTCTCCTTTATCCTTAATAGTGAGAGTTAGTCTATCCATTTCTGCACATTTTAATATTTTCTTAATTACAATCTTCATCTGTCGGGATCTCGTCACTCTTCCATTGTTGTGCACACAAAAATCTGGCTGCGGTTAATACATGTGAAACTCCTAGTCTTTTTATCCAGTAAAATGCCCCATCAAAATATCTCTGGTTTCAAATCTAGGTGCTGTTTTATCATTTTTTCCCCAAAAAGTATGTATTTTCGTCCAGTATTTTTTAGCTTTGGGGCATGTCCACCACATATGGGAATATGAACCCGGTAATTTGATGGCACTTCCAACGGATCTATCCTTATACATTTTTGCCAATTTTGCCAGTGGGAAATGTAGATTAACAGAGATGTAACAGGCTCAATTGCTCAGTAAATGTAGTCAGGTTAACAGATCAACAGAGTTGGAAGGGACCTTGGAGGTCATCTAGTCCAACCCCCTGCCCAATAGGAACCCTGCACCATTTCTGTCAAATGGCTATCCAACATCCTCTTAAAAACTTCCAGTGTTGGAGCATTCATAACTTCTGGAGGCAAGTTGTTCCACTGGTTAATTGTTCTCACTGTCAGGCAATTTATCCTCAGTTCTAAATTGCTTCTCTCCTGGATTAGTTTCCACCCATTGCTTCTTGTCCTGCCCTTCAGGTGCCTTGGAGAGTAGCTTGACTCCCTCTTCTTTGGGGCAACCCCTGAGCTATCGGAAGACTGCTATCATGTCTCCCCTGGTCCTTCTCATCCCTAGACTAGCCAGGCCCAGTTCCTGCAACCGTTCTTCGTGTGTTTTAATCTCTAGTCCTCTAATCCTCTTTGTTGCTCTTCTCTGCACTCTTTCTAGTCTCAATATTCTTTAGAGATTAACAGAGTTGGAAGGGACCTTGGAGGTCATCTAGTCCAACTCCCTGCCTAGGCAGGAAGCCCTATACTGTTTCAGACCAATGGCTATCCAACATCTTCTTAAAGACTTCCAGTGTTGGAGCATTCACAACTTCTAGAGGCAAGTTGTTCCACTGATTAATTGTTCTAACTGTCAGGAAATTTCTCCTTAGTTGCTTCTCTCCTTGGTTAGTTTCCACCCATTGCTTCTTGTTCTGCCCTCAGGTGCTTTGGAGAATAGCTTGACTCCCTCTTCTTTGGGGCAACCCCTGAGATATCGGAAGGCTGCTATCATGTCTCCCCTGGTCCTTCTCTTCATTAAACTAGTCATCCCCAGTTCCTGCAACCGTTCCTCATATGTTTGAGCCTCCAGTCCCCTAATCATCTTTGTGGCCCTTCTCTAAACACTTTTTAGAAATTCTTTCATCAATATTAAAATAATAAAAATACATAATTAAAAGAACTGCTTCTTTCATCAAGTCAGCATCGGGTTATATCAGAGGCGAAATTCAGCACAGGAAGCATGAATTCCGTCCTAGCCAAGCTCAGGAAATGGATCAGGCTATTATCTTGATGTGCAAAATGCATAAATGTTGAAAAATGCACAAAGGGCTCTCCTGGTTTGCAAAAATAAATAACTAAATAGTCCTCAACTTATAATTGTTACAATTTGTTACAATTCTGGCAACCAAGTGACTGTCAAGAGAGTCGCACCAATTTTCTGACCTTGTTAAGTGAATCCCTGCAGTTGTTCAGTGAATTAAGTGGTCATTAAGTGAATCTTTGGCTTTGCTTGTCAGAAGCAATATTTTTCGGGGGCCGAAATGGGAGTCATGCAGGCAGGAAGCCACCCCTGCTGCAATCCCTCGAGTAGGTTTTCCTGCTTTTGAGCCTTTCCCCGGAGTGAAAGGATTAAAAAAAAAATATCTTCTTTGAATTGCTGGGGAATGGCTGGTCTGCAAATTTATCATATTTACATACGGTACTTATTTATCAAGCACATCTAAATTATATGAAAGTAACCAAACATATCTTTACAATCCCCAAGGTATTGGGTTGTGGCCTGCCAGCTGGCAGCAGATTCGGAGAGGGAGGAGGGTTGGGGAGGAACCTGGGCCAGTCCTGTTATTCTATAAATATAATATAATATAAATAAATTTTAATTTGTAGACCGCTCCCTCTCCCCATAGGGACTCGGAGCGGTGCACAGGGAGGATAAAAAACAATAAATATACAAACATATTTAAAAACAGATTAAACGATATTCCTGTGCTAAAAATTCCCCATTAAAATACTAAAATTCCCCATAAATTAATATATTAAAAACCCTATAGAAGAGAGACTACCCTAGGCCGGCCAAGCAGAAAAGATGTGTTTTTAATTTTAGACGGAAGGAGCGGAGGTCCGTGGTCGTTCTAATGTCGGGGGGAAGGTCGTTCCAGGGGGCTGGGCCCGCTTGTAAGGGTCTCCTGCTTGAGCAAAGGGGGCTGGACTAGAAGACCTCCAAGGTCCCTTCCACCTCTGTTATTCTGTAAGGCTCTCCTGCTTGAGCAAAGGGGGCTGGACTAGATGACCTCCAAGGTCCCTTCCACCTCTGTTATTCTGTAAGGCTCTCCTGCTTGAGCAAAGGGGGCTGGACTAGATGACCTCCAAGGTCCCTTCCAACTCTGTTATTCTGTAAGGCTCTCCTGCTTGAGCAAAGGGGGCTGGACTAGATGACCTCCAAGGTCCCTTCCACCTCTGTTATTCTGTAAGGCTCTCCTGCTTGAGCAAAGGGGGCTGGACTAGAAGACCTCCAAGGTCCCTTCCAACTCTGTTATTCTGTAAGGCTCTCCTGCTTGAGCAAAGGGGGCTGGACTAGAAGACCTCCAAAGTCCCCTCCAACTCTGTTATTCTGGAAGACTCTCCTGCTTGAGCAAAGGGGGCTGGACTAGAAGACCTCCAAGGTCCCTTCCAACTCTGTTATTCTGTAAGGATCTCCTGCTTCAGCAAGGGGGCTGGACTAGAAGACCTCCAAGGCCCCTTCCAACTCTGTTATTCTGTAAGGATCTCCTGCTTGAGCAAAGGGGGCTGAACTAGAAGACCTCCAAGGTCCCTTCCAACTCTGTTATTCTGTAAGGCTCTCCTGCTTCAGCAAGGGGGCTGGACTAGAAGACCTCCAAGGTCCCTTCCAACTCTGTTATTCTGTAAGGATCTCCTGCTTGAGCAAAGGGGGCTGGACTAGAAGACCTCCAAGGCCCCTTCCAACGCTGTTATTCTGTAAGGCTCTCCTGCTTCAGAAAGGGGGCTGGACTAGAAGACCTCCAAGGTCCCTTCCAACTCTGTTATTCTGTAAGGCTCTCCTGCTTGAGCAAAGGGGGCTGGACTAGAAGACCTCCAAGGCCCCTTCCAACTCTGTTATTCTGTAAGGCTCTCCTGCTTGAGCAAAGGGGGCTGGACTAGAAGACCTCCAAGGTCCCTTCCAACTCTGTTATTCTGTAAGGCTCTCCTGCTTCAGCAAGGGGGCTGGACTAGAAGACCTCCAAGGTCCCTTCCAACTCTGTTATTCTGTAAGGATCTCCTGCTTGAGCAAAGGGGGCTGGACTAGAAGACCTCCAAGGACCCTTCCAACTCTGTTATTCTGTAAGGCTCTCCTGCTTCAGCAAGGGGGCTGGACTAGAAGACCTCCCAGGTCCCTTCCAACTCTGTTATTCTGGAAGGCTCTCCTGCTTGAGCAAAGGGGGCTGGACTAGAAGACCTCCAAGGTCCCTTCCACCTCTGTTATTCTGTAAGGATCTCCTGCTTCAGCAAGGGGGCTGGACTAGAAGACCTCCAAGGCCCCTTCCAACTCTGTTATTCTGTAAGGATCTCCTGCTTGAGCAAAGGGGGCTGAACTAGAAGACCTCCAAGGTCCCTTCCAACTCTGTTATTCTGTAAGGCTCTCCTGCTTCAGCAAGGGGGCTGGACTAGAAGACCTCCAAGGTCCCTTCCAACTCTGTTATTCTGTAAGGATCTCCTGCTTGAGCAAAGGGGGCTGGACTAGAAGACCTCCAAGGCCCCTTCCAACTCTGTTATTCTGTAAGGCTCTCCTGCTTCAGAAAGGGGGCTGGACTAGAAGACCTCCAAGGTCCCTTCCAACTCTGTTATTCTGTAAGGCTCTCCTGCTTCAGCAAGGGGGCTGGACTAGAAGACCTCCAAGGTCCCTTCCAACTCTGTTATTCTGTAAGGCTCTCCTGCTTGAGCAAAGGGGGCTGGACTAGAAGACCTCCAAGGTCCCTTCCAACTCTGTTATTCTGTAAGGATCTCCTGCTTCAGCAAGGGGGCTGGACTAGAAGACCTCCAAGGTCTCTTCCAACTCTGTTATTCTGTAAGGATCTCCTGCTTGAGCAAAGGGGGCTGGACTAGAAGACCTCCAAGGCCCCTTCCAACTCTGTTATTCTGTAAGGCTCTCCTGCTTCAGCAAGGGGGCTGGACTAGAAGACCTCCCAGGTCCCTTCCAACTCTGTTATTCTGGAAGGCTCTCCTGCTTGAGCAAAGGGGGCTGGACTAGAAGACCTCCAAGGTCCCTTCCAACTCTGTTATTCTGGAAGGCTCTCCTGCTTGAGCAAAGGAGCTGGACTAGAAGACCTCCCAGGTCCCTTCCAACTCTGTTATTCTGTAACAGTCTCTTGCTTGAGCAAAGGGGGCTGGACTAGAAGACCTCCCAGGTCCCTTCCAACTCTGTTATTCTGGAAGGCTCTCCTGCTTCAGAAAGGGGGCTGGACTAGAAGACCTCCAAGGTCCCTTCCAACTCTGTTATTCTGTAAGGCTCTCCTGCTTCAGCAAGGGGGCTGGACTAGAAGACCTCCAAGGTCCCTTCCAACTCTGTTATTCTGTAAGGCTCTCCTGCTTGAGCAAAGGGGGCTGGACTAGAAGACCTCCAAGGTCCCTTCCAACTCTGTTATTCTGTAAGGATCTCCTGCTTCAGCAAGGGGGCTGGACTAGAAGACCTCCAAGGTCTCTTCCAACTCTGTTATTCTGTAAGGATCTCCTGCTTGAGCAAAGGAGCTGGACTAGAAGACCTCCCAGGTCCCTTCCAACTCTGTTATTCTGTAACAGTCTCTTGCTTGAGCAAAGGGGGCTGGACTAGAAGACCTCCCAGGTCCCTTCCAACTCTGTTATTCTGGAAGGCTCTCCTGCTTCAGAAAGGGGGCTGGACTAGAAGACCTCCAAGGTCCCTTCCAACTCTGTTATTCTGTAAGGCTCTCCTGCTTCAGCAAGGGGGCTGGACTAGAAGACCTCCAAGGTCCCTTCCAACTCTGTTATTCTGTAAGGCTCTCCTGCTTGAGCAAAGGGGGCTGGACTAGAAGACCTCCAAGGTCCCTTCCAACTCTGTTATTCTGTAAGGATCTCCTGCTTCAGCAAGGGGGCTGGACTAGAAGACCTCCAAGGTCTCTTCCAACTCTGTTATTCTGTAAGGATCTCCTGCTTGAGCAAAGGGGGCTGGACTAGAAGACCTCCAAGGCCCCTTCCAACTCTGTTATTCTGTAAGGCTCTCCTGCTTCAGAAAGGGGGCTGGACTAGAAGACCTCCAAGGTCCCTTCCAACTCTGTTATTCTGTAAGGATCTCCTGCTTGAGCAAAGGGGGCTGGACTAGAAGACCTCCAAGGACCCTTCCAACTCTGTTATTCTGTAAGGCTCTCCTGCTTCAGCAAGGGGGCTGGACTAGAAGACCTCCCAGGTCCCTTCCAACTCTGTTATTCTGGAAGGCTCTCCTGCTTGAGCAAAGGGGGCTGGACTAGAAGACCTCCAAGGTCCCTTCCACCTCTGTTATTCTGTAAGGATCTCCTGCTTCAGCAAGGGAGCTGGACTAGAAGACCTCCAAGGCCCCTTCCAACTCTGTTATTCTGTAAGGATCTCCTGCTTGAGCAAAGGGGGCTGAACTAGAAGACCTCCAAGGTCCCTTCCAACTCTGTTATTCTGTAAGGCTCTCCTGCTTCAGCAAGGGGGCTGGACTAGAAGACCTCCAAGGTCCCTTCCAACTCTGTTATTCTGTAAGGATCTCCTGCTTGAGCAAAGGGGGCTGGACTAGAAGACCTCCAAGGCCCCTTCCAACTCTGTTATTCTGTAAGGCTCTCCTGCTTCAGAAAGGGGGCTGGACTAGAAGACCTCCAAGGTCCCTTCCAACTCTGTTATTCTGTAAGGCTCTCCTGCTTCAGCAAGGGAGCTGGACTAGAAGACCTCCAAGGTCCCTTCCAACTCTGTTATTCTGTAAGGCTCTCCTGCTTGAGCAAAGGGGGCTGGACTAGAAGACCTCCAAGGTCCCTTCCAACTCTGTTATTCTGTAAGGATCTCCTGCTTCAGCAAGGGGGCTGGACTAGAAGACCTCCAAGGTCTCTTCCAACTCTGTTATTCTGTAAGGATCTCCTGCTTGAGCAAAGGGGGCTGGACTAGAAGACCTCCAAGGCCCCTTCCAACTCTGTTATTCTGTAAGGCTCTCCTGCTTCAGAAAGGGGGCTGGACTAGAAGACCTCCAAGGTCCCTTCCAACTCTGTTATTCTGTAAGGATCTCCTGCTTGAGCAAAGGGGGCTGGACTAGAAGACCTCCAAGGACCCTTCCAACTCTGTTATTCTGTAAGGCTCTCCTGCTTCAGCAAGGGGGCTGGACTAGAAGACCTCCCAGGTCCCTTCCAACTCTGTTATTCTGGAAGGCTCTCCTGCTTGAGCAAAGGGGGCTGGACTAGAAGACCTCCAAGGTCCCTTCCAACTCTGTTATTCTGGAAGGCTCTCCTGCTTGAGCAAAGGAGCTGGACTAGAAGACCTCCCAGGTCCCTTCCAACTCTGTTATTCTGTAACAGTCTCTTGCTTGAGCAAAGGGGGCTGGACTAGAAGACCTCCCAGGTCCCTTCCAACTCTGTTATTCTGGAAGGCTCTCCTGCTTCAGAAAGGGGGCTGGACTAGAAGACCTCCAAGGTCCCTTCCAACTCTGTTATTCTGTAAGGCTCTCCTGCTTCAGCAAGGGGGCTGGACTAGAAGACCTCCAAGGTCCCTTCCAACTCTGTTATTCTGTAAGGCTCTCCTGCTTGAGCAAAGGGGGCTGGACTAGAAGACCTCCAAGGTCCCTTCCAACTCTGTTATTCTGTAAGGATCTCCTGCTTCAGCAAGGGGGCTGGACTAGAAGACCTCCAAGGTCTCTTCCAACTCTGTTATTCCGTAAGGCTCTCCTGCTTGAGCAAAGGGGGCTGGACTAGAAGACCTCCAAGGTCCCTTCCAACTCTGTTATTCTGGAAGGCTCTCCTGCTTGAGCAAAGGAGCTGGACTAGAAGACCTCCCAGGTCCCTTCCAACTCTGTTATTCTGGAAGGCTCTCCTGCTTGAGCAAAGGGGGCTGGACTAGAAGACCTCCAAGGTCCCTTCCAACTCTGTTATTCTGTAAGGATCTCCTGCTTGAGCAAAGGGGGCTGGACTAGAAGACCTCCAAGGCCCCTTCCAACTCTGTTATTCTGTAAGGCTCTCCTGCTTCAGCAAGGGGGCTGGACTAGAAGACCTCCAAGGTCCCTTTCAACTCTGTTATTCTGTAAGGCTCTCCTGCTTCAGCAAGGGGGCTGGACTAAAAGACCTCCAAGGTCCCTTCCAACTCTGTTATTCTGAAAAGTCTCCTGCTTGAGCAAAGGGGGCTGGACTAGAAGACCTCCAAGGTCCCTTCCAGCTCATTCATTCTATTCTGCTATCTGCGGTCTTATCTTTTTAATATTATAAGCCGCCCAACCTCACCAGGTGGTAAAATGGGCAGCCAACCATATTTAAACATAAGCCATTCCATATTTTATAATCATCCGATTCTTCTCTTTCTTTGAACTCCGTGGTCCTTTTGGCCATCTCAGGAGACTCGGAGAACGAGATCAAGATAAGCTTTTATTTTTGGCCAAAGGTCCGAGCAGAAATAAGTTTTGCTAACACCCGGACAAAGATCCATAGAAAAAGCAGGTTCTTATATATCTTTCAAAGAGCAGTTTTGAACATGAAAATACTTTAAACCATTTCTATCGGCTACCTTGAGGGCCAAGCCTTGTAAGGAGTTGGGGTCTTTACTTCTCCTTTTGTCTTAAGCCATACGAGTTTCTTAAGTGAACTTTAGCCGAACCTTGTGGTTTTGTAAGAACTATTGAACTCTGTGGTTAGGCACACATTTCCCTTATTTTGCAAGGAGTAACGGCCTATGTTGCCTTTTAATATAGAAGTAAAAGGGGACCTAAGAGGCTGTTTAGCCTGACCCAGTAGGTTTCATGTTTAATATCCAAATCTCACTTTACGTCCTGCTTTACTACTGTCTCCCTTTATTTGCATGCCTATCTTTCCTTGACGAACGAATGAAATGCAAAAAAATGCAAAATGCAAATCCTTCTGGCTTGGTTGTTGAGTTGTGCTTTGCTGCGTGTTCTCTTTGACAGGTGTCGGCAGCTGCGTCTGCACAGCTAAGGAAGACCTCCTGGATCTGCTGAGGAAATGGGAAACGGGGACTTCTTGCCAGCCTTCCCAGCCAGGCCACCCCCAGAAGCTCTACCAGAGCTGCAAGGAGATCAAGGCTGCCATCCCAAACGCTGCAGGTGAGCAGAGAGGACGCTTCAGCCCAGGGGTGGGTTCCTGCCAGTTCTAGCTGCTGTGGCCTAGAGGTGGAGCTCTTGCCTTGCAAGCAGGAGGTGGTGAGTTCGATCCCAGGTAGAGGCACATGTAGGGTCTCCTGCTTGAGCAAAGGGGGCTGGACTAGAAGACCTCCAAGGTCCCTTCCAACTCTGTTATTCCGTAAGGCTCTCCTGCTTGAGCAAAGGGGGCTGGACTAGAAGACCTCCAAGGTCCCTTCCAACTCTGTTATTCTGTAAGGCTCTCCTGCTTGAGCAAAGGGGGCTGGACTAGAAGACCTCCAAGGTCCCTTCCAGCTCTGTTATTCTGTAAGGGTCTCCTGCTTGAGCAAGGGGGCTGGACTAGAAGACCTCCAAGGTCCCTTCCAGCTCTGTTATTCTGTAAGGCTCTCCTGCTTGAGCAAAGGGGGCTGGACTAGAAGACCTCCAAGGTCCCTTCCAGCTCTGTTATTCTGTAAGGCTCTCCTGCTTGAGCAAAGGGGGCTGGACTAGAAGACCTCCAGGGTCCCTTCCAACTCTGTTATTCTGTAAGGCTCTCCTGCTTGAGCAAAGGGGGCTGGACTAGAAGACCTCCAAGGTCCCTTCCAGCTCTGTTATTCTGTAAGGCTCTCCTGCTTGAGCAAAGGGGGCTGGACTAGAAGACCTCCAAGGTCCCTTCCAACTCTGTTATTCTGTAAGGCTCTCCTGCTTGAGCAAAGGGGCTGGACTAGATGACCTCCAAGGTCCCTTCCAACTCTGTTATTCTGGAAGGGTCTCCTGCTTGAGCAAAGGGGCTGGACTAGATGACCTCCAAGGTCCCTTCCAACTCTGTTATTCTGTAAGGCTCTCCTGCTTGAGCAAAGGGGGCTGGACTAGAAGACCTCCAAGGTCCCTTCCAGCTCTGTTATTCTGGAAGGCTCTCCTCTTGAGCAAAGGGGGCTGGACTAGAAGACCTCCAAGGTCCCTTCCAGCTCTGTTATTCTGTAAGGCTCTCCTGCTTCAGCAAGGGGGCTGGACTAGAAGACCTCCAAGGTCCCTTCCAGCTCTGTTATTCTGTAAGGGTCTCCTGCTTGAGCAAGGGGGCTGGACTAGAAGACCTCCAAGGTCCCTTCCAGCTCTGTTATTCTGTAAGGCTCTCCTGCTTGAGCAAAGGGGGCTGGACTAGAAGACCTCCAAGGTCCCTTCCAACTCTGTTATTCTGTAAGGCTTTCCTGCTTGAGCAAAGGGGCTGGACTAGATGACCTCCAAGGTCCCTTCCAACTCTGTTATTCTGTAAGGCTCTCCTGCTTGAGCAAAGGGGGCTGGACTAGAAGACCTCCAAGGTCCCTTCCAACTCTGTTATTCTGTAAGGCTCTCCTGCTTGAGCAAAGGGGGCTGGACTAGAAGACCTCCAAGGTCCCTTCCAGCTCTGTTATTCTGTAAGGGTCTCCTGCTTGAGCAAAGGGGGCTGGACTAGAAGACCTCCAAGGTCCCTTCCAGCTCTGTTATTCTGTAAGGCTCTCCTGCTTGAGCAAAGGGGCTGGACTAGAAGACCTCCAAGGTCCCTTCCAACTCTGTTATTCTGTAAGGCTCTCCTGCTTGAGCAAAGGGGGCTGGACTAGAAGACCTCCAAGGTCCCTTCCAGCTCTGTTATTCTGTAAGGCTCTCCTGCTTGAGCAAAGGGGCTGGACTAGAAGACCTCCAAGGTCCCTTCCAGCTCTGTTATTCTGTAAGGCTCTCCTGCTTGAGCAAAGGGGCTGGACTAGAAGACCTCCAAGCTCCCTTCCAGCTCTGTTATTCTGTAAGGCTCTCCTGCTTGAGCAAGGGGGCTGGACTAGAAGACCTCCAAGGTCCCTTCCAGCTCTGTTATTCTGTAAGGCTCTCCTGCTTGAGCAAAGGGGCTGGACTAGAAGACCTCCAAGGTCCCTTCCAGCTCTGTTATTCTGTAAGGCTCTCCTGCTTGAGCAAAGGGGCTGGACTAGAAGACCTCCAAGGTCCCTTCCAGCTCTGTTATTCTGTAAGGCTCTCCTGCTTGAGCAAAGGGGCTGGACTAGAAGACCTCCAAGGTCCCTTCCAACTCTGTTATTATGTAAGGCTCTCCTGCTTGAGCAAAGGGGCTGGACTAGAAGACCTCCAAGGTCCCTTCCAGCTCTGTTATTCTGTAAGGCTCTCCTGCTTGAGCAAGGGGGCTGGACTAGAAGACCTCCAAGGTCCCTTCCAACTCTGTTATTATGTAAGGCTCTCCTGCTTGAGCAAAGGGGCTGGACTAGAAGACCTCCAAGGTCCCTTCCAGCTCTGTTATTCTGTAAGGCTCTCCTGCTTGAGCAAGGGGGCTGGACTAGAAGACCTCCAAGGTCCCTTCCAGCTCTGTTATTCTGTAAGGCTCTCCTGCTTGAGCAAAGGGGCTGGACTAGAAGACCTCCAAGGTCCCTTCCAGCTCTGTTATTCTGTAAGGGTCTCCTGCTTGAGCAAAGGGGGCTGGACTAGAAGACCTCCAAGGTCCCTTCCAGCTCTGTTATTCTGTAAGGCTCTCCTGCTTGAGCAAAGGGGCTGGACTAGAAGACCTCCAAGGTCCCTTCCAACTCTGTTATTCTGTAAGGCTCTCCTGCTTGAGCAAAGGGGGCTGGACTAGAAGACCTCCAAGGTCCCTTCCAGCTCTGTTATTCTGTAAGGCTCTCCTGCTTGAGCAAAGGGGCTGGACTAGAAGACCTCCAAGGTCCCTTCCAGCTCTGTTATTCTGTAAGGCTCTCCTGCTTGAGCAAAGGGGCTGGACTAGAAGACCTCCAAGGTCCCTTCCAGCTCTGTTATTCTGTAAGGCTCTCCTGCTTGAGCAAGGGGGCTGGACTAGAAGACCTCCAAGGTCCCTTCCAGCTCTGTTATTCTGTAAGGCTCTCCTGCTTGAGCAAAGGGGCTGGACTAGAAGACCTCCAAGGTCCCTTCCAGCTCTGTTATTCTGTAAGGCTCTCCTGCTTGAGCAAAGGGGCTGGACTAGAAGACCTCCAAGGTCCCTTCCAGCTCTGTTATTCTGTAAGGCTCTCCTGCTTGAGCAAAGGGGCTGGACTAGAAGACCTCCAAGGTCCCTTCCAACTCTGTTATTATGTAAGGCTCTCCTGCTTGAGCAAAGGGGCTGGACTAGAAGACCTCCAAGGTCCCTTCCAGCTCTGTTATTCTGTAAGGCTCTCCTGCTTGAGCAAGGGGGCTGGACTAGAAGACCTCCAAGGTCCCTTCCAACTCTGTTATTATGTAAGGCTCTCCTGCTTGAGCAAAGGGGCTGGACTAGAAGACCTCCAAGGTCCCTTCCAGCTCTGTTATTCTGTAAGGCTCTCCTGCTTGAGCAAGGGGGCTGGACTAGAAGACCTCCAAGGTCCCTTCCAGCTCTGTTATTCTGTAAGGCTCTCCTGCTTGAGCAAAGGGGCTGGACTAGAAGACCTCCAAGGTCCCTTCCAGCTCTGTTATTCTGTAAGGCTCTCCTGCTTGAGCAAAGGGGCTGGACTAGAAGACCTCCAAGGTCCCTTCCAGCTCTGTTATTCTGTAAGGCTCTCCTGCTTGAGCAAGGGGGCTGGACTAGAAGACCTCCAAGGTCCCTTCCAACTCTGTTATTCTGTAAGGCTCTCCTGCTTGAGCAAAGGGGCTGGACTAGAAGACCTCCAAGGTCCCTTCCAACTCTGTTATTCTGTAAGGCTCTCCTGCTTGAGCAAAGGGGCTGGACTAGAAGACCTCCAAGGTCCCTTCCAGCTCTTTTATTCTGTAAGGCTCTCCTGCTTGAGCAAAGGGGCTGGACTAGAAGACCTCCAAGGTCCCTTCCAACTCTGTTATTCTGTAAAGCTCTCCTGCTTGAGCAAAGGGGGCTGGACTAGAAGACCTCCAAGGTCCCTTCCAACTCTGTTATTCTGTAAGGCTCTCCTGCTTGAGCAAAGGGGGCTGGACTAGAAGACCTCCAAGGTCCCTTCCAACTCTGTTATTCTGTAAGGCTCTCCTGCTTGAGCAAAGGGGGCTGGACTAGAAGACCTCCAAGGTCCCTTCCAACTCTGTTATTCTGGAAGGCTCTCCTGCTTGAGCAAAGGGGGCTGGACTAGAAGACCTCCAAGGTCCCTTCCAACTCTGTTATTCTGTAACAGTCTCCTGCTTGAGCAAAGGGGGCTGGACTAGAAGACCTCCAAGGTCCCTTTCAGCTCTGTTCATCTGTTAAAGGTTCCACAAATCTACAGGGCGATTTATTTATTTATTTTATTTATTTTATTAAATTTATACCCCGCCCTTCTCCTAAAAAAGGACCCAGGGCGGCCCTTTAGAACCGGTTCCACCTCCCTCTACCCCACCCGTCCTCAAGATGAAGAGCGAGAGGAGGAATTCTGGGAGTTGAAGTCAACAAGTCTTAAAGCTCTCAAGTTTGAACACCCCTGGGGTTTGTTTTTACTAAAGGGTGAGGGGTGCAAGGGTCTTGGAACTTGACAGCTTTAAGACTTGCGTGCTTCAAATGCCAGAGTTCCCGAGCCAACATTTGGGTTGCTAAGCAAGAGCGTTGTTAAGTGAGTTTCACCACATTTTACAAGTTGGCCATGCCCGCCCACTCACGTGGCTGCCAAGCCACTCCCACCCGGTCACATGGCTGGCAAGCCACTCCCACAAAGCAAGCCACGCCCACAGAAGAGGTTCGGGGGGAAAATTGAAACCCACCCCTGCTTCAGCCCCATCAAAGCTCTCCGCTTCTGGGGAATTTTGGCATAAGCTCCTTTGCGATAAAAGGTTTGCAAGAGAGCGGCAAAAAAGTCAAAATGTTGTGCCACAAATTGAAGGCCAACTGCCAGGGTTCCAAAATTAAATCAGAGTCCGAGGCAAAGGATTCCTCAAAGGTCCCATTGATGAAGAGAGCCGTTGGCACATCTGGGGAAACCCGAATCTGAAAGCTTCCTGGTTTCCCCCACCCGGTTGAAAGTTCAAGATCTTGCCCCCCTCACACCCACAAGCCCATCCCATGGTCCCATCGCCCACTGCCACGCTGGCAGCTTCCACCCCTCCAGTTCCCGGTCAGGTGCAGAGGTGCAAAGATAAAAGATGACCATGGCTTTCTAGAAAGGAATGTTGTTATGGCTACCTATCATCTAACTCCCATTTTCCCACCATAGCAAATGCATGGTAGAAATAATAGAAAGAGTGGCAAGCTAAAGATCCAGAAGAAAAGATGGCTTGAAGGCTTGACACCAACCTTATCTTGATGGGCAATGGGAGGCATGGAAAAGAGAGGAGAGGGCTTTGACTTCATGTTTGTGGTTGCCATTTTGACTTTATGATACACACACACACACACAGACACCCAATGGACATCCCTGCTGTGGTCAATCTGTATTAACCAGGGTAGTATGAGTACCGCTTTATAAAACCTGAGTAAGGCCCCACCTAGAGTCCTGCATCCAATTTTGGTCCCCACACTATAGAAAAGAGGTGGAGACTCTAGAAAGAGTCCAAAAAACAAAAAAAATTTCGATTAGCAACACAAATCTTGGACTCCATGGTGGTTGTAAGTCAAGGATTATCTGTACAAGAGATTTGCAAACAGTGTAATAGGATCACAGAGTTGGAAGGGACCTTGAAGGTCTTCTAGTCCAGCCCCCAAGACCACACCTAGAATATTTCATCCAGTTTTGGTCCCCACCCTATAAAAAAGATGGAGACTCTGGAAAGAGGGCAGAGAAGAGCAACCAGGAGGATGAGGGGACTGGAGGCTCAAACGTCCGATGGACGGTTGCAGGAACTGGGCCTGGCTGGTCTAGGGAAGAGAAGGACCAGGGGAGACAGGAGAGCATCTTCCAGTATTTGAGGGGCTGCCCCAGAGAGGAGGAAGGGGGTCCAGCTATTCTCCAAAGCCCCTTTGAAGGCCAGAGAAGGAAGAATGGATGGAAACTGACCAAGGAGAGATTCAACCTGGACATAAGGAGGAATTTCCTGACAGGGAGAACCATCCACCCATGGAACAGGAGTTGCCTTTGGAAGTTGTGGGAGCTTCATCCCTGGAGGCCTTCAAGAAGAGACTGGACTGCCATCGGTCAGAAATGGTGTAGGGTCTCCTGCCTGGGCTGAGGGGGGTTGGCTAGATGACCTACAAGGTCCCTTCCAACTCCATTAATCTGTTAAGTACTGGGAATGCCGGTCTAGGGAAGAGAAGGACAAGGGGAGAGAGGGGAGCATCTTCCAGTATTTGAGGGGCTGCCCCAGAGAGGAGGAAGGGGGTCCAGCTCTTCTCCAAAGCCCCTTTGAAGTTCAGAGAAGGAAGAATGGATGGAAACTGACCAAGGAGAGATTCAACCTGGAATTAAGGAGAAACTTCCTAACAGTGAGGACAATTAACCAGTGGAACAGATATTGTGGACGGGGAAGAGGAGGAGGGAAGGAGAGCAGGAGGAGAAGGGAAGCAGAGGAAGAAAGAAGGAGGAAGAGGAGAAATGAAGAAGGGGAAGGCAGGGAGGAGAAAGCAGGAGGAAGAGGAAGAGGAGGAGGAGAGAAGCAATCCAGAATATCAACAGTTGAGCATAAACGTGTCTCTGCATATCTCCTGCTTGGCAGATGGACTGTATTTCCTGAGGAGTGAAGATGGCGAGATCTTCCAGACCTTCTGCGACATGACCACCAAAGGAGGCGGCTGGACACTGGTGGCCAGCGTCCACGAGAACAACATCTTTGGGAAATGCACCGTGGGCGATCGCTGGTCCAGCCAGCAAGGGAGCAATGCCAACTACCCCAACGGGGACGGAAACTGGTCCAATAATAGCACCTTTGGGTCAGCCATAGCCGCCACGAGCGATGACTTCAAGGTAGAAGCCACTCATTGGAGCAGAGAGGAAGGAAAAGCAAGCTATGTTGTTGTTTCTTTAATGTCCCTTTTTTAGCCACAGGCCAAAATCAGCCTCAAAGAGTTGGTAGTAGGAGGCAACGCTGTGTTACATCTCATATTTGGTGCAAATGTTCCCCGTCCACTGTCACTGATCAAGCCCTAAACATCAATGGTCTCCTTGAATGTAAATGTGCTATGTCCGAAGATGACCAGACAGCCAGTTTGGGCACAGAATGTCCTGACTCGTGGTGTGTTGGACACGTGTAGTTGTAGACTTACGCAATAACCATTATGGAGTCCTAGTTAAATATGAGCCAACAGTGTGTGGTGGCAGCCAAAAAAGCCAACACAATCCCAAACTGCATGAACAGAGGGATACAATCAAGATCAAGGGATGTACTAATACCGCTCTATGAAGCCTTAGTAAGGCCACACCTAGAGTCCTGCCTCCAGTTTTGGTCCCCACCCTATAAAAAGGATGTTGAGACTCTGGAAAGAGGGCAGAGAAGAGCAACCAGGATGATGAGGGGGCTGGAGGCTCAAACATCCGATGGACGGTTGCAGGAACTGGGCCTGGCTGGTCTAGGGAAGAGAAGGACCAGGGGAGACAGGAGAGCATCTTCCAATATTTGAGGGGCTGCCCCAGAGAGGAGGAAGGGGGTCAAGCTATTCTCCAAAGGACCTTTGAAGGCCAGAGAAAGAAGAACGGATGGAAACTGACCAAGGAGAGATTCAACCTGGGAATAAGGAGGAATTTCCTGACAGGGAGAACCATCAACCCATGGAACAGGAGTTGCCTTCGGAAGTTGTGGGAGCTTCATCACTGGAGGCTTTCAAGGGGAGATTGGACTGCCATTTGTTGGGGATGGTGTAGGGTCTCCTGCTTGGGCGGGGGGGTTGGACTAGATGACCTACAAGGTCCTTTCCAGCTCTGTTAATCTACCCATCTATGTTGTACTTCTGGAGTGCGCCATACTTCATAAGTTTAACAGAGCTGGAAGGGACCTTGGAGGTCTTCTAGTCCAGCCCCTGCTCAAGCAGGGGAGCCTATACCATTCTGGACAAATGGATGTCCAGTCTTTCCTTGACAACCTCCAGTGATGGAGCACCCACAACTTCTGGTGGCAAGTTGTTCCACCAATCAATTGTTCTCCTTGGCAGGAAATTCATCCTTAGTTCTAAGCTGCTTCTCTCCTTGATTAGTTTCCATGTGTTGCTTCTTGTCCTGCCCTCAGGTGCTTTGGAGAACAGCTTGACTCCCTCTCTTATTTGTGACAGCCGAGTATTTTTGCTCCTTCTTCAAGAGGTGCTTCTGTCAGTGGGGGGAAGAGAAGAGGTCACCCCTCGTGAGTGTTGCCAGGGTCACACCTTCTCACCCGTAATCTTTAGGGCCACGAAGAGAAGCAGATGGAGGGGAGAGGTGACAGCCCTTCTCCAGCTGTTGTGTCATGTCAATGTCTTTCTACAGAATCTCAGCCTTCAGAGTTCCTCAAAGGGTCTTAGAAATGGACTCTTGAAGCCCCCTCTAAAGTTCCCCACGGTGTCTCCTCTTTTCCAGAACCCAGCCTACTACGCTCTGAAAGCCCAAGATATCTCCATCTGGCACGTTCCCAACAACACCCCATTGAAGAAATGGCAGGACGTTTCCTTCTTGAGATACCACACCGAGACGGGCTTCTTGTCTGAGCAAGGGGGTAACCTTCTCCGGCTCTATGAGGTGAGCCCAACCAACCTGATCTTTCTGCCTGTTGACTCACCAAATATGACCCCGTCCGTTTCTTGGATCTGATCTGGCTGATCCTAAAATGCTAAATATGCATTGGTTGGTTGGTTGGCTGGCTGGCTGGCTGGCTGGCTGGCTGGCTGGCTGGCTGGCTGGCTGGCTGGCTGGCTGGCTGGCTGGCTGGCTGGCTGGCTGGCTGGCTGGCTGGCTGGCTGGCTGGCTGGCTGGCTGGCTGGCTGGCTGGCTGGCTGGCTGGCTGGCTGGCTGGCTGACTGGTTGGTTGGTTGGTTGGTTGACTAACTGACTGGCTGGCTGGCTGGCTGGCTGGCTGGCTGGCTGGCTGGCTGGCTGGCTGGCTGGCTGGCTGGTTGGCTGGCTGGCTGGCTGGCTGACTGGTTGGTTGGTTGGTTGGTTGACTAACTGACTGGTTGACTGACTGACTGGTTGACTGACTGACTGGTTGATTGGCTGACTGGTTGACTGACTGGTTGACTGACTGACTGACTGACTGGTTGACTGACTGACTGGATGGTTGACTGACTGACTGGTTGACTGGCTGACTGACTGGTTGACTGGCTGACTGACTGACTGGTTGACTGGCTGACTGGTTGGTTGACTGATTGACTGGTTGACTGACTGACTGACTGACTGGTTGACTGACTGACTGGTTGGTTGACTGACTGACTGACTGACTGACTGGTTGACTGACTGACTGACTGACTGGTTGACTGACTGACTGGTTGATTGGTTGACTGACTGACTGACTGATTGACTGACTGAATTTGTAGCAAATTTAGACTTTGGTGGTTGGTTGAAAGACCATCAGAATCCCAGAACTGTGTCTTAGAACTAGGAAGGGGAAGAAGACATCTCAAAAGAGGATCAAAGCCAACTATCTCCATCTTGACCCCCAGAGAACCTCTAGTAGGACCTGCACTTGATCATCGTGGTCCAAGAAGACACCACAAATTAAAGCTCAGTTTTGAGGACTGGGCCTCAGTTCATCTCAGAGTCCTACAACCAGGTTGAAGAGGACACCATAAATCATCTTCACCTTCGGTTTGCTTTGCTGATGGACGGGCCATGCGTGGAAATAATCCAGCTGTGATTTGCTTTCCAGAAATACCCGGTGAAATATGGCGCTGGTAGCTGTCCAAATGATAACGGCCCGGCTATCCCCATTGTTTATGATGTTGGTGATGCCCAGAAGACTTCAGAATTGTACTCTCCTCATGGACGGGGTAAGCATCCTTGCCTCGGTTAGAGGGCTGCCCCACAATACGGGGGGTTGGACCACCTGTGGCTCCTAGGCTGGGACATCCTCTTTTGAAGCTGAGATCCAGGAGGAAGGGAAAGGAAGGAGCTCCTTTCCAAAATGGATGGCCCAGTTCCAACATCTTCTTTCCAACTTCCATGTTGGAGCATCCACAGCTTCTGTTGTTCCACTGATTAATTGTCCTCACTTTTAAGAAATTTCTCCTTAGTTCCCTAAGTTGCTTATCTCCTTGATTAGTTTCCACCCACTGCTTCTTGTTCTACCCAGTGGTGGGTTCCTAACCAGTTTACTACCAGTTCGCTGAGAGAGGGCGTTTTGCCCTCCATGTAGATGCAGTTCCATTGAGGACTACACCAGTGGTGGGTTTCAAATATTTTAGAACCTCTTCTGTAGGTGTGGCCTGCTTTGTGGGAGTGGCTTGCTGGCCACGTGACCCAGTGGGAGTGGCTTGCCAGCCATGTGACTGAGTGGGTGTGGCTTGGCAGTCATGTGACTGGGTGGGCATGGCCAACTTGTAAAATGTGATGAAACTCACTTAACAACGCTCTTGCTTAGCCACCAAAATGTTGGCTCAGGAACTCTGGCATTTGAAGCACCCAACTCTTAAAGCAAGCTGGTCTTGCGTAATAGTTTAGACTCTCATAATATAACATCTGCCAAATACGTATATGGATGTTAGATTTTAGGGGAATTTTAGCATAGGCTGGGTTGTAATTTTAATGTTCTTAAATTTTAGTACAGGTTAATTTAATTCATTTTTAACTTTGGATATATTGTATGTTTTTATATGGTTTTTAATTTTTCCTGTACACCGCCCCAAGTCCCTTCGGGGAGAGGGGGCGGTTTATAAATCTAATAAATTATTATTATTATTATTATTATAAAGCTGTCAAGTGACAGGACCCTTGCATCCCTCACCCTTTAGGGGGAAAAAACCCCTCCAGGGGTGTTCAAACTTGACAGCTTTAAGACTTGTGGACTTCAACTCCCAGAATCCCTCCTCTCGCTCTTCCTCTGGATGATGGGCGGACGGGCGGGGGGAGGGAGCTGGAACCGGTTTTAAACGGCACTGTAGATTTGTGGAACCTGGTAGGAACCCTCCCCTGGACGTTGAGTGCGGTTGGTCAGCCAGTTAGGAATCCCTCTGGTGGTGATGCTGTCTAACCCACATTTTTTTTCTATTTTATCAAGTAGTAGGTTATGGTCTACTTTGTCAAATGCCTTACTGAAGTCCAAGTAAACTATATCGACGGCATTCCTCTGGTCCACTAATTTTGTCCCTTTGTCAAAGAAGGCAATAAAACGAGTTGAGATGGTTTAGAAAGCAGGCTAGGTTAGCGATGTATCTTCTTATCTTGGGGGGAGATGACATTTCGTACCCCTCCAAAAGTCCAGCTGCTACGAAACAGCGATAGGCACAAGGTGTTGCAAACTCAAGAAGGGGTGGACTTCAGTTCCCAGAATTCCCCAGCCAGTTGGCTTCAAGATGGGCGGACTTCAGCTCACCCCCATGCTGCAGGGAATGCTGGGAGCTGAAGTCCCAGATTGCTAGTTGTCATCAACCGAGATTGTGAAAATAATTACAACCGCATTGAGCCTCTCTCGTCTGTTTCTCAGGTGAATTTGTCTCTGGCTTCGTCCAGTTCAGGGTGTTTAATCATGAAAAGGCCGCGATGGCTCTTTGCTCTGGCGTTAAACTCACCGGATGCAACTCAGAACATGTGAGTATCCCAGCTTTTCCAAGAAATGCTGTGTGAACATCTAGCTTGAGTAGCCCAATAAAAATCCAGGATCATTTCATTCCTGAAAACCTTCCTGTTTATCGACTACGGGGCATAGTAATGACGAAGTAAAACCAACTCCGACTTTCCAAGACGTCAGAAACATAGCACTGAACAATGGTTTTCCCAGCCAAACGCCCACGCACCCACATAGCTGATGTAAACAACTTTTCTCTCTTATGGGAACCAGCAGCCGCCGTCTTCATACCTGTTAAAATGTCCTTGAAAAGCTTCCAGGCTTCCCTCACTAGCTTCAGGGCACAACTGGGGAAGTTTCATTTAACTAACTAACCCATTTGTACTCAACACCTTCCCCTCCCTCCTCCTCCTCCCAACTTACTCTAATGGCAAGATGAACGGAAAAGGCACGTAGAGTTCTGTTGCAACTTTGAACAGCTGCTAAGCGACCGGTCACAAGTCAGGGACATCCTTTTGAGCTGTGCTTTTCATTCCTAGAATTCAGAATTCCTAGAATGCTAGATTTGTGTGTGTGTGTGTGGGTATGTGTGTGTGCTATAGCTTTGCACCCTGTCATCCATGCACAGAGCATATTGTGGCATTTCTGAACACAGGATTCTAGGCCTGGAAGGGACCCTGGAGGTCCTCTAGTCCAGGGGTCTCCAACCTTTGCAACTTTAAGTCTGAAGGACTTCAGCTCCCAGAATTCTCCAGCCAACCTGGGAGCTGAAGTCCTTCAGACTTAAAGTTGCAAAGGTTGGAGACCCCTGCTCTAGTCCAACCCGCTGCTCAAGCAGGAGAATCTGTACCAGGGGGGGCGAACCTTTTTGTCGTTGTGTGTCGAAGCGCATGATAATGCAATGCGTGTGCAATCACACTCACCCACCCCTAGCACGCCCTGCCCCCGCCATGTTTTTGCTTCCAGGTCGGTGCAGAGGGCCTCGCACGGCGCCAACCTGGCTGCACACGCGCCCCCGCCTTCCCCCCTGGCACCGCATTTTCAGCCTGGGAGCCCTCCTGCAGCAACCTGGAAGCCAAAAATGAGCGGGAGGGATGCACGCACACCCCCATACTCCATTTTCGGCCTGGGAGCCCTCCTGCAGCAACCTGGAAGCCAAAAATGAGCGGGAGGGATGCACGCACACCCCCATACTCCATTTTCAGCCTGGGAGCCCTCCTGCAGCAACCTGGAAGCCAAAAATGAGCGGGAGGGATGCACGCACACCCCCATACTCCATTTTCGGCCTGGGAGCCCTCCTGCAGCAACCTGGAAGCCAAACATGGGCAGGGGTGCTGCATGAAACCCCAAAATGCAATGTGAGCACACACATACCTCTTGTATGGACCTTGCACGCCCCCCCCAGGCATGTGGGGCAGAGACTTGAAGGCCAGCTGACCGGCAGGAGACGTGCGTGCATGCACAGTGGAGCTGGGCTGGGGTGACGGCTGGCGTGCCCACAGAGAAAGCTCTGCATGCTACCTGTGGCAGGCGTGTGTGCCATAGGTTCACCATCCCGGATCTATACCCTTGCAGACTGATTTCTCTCCAATCTCATTTGGGAAACCTCCAGTTTCGGGAGGCATCTGATGGGTTGTTGTCACCGTCAAGAAATGCGCAAGAGGCTTAACTCCTTTCTGTTCCTCCCTCAGCACTGCATTGGAGGAGGGGGCTTTTTCGCCGAAGCCAGCCCCCGTCAATGTGGCGATTTCACCAGCTTCGACTGGGACGGTTACGGGACTCACCGCGGCTGGAGCTCTTCGAAGACCATCGTAGACGCCGCCGTGCTGATCTTCTACCGCTGAGCGTCTGAATCAGAATCTGGAGTCAGAGGCGCCTGTCCCGGAGCAGAGAAATTGACGCTTAAATTCAACACCATCTGACCACAGCTATGCAGCCAGAAATAAAAGCAGCACGTTAAAAATCTGGCCTCCGTTTTGCCTTCTCTGTTTCCAGAATAGCCCTGGGCCTGAAAAAAATAATAAAGGTGGGCTATAAATAAAAAGATAAACCAATTGGGCATTTCAGCTTATAAAGATCAGTCCTAAATTTGCCAAAAGCCAAGATTAATTTTCTTCTAGTGCTGAGGTCAGAAATGCCAGGGTGAAGTACTAATGATCGCCACAAGGGGACAGTGTTTATCCACAAAACTAGGGTCATAGCCCACTGGAAGGATTTGTCATTCAGATACTAAAGATTATTTGCTTAGTGCAGGGGTCTCCAACCTTTGCAACTTTAAGTCTGAAGGACTTCAGCTCCCAGAATCCTCCAGCCAGCAAAGCTATGTCTCAGCAACTATAGGATTTAGGGAGAGAATTGTGTGTGACTGGTTGTTGTGCATTGTCAGTGGGCATAGAGAGGGTTTTTTGAGTTTGCGGGCAGAATGGATCTTATCCGTCTTACTGTAGCACCGATTCTGGTTTCCAATCCTCAGAATTCCACAGGCTGGCTGGGAATTCTGGGAACAGAGAGGAGAATTCTGGGAGTTGAACAGCACCCACAGAGAGAGAGACAGACAGACAGACAGACTGACAGACAGAGAGAGAGAGAGAGAAAGAGAGACAGAGAGAGAGAAAGAAAGAGAGAGACAGAGAAAGAGAGAGAGAAAGAGAGACAGAGAGAGAGAGAGAGAGAGAGAGACCAAAATGGTCTGGCTTCACAATTAAAAAGGGCTTTAGATGTACAGCTCTGTCACTTTGGTGAGAAGAAGGGGTCATCTCAATGATTTAAATACCTACATTATTGTTTCTCGACCTTGTCCACTTCCCAATGGCTAGGCGTTCAGCTCCCAGAATTCCCCAGCTAACCGAGGGAGCTCTGGGCGTTGAAATCCACCCATCTTAGAACAGAATGAGCTTGGAGAAGGGACCTTGGAGGTCTTCTAGTCCATCCCCCTGCTCAAGAAATTATACCATTTCAGAGAAGCGACTCGTGTCTCGTCTCTTCTTAGAAACCTCCAGTGTTGGAGCAATTTCACAATTTCTGGTGGCAAGCTGTTCCACTGATTAAATTGTCCTCATTGTCAGGAAGTGTCTCCTTAATTCCAGATTTGTCAGTTTCCATCCATTGCTGACCCAACTCTCTTCTTGGTGACTCTTAAAAGTGTCCAATGTTGAAAAATAATAATAGAGGCCTCCTTCTTAGCTGGTTCCTCTGACACAG
Source organism: Rhabdophis nuchalis (assembly GCA_039707465.1). Lineage (NCBI taxonomy): Eukaryota > Metazoa > Chordata > Lepidosauria > Squamata > Natricidae > Rhabdophis > Rhabdophis nuchalis. Next base: position 10,273,769 of record CM077662.1, on the reverse strand, counting down.
GTCAGAAGCCCAGTGGTGGGATTCAATTTTTTTTACTACCGATTCTGTGGGTGTGGCATGGCTGGGTGGGCGTGGCAGGGGAAGGATAACTGCAAAATCCCCATTCTCTTCTGATGGCCAAATATGGCCTTTTTAGGCTCGTGCCTCGGTGTGCCTATTTTCCAATGAAACAAACCGAGACAGGAAGGTCATTTTATTACAATTCATCAGAATATTCAGACCAAAGGGATTCCTCATTCAAAGAGGGGACCCCGATCTTTAGCTAACATCCCCTTTTATAGTTAACGTAACAAAGGAACCTGAAAGAGGAAAGTTGATTGGACAGGATAACAGCACACATTGTTTATTAAAATGAGGTCTGAAGGGAAATAAATTCTAAGGTTGTTTAGGGTTCACAAGAGATAAGCCAGACCCCAAATTGTACCTAACAAACTTTTCTTATCTGGAGCTCGTCTCCAACTTGTTTATCAGTTTAGGAATGTTAAAAGCTAATAAATCTTGAACATCAGTTTAAAAGAAATAATGTAAATCAGATTAAAATACAAACCAACTATGTTAGTTAACAAATAACAAAGCCCATGTTATTTGCCCCTCATTTCCCACCCCACTAACCTGCTTTCCAGCCCCGTTCTCCTGTGCAACCCGATCAGCTGGGACTCGGGAGGCAGAGAATAGATGGGGCATGGCCAGCCAGAGGTGGTATTTGCCGGTTCTCCAGTTCTACCCAAAATTTCCACTACCAGTTCGCTAAAACCAGTCAGAGCCGGCTGAATACCACCACTGTCGGAAGGCTTTCTGTTAGCAAAGGGGAGAGAGCATGATTATTATTTTTTTGCCTTCATTCTAACGGTGTCCAACTTTGGCAACTTTAAGACCTGGGGACTTCAACTCGGCCAATGCTGGCTGGGGAATTCTGGGAATTGAAGTCCTTAAATCTTAAAATTGCTAAGATTGGACCCCAGAGGTGAAATCCGCCCGGTTCAGCCCAGTTCAGCCGAACCGTTAGGGATGACTGTCCTTGGTTTTAAAAATGCTTTAAAAAGCAAAAAAAAAAATAGCTGAAGGTGGAAAAAAGTTGGCCGCGCCCATCTAGTCACATGACATCCCACCAGGCCACGCCCACAGAACCCATGGGAGGTAAATTAGATTTCAGCACCGTTAGACACCCCTGGCCGCACCCACCTAGTCACATGACATCTCACCAGGCCACGCCCACAGAACCCGTGGGAGGGAAAGTAGATTTCAGCACCGTTAGACACCCCTGGCCGCACCCACCTAGTCACATGACATCCCACCAGGCCACGCCCACAGAACCCGTGGGAGGGAAATTAGATTTCAGCACTGTTAGACACCCCTGGCCACACCCACCTAGTCACATGACATCCCACCAGGCCACGCCCACAGAACCCGTGGGAGGGAAATTAGATTTCAGCACTGTTAGACACCCCTGGCCACACCCACCTAGTCACATGACACCCCACCAGGCCACGCCCACAGAACCCGTGGGAGGTAAATTAGATTTCAGCACCGTTAGACACCCCTGGCCACACCCACCTAGTCACATGACATCCCACCAGGCCACGCCCACAGAAACCGTGGGAGGGAAATTAGATTTCAGCACCGTTAGACACCCCTGGCCACACCCACCTAGTCACATGACATCCCACCAGGCCACGCCCACAGAACCCATGGGAGGGAAATTAGATTTCAGCACCGTTAGACACCCCTGGCCACACCCACCTAGTCACATGACATCCCACCAGGCCACACCCACAGAAACCGTGGGAGGGAAATTAGATTTCAGCACTGTTAGACACCCCTGGCCACACCCACCTTGTCACATGACATCCCACCAGGCCACGCCCACAGAACCCGTGGGAGGGAAATTAGATTTCAGCACCGTTAGACAGCCCTGCTTTTATATCCCGCTATGCCTCGAAAATGAAATTCGGACTCCCGATTCATTTCACAGCCGTGTTAGTTAAGTTTTTAAACTGCAGTGATTCGCTTAGCAACGGTGATAAGAAAGGTTGTAAAATGGGGCTGACACTGACTTAACAGCTCTCTTGCTTAGTAACAGAGACTTTGGGCTCAATTGTGCTCACTACCCATAATTGCATTAACAAAAGATGCTCGTTTTAGACTCTTAGAAGAGAATAGAGCTGGAAGGGACCTTGGAGGTCTTCTAGTCCAACCCTCTGCTCAACCTATGCCATTTCAGATAAGTGACTGTCTAGTCCAGAGGTTCCCAAACTTGGCAACTTTAAGACTTGTGGACTTCAACTCCCAGAATTCTCCAGCCAGCAGAGCTCTGGTCTAGTCTCTTCTTAAAAATATCCAGTGATGTAGCAGCCACATTCTCTGGTGGCAAGCTGTTCCACTGGTTAATTTTCCTTACCGCTAGGAAGTTCCTCCTTAATTCCAGGTTGCTTCTCTCCTGGATTAGTTTCCAACCATTGTTTCTTGTTTTCTGGACCTCTGGAGAATAATTTGACCCCTCTCTTTTTTGTGGCAGCCCCTCAAATACTGGAAGACTGCTATCGTGTCACGCCAATTCTTTAGACTAGCCAGACCCAAATCCTGCAGCCATTCTTCATATGGTTTAATCTCCAGGCCTTTGATCCGCTTAGTTGCTCTTCTCTGAACATTTTCCAAAGTCTCCACATATTTTTTATAATGTGGGGACCAAAACTGGGTGCAGGATTCCAGGTGTGGCCTTACTAGGGTTTTACAAAGCAGTACTAAGACTTCACGTGATCTTGATTCTATGCCTCTGTTTATACAACCTAGGATTGTAGTAGGTTTTTTGGCTGCTGCCACACACTCCTGGGCTCATATTTACAATACAATAGCAGAGTTGGAAGGGACCTTGGAGGTCATCTAATCCAGGGGTCTCCAACCTTTGCAACTTTAAGTCTGAAGGACTTCAGCTTCCAGACTTCTCCAGCCAGCAAAGCTGGCTGGAGAAGTCTGGGAGCTGAAGTCCTTCAGACTTAAAGTTGCAAAGGTTGGAGACCCCTGATCTAATCCATTTAAGTGTTCATCCACTAAGACTCCAAGGTCCTTCTCACCGTTCCTGGTTTTCAGCCAGGTCTTGCCTAATCTGTACTCGTACCTTTTATTTTTTCCTGCCTAAACGTCAAACTTGGCTTTTCTCCACTTTTAAAATGCATGTTGTTGCATAGGGCCCATTGTTCCATTGGTCTGTCCGAGATCTAATCCAGACTGAAGATTTATTGTCCATGCTATGGGGTAAAAACAGAGGCCTCCTGCAATACGCTTTGAGTAAACTTGAAAAACAGACTCCCAAGTCCTAACTAAGCAGAACGTTACTCGAGGTTTATACGTTTGTGCTAAACTGTGATAAGTTTGTTTGCTTCCAGCTTTGAAGCTCGGTAGGCATCAGGAGCAAAAGGATATCATGAATATCAGCCTCAACTACTCTCATCCCATTGGTGTGGTGTGTGAGTGTGGAGTCCCAGGTGGTGAGTCATGATGGAGTGAGTTGTGTTTTCTCGCTTCGCTTTGCCACCCCCACAAACGTGAACAGCCACAGGGTGAACAGCCAGCTATTCTGTTTCATAGAATGATAATGCCCGAAAGGACCTTGGAGGTCTTCTAGTCCACCCCGTGGCCTGGCAGAAAACGCTATATCGTCCCGGTCAAACGGTCACCCAGTTTCTTCGTAGACATTTCCAGTGTCGGAGCACTCACAACTTCTGGAGGGAAGCCATTCCACGGATTAATTGCCCTCGCTATCAGGAAATTCCTCCTTATTTCTAGGTTGCTTCTCTCCTGGGTTAGTTTCCATCCGTTGCTTTTTGTCCGGTCAGGCCGGGACGTGGGAACTTCTGTCACTAAATGTATAGAACAGAATAGATTGTACACTAAAACAGAACAGAATAGAGAGCAGAATAGAATAATAAGAGCCGGAAGGGACCTTGGAGGTCCTCTAATCCAGGGGTCTCCAATCTTTGCAACTTTAAGTCTGAAGGACTTCAGCTCTCTGACCGACATTCTCTAGAACAAGGGTCTCCAACCTTTGCAACTTGAAGTCTGAAGGACTTCAGCTCCCTGACCGACATTCTCTAGAACAAGGGTCTCCAACCTTTGCAACTTGGTCTGAAGGACTTCAGCTCCCTGACCGACATTCTCTAGAACAAGGGTCTCCAACCTTTGCAACTTGAAGTCTGAAGGACTTCAGCTCCCTGACCGACATTCTCTAGAACAAGGGTCTCCAACCTTTGCAACTTGAAGTCTGAAGGACTTCAGCTCCCTGACCGACATTCTCTAGAACAAGGGTCTCCAACCTTTGCAACTTGAAGTCTGAAGGACTTCAGCTCTCTGACCGACATTCTCTAGAACAGGGGTCTCCAACCTTTGCAACTTGAAGTCTGAAGGACTTCAGCTCCCTGACTTCTCCAGAATTCTGGGAGCTGAAGTCCTTCAGACTTAAAGTTGCAAAGGCTGGAGACCCCTGCTCTAGAAGATGGCATCTTGACGTCCACTCTGGCTATCTAAGCATTCCTGCATAAAAGACACATACACACGGAGGTATTTGGGCAAGATTGGTGGCCGCATTAAGTTCAGGGTGCCAAAGGTTAAATGTCCTCTGGCCAAACAAACTCTTCAGGCAGCTGCTATGTTAGGAATCTGTTTCGGATTGCAAGCTTGGCCACCACCGCTGAAAACTTCTCAGGTATCTGCAGAATGCATGACTTGCTTAAGGGTCCTTTAAGGGGGAAGCGAGGCGGGGGAGGGGGAGGAGAGGGTGAATCCCCTAAAACAGGGGTCCCCAACCTTTGCTGGCTGGAGAATTCTGAGAGCTGAAGTCCTTCAGACTTAAAGTTGCAAAGGTTGGGGACCCCTGCCCTAAAATCAGTTTAAGGCCGTTCCAGATGAAATGAGGTGGGGAAAATAAACTTTAAGTTTATTGAAGTTTATTAATAAGCGGGGTTCTCCAAACTTGGCCACTTTAAGGACTTGGGGACTTCGACTTCCCAGAACACCCCCCCAACAGCCATGCAGACCCCTGCCCTAAATGCCATTTCAATGCAGGGGCATGGGGGGGGGCACTTAATTTGTAGGGAAGTAAAACAAAGCGAAAAACAGGCAGGAAAAATTAAAATGTCTCTGCGTCTTAGAAGCTTCCTGTTATTTCTAAAATGCAACCAGCCTTTCTCAGCTGAGGTTGCATTGTGTTCTTTTTGGTTTCCTAGGTTGGTGAGCTGGTGAAAACTATTTTTTGATACGTAATAGTTTGGTAATGATTTATGAAGTCTTCAAAACAAGCTTTTTTGCTCACAGAAAGGAAAAGAGAGAGAGGGAGGGAGGGAGAGAGAGGAAAGAAAAAAAAGAAAGGAAAGAAAAAAGGAAGGAAAAAGAAAGAAAGGAAGGAAGGAAGGTGGGAAGAAAGAAAAGAAAAGGAAGGTAGGGAAGAAGGGAGGAGAGGAAGGAAGGAGAGAGAGAGAGAGAGAGAGAAAGAAAGAAAGAAAGAAAGAAAGAAAGAAAGAAAGAAAGAAAGAAAGAAAGAAAGAAAGAAAAGGGGAGGGAGGAGAGAGAAAGGAAGGAGAAAGAGAGAGAGAGAGGAAGGAAGGAAGGAAGGAAAGAAGATGGGAAGAAAGCAAAGAAGAAAAAAGAAAAGGGAGGTAGAGAAGAAGGGAGGAGAGAAAGGAAGGAGAGCGAAAGAAAGAAAGAAAGAAAGAAAGAAAGAAAGAAAGAAAGAAAGAAAGAAAAGGGGAGGGGAAAGAGAGAAAGGAAGGAGAGGAAGGAGAAAGAGAGAGGAAGGAAGGAAGGAAGGAAGGAAAAAAAGGATGGAGGAGAGAGAAAGAAAGGAGAGGAAGGAAGGAGATTGAGAGAGAGAGAGAGAGAGAAAGAAAGAAAGAAAGAAAGAGAAAAGGGAGGGAGGAGAGAGAAAGGAAGGAGAGGAAGGAAGGAGAGAGAGAGAGAGAAAGAAAGAAAGAGGAGGGAGGGAGGAGAGAGAAAGGAAGGAGAGGAAGGAAGGAGGGAAGGAAGGAGAGAGAGGACAGAAAGAAAAAATAAGAAAGAAAAGGGAGGGAGGGAGGAGAGAGGAAGGAAGGAGAGGGAGGGAGGAGAGAGAGAGAGGAGAAAAAGAAAAAATAAGGAAGAAAAGGGAGGGAGGGAGGAGAAAAGGAAGGAGAGGAAGGAAATAGAGAAAGAAAGAAAGAAAGAAAGAAAGAAAGAAAGAAAGAAAGAAAGAAAGAAAGAAAGAAAGAAAGAAAGCTGGAAAGGAAAAAAATGCTGTAGAGAAACAGAAAAAAGATATAAAGAAGCAGTTTTCTATATTTACAGCAGTTATAAGTCCAAACATAGTTTAACCTCTCTAAAGTTACATGGTATTTATTCGTCTGTCTGTAATTTATCTTGTCTAAACATGAACGCCATAAATCACAAATTCATTCTTTTCATTTCTAGGTTAAAAATGAGTCCACAATAGGCTGCCAATCCCCAAATTAAAGTAGAGAACAGAACTAAGGGAAACAACCTAGAAAATATATCATGTTTTTCATCGCATTTCAAGTCGCATTTGGACCCTTCTAAAATAAAATTTCTCCTCAGAATTCCCTCTTTGGGAACACCGGCTAGTTTTTAAGAGGACTTCTTGTTTACTTGACTTGCATTTTACTAACTGGACTTCCCTGTTTTATTCTCTTTCACGTGCCTTTGCCCTTTCCTGGGTTTTTTTAATGTGTAATTATTTTAAAAAAATTAAATTTCAATGTGTAAATTTAAAAAAAAAAAAAAGATGGCCCAGGATTCTTTGCTCCACAAACACTTGGATGGATCTGTAAATAAAGGCTAACAAAGACCCGTCAATTTGATTTTATAGGATGTAAAAATAACCTTTTGTTTTGTTTTGTTTTGCTAAAATTTTTAATTTTTAGGTTATTTTTATGGGTCATTTCATGCCCCACATTGGGAGGAAAAAGTCATGCAGCTCCTTCAGGATCTTTTGTAGCTGTTGCAATAAAATAAAATAAAATAAAATAAAATAAATAAAGTCGAAATGTGAAGAAAATAGCACATCTATGCCATTTATTTTGGCCAAAATTACTGCTCCTTATTAACCTTAATGTAAAAAATTGCAGCGTGGAAGTGGCCCAGAGAAGGTTGAGTCCCTGTATCAACTAGGCTGACCTGTTATTATTGATAGGAGAGGGATAAAAAAAAATAGCTACAATATAAATATATATATTTATATTCAGGTTTGAGATTGAAACTTGTAAGCAAAGCAGAAGTTTCTGCAATTAGAACAGCCCCACCCGGGGCGCCGCGCCCCATTGGCGGAGAACGCGGCGTCCTTTGGCTTCTGCCGGATCGGGATTGGTCTCCTTGAGCCGTCACTCAATCGCTTGGGTCTTTCCCCGTCTCCTTGTGTTTCCCCTCAGAGCACGGCGAGGCGAGGGCTTTCCCCACACGGTGTCCACGCGCCGCCGGCTGGCTTCCGATTGGCCGCCGGGATGGTAAACACGGCGAGGGAGCCAATGGGAGCGCTGTCCACGAGCGCAGCACGAGGGCCCACGAGCCGGCCGCATGGCGCGCGCTGAGATCAACAACGGGAGGGGCGGGGGAGGAGGGCGGGAGCGGCTATAAAAGCGCCGCCTGCGTCACCGCGCCAGCCAGAGCTGGTAGAGCAGCCGAACAGGACGGAGGTTCGCGCTTCTCTCTCCACCCAAAAAAAGTCATTTGAAAGAAGCCCGGCTTCCTATTCTTAAAAAAACAAAAAGCAGCCTTGGGAGTCTGGAGAGGCTTTTCGTTTCTTGCCATTAAGTTGCTTTTTTGCAATCTCTTTGCATTTTTGCAATTTCTTTGCATTTTTGTTTTGCAACAAACCCAGCCATGGTGGTCTTTAAGCGAGTCAAGGCGCTGCGGCTGGACTTCGAGGAGAGCGGCCGGGTCTACTCCAGCGGCGAGAGAGTGGCCGGCCGCGTGGAAGTGGAGGTGGCCGAGGTCACGCGCGTCTCGGCCGTGCGGTTCCTGGCTTGCGGGGTGGCCCGCGTGCTTTGGATCCGGGGCCCCCAGCAGTGCAAGCAGGAGATGGAGTACCTGCGCCACGAATCGATGCTCCAGCTGGAGGACCAGCCCGCCGGTGAGCAGAGGAGAGGAGCTGGGCTGCTTTGGGGTGGAGGGGATTCCAGGTCCCATGCGCCTGAGAGGTGGGGACTCCAGGTCCCACGTGCCTGGGGTGGGGACTCCAGGTCCCATGCGCCTGAGAGGTTGTGGACTCCAGGCCCCATGCACTTAAGAGGTGGGGACTCTAGGTCCCATGCGCCTGAGAGGTGGGGACTCCAGGCCCCATGCACTTAAGAGATGGGGACTCCAGGTCCCATGCGCCTGAGAGGTGGGGACTCCAGGCCCCATGCACTTAAGAGGTGGGGACTCCAGGTCCCATGCGCCTGAGAGGTGGGGACTCCAGGCCCCATGCACTGGACTCCAGGTCCCATGCGCCTGAGAGGTGGGGACTCCAGGCCCCATGCACTTAAGAGGTGGGGACTCCAGGCCCCATGCACTTAAGAGGTGGGGACTCTAGGTCCCATGCGCCTGAGAGGTGGGGACTCTAGGTCCCATGCGCCTGAGAGGTGGGGACTCCAGGCCCCATGCACTTAAGAGGTGGGGACTCCGGGTCCCATGCGCCTGAGAGGTGGGGACTCCAGGTCCCACGCGCCTGAGGTGGGGACTCCAGGTCCCATGCGCTTAAGAGATGGGGACTCCAGGTCCCATGCGCCTGAGAGGGGGAGTGCCCCTTCAGTGGCATGGCCGGCGGGAGGGGGGAGGAGTGGGCAGCGGGGGCGCCTCGACCTCAGCCGCTCTTAAGAGGGGCAGACTACAACTCCCATAAATCCCAATTGTGGGAGTTGTAGTCCGCCCCTCTTAAGAGCGGCTGAGGTTGAGATGCTCTGGGGTGAAACAAGCTGGTGGAAGGGGCTAGAAAGAGCCAATTTTATCTGCTAAAAAAACCTCTATATACAAAGTTTTAAAAAGGGATGAAATCAAACTTTTAAAAACTTCTTTTTAAAGATTGCACCCCCCCCCCCCCCCAAAATACCCCAAGGTCCTGATTCCTAAACAAACCCATTCTTGCATCCCTGGATGTTCTCTAGGATCCTTAATTTTATTGATATATATTTACTTACAGACATGGCTTAAATATATCTATTTTACATGCTCAATTTCTATAGCCACCCAGAATGAGAATCCTGATTCTGCCTTCTTTGGTGTGAAGGAGGAGGAGGAATAGATGGCTTTTAGATAAGTTTTGATTAAATTAGAAGCCCTCGAGAAGAAAGAGGTCACCAAGGAAAGGGCAAAGAGATTACAAATGCCTTTAAAAAAAAAAAAAGATTGGGCACTCCATTCGTTTGAAGTGGCATATAGGGTCTTCTGCCTGAGCAAGGCGGGCTGGACTAGAAGACCTCCAAGGCCCCTTTCCAACTCTTGTTATTCCGAGAGAAGGACCGATGATGAAAACTCCTGGAGTTTCTAAAAATTTGCCCGACTTGGCAGCTTCCCAAGAAATTCCGACATTCTGGGCTGGTACAGGATGTCCCTGGCGGGAGACAATTTTGACAATCTCTTTTTAATCGGAAGCGAATTCCCCAGGCCATCCAGGTGTTCCCTTGAGAGAGAAAGAGGATTTAGCTGTCAAAACTTGGCTGGAGTTCACAGCCAAGCGAATGAAAGCTGGAAAGAGAAAGAAATCAGTTTCTGTAACTTGTTTTGAGTTTTTAAAAGAACACTGGTTCTTATTTTTAAAAGGAAGCCCTTTTGAGGAAGGCTGCTGCAAATGTTAATTTTCCACTTGGGGGGAAAAAGGAATCCATAAATCTGATTTCTTTCTTCGCCTCTTGTTTTTTCCTTAGATAAAGACGGTTCTGTCTTGCTGAGACCCGGAAACACCTACCAATACAAGTTCCAATTTGAACTGCCCCAGGGGTAAGTCAAGAGATCCAGTAAAGACTTTAAATCGGCGTAAAATCCATCCGATTTGGATCTGCCCTGCTTCTCCCTTGTCTAACCTGCTTTTGGGTTCCTTTCCAGGCCCCTGGGCACCACTTTTAAGGGCAAGTACGGCTGCGTGGATTACTGGGTGAAGGTCTTCTTGGATCGCTCTTCTTTCCCATCCCAAGAGGTCAAGAAGCGCTTCGAAGTCATGGATCAGATCGATGTCAACACGCCAGATCTGATGGTAACTATTTGTTTATTTCCCTCTTCCCTGCTTGCTGTCCCATCAATCACGCAGGGTTAAATTGTTTAGAATTGCAACTTTTAAAACGCCTGGATGCTTTTTCTTGTCTCCCCTCAAAGCTTTTGGCAAAGTTTTTAGGACTTGTGCAAGTGACCTTCGGGTGGGAGTTAATAGCCTGTGTCCAAGCAGCAAAATATTTCTGGACCATTAGTTTATAACTGCCTGGCTTTGAAGGAAGTTGGCTAAGGAAGAATTTGCAAGGGGGCAAAAATCCAGTTGAATGTAGTTGGATCAGGTGCTGGTTATCCAGGCATCTCACATTCTCGGTGTGTTTTTCCCACAGTCTCCAGTCTCTGCCAAAAAGGAGAAGAAAGTTTCTTGCATGTTCATCCCAGACGGACACGTCTCGGTTAGTGCCAGGATCGACCGCAAAGGTTTCTGCGAAGGTGAGATTCTGGAGCACGGCCATTTCTCTGCCTCTTGTAAAAAGTTTTAGCTGCTCCTTTAGATGGAGCAGATAAAAACAGAACTGAGATGTGTTTTTTTAAGTCCAGATCTGTGGTTTCGATCTCTTGTCTCGGGGGTTTATTATTTCTAAATCTTCCAGCTTTTCTACATGCGTGACATTATATTGCATCGGTTAAATAGGTTAAAAAACACACACACACAATTTTGTTTAAGGCTAAGTTTAGTTATCAGGGTTTTTGTGTAGAATCTGGGTGGATTTAAGTGTGAATTGTTTAAGGGGAAACCAGTCAAGGGGAGAAGCCACTAGAACTAAGGAGGAATTTCCTGACAGCGAGGACAATTAGTCACAACTTGCCTCCAGAAGTTGTGAACGCTCCAACACTGGAAGTCTTTTAAGAAGATGTTGGGCCACCATTTGTCTGAAGTGGTTTAGAGTTTCCTGCCGAGGCAGGGGGTTGGACTAGATGACCTCCAACGTCCCTTCCAACTCTTGTTATTCTGTACCCGAGGTAGAAATAATAGTTTAAAACTTTGGTAGGCTTTTTCTCCTTTAGAATCCGGGTTGATTTGAGTGAAAACTCCTAATTAAATAAATAATGTAGTTTAAAACTATTGTGGGTTTTCTTTTCTTTTTTAGAATAGGTTGATTTGCGTGAAAAAATCAACAAAATGTAGTTTAAGACTGACTGTGCTTTTAGTTAATTAGGCTTTTGTGTAGAATCTGGATTTGAATGAAAATCTTGGGGGTTTTAAGTGCTCTTTGAAGGTCTAACCCCCTTCCTCCTCCTCCTCTGCCTTCCCCCAGGTGATGACATCTGCATCAATGCCGATTTTGAGAACACCTGCTCTCGGATCGTGGTGCCCAAGGCCGCCATCATAGCAAAGCATACCTACCTGGCCAACGGGCAGACCAAGATGTTCTCCCAGAAACTCTCCTGCGTCCGAGGCAACCACATCACCTCGGGCATGTCCGAGTCCTGGCGGGGGAAGACCCTGCGAGTGAAGAAGATCAAGCCCTCCATTCTGGGCTGCAACATCCTGCGGGTGGAGTATTTCCTGCAGGTGAGAGCAACCTTGGAGGAGGCACAGCTCCACGCCTACGACTCCTACGAGATGTAGTTAATAGGAGAGAGGATATTCTGCGGAGGCCCTGGGTGCTCTCTTGAGCTGGCTGGTTGCCTGGCAAGGCGTTTTAATGGCCCAGCTAGGAAACATCATCAGGTCTAAAAGAGAAGGAGATGCTCTCAGCATTGTGGTTTCCTTGCCGGACGTTTCCTTGGCCAACTAGCTAACATATCAGCGCTAGGAGTTAAATTCAAGTGCTTGAATTAAGCTTCAGAGTCCAGTTTTTAATTTATTACATTGTTAATTCTAATAAGATACGGCCCAGCTTCTAGCTTAGCTGTGTGATTTAGCCAAGGTTTGGCCCCAGAACCCTAAAATCCAGGGCCCTCCACCCAAAGCCCCTGAGTAAAACCCTGGTTTGCAGCTGCATGTAGGGATTGAACCTTTGGCGGGAGACTCTCTCAACCAGGCGTCGCCTCCTCCCAGCCATTCCTCACCTGTTGTCCCTCCGTCCTTTCCACAGATCTACGTCAGCGTCCCGGGCTCCAAGAAGATCATCCTGGAGTTGCCCCTGGTCATCGGCAACAAATCCAGTTTCGGCAGCCGGAATTCCAGCATGGCCAGCCAGACCAGCTCGGAGATGAGCTGGGTGGACCTCAATATCCCCGATGCTCCAGAAGGTGAGAAGACTCGATGTCTGGAGGGTGGAGGGGGAAGAAGGAGGAGTCTCCACACCTTCCTCTGGAGGTGGCTGTGTTGGGGGCCTTCTGAGGAACCTCAACCGTACATGCCTTCTTCTCACTGGCTTAGTATCTTGAGAAGGAGCAGCCCTTTTGCAGATGTCCATAACTGCCCCTTGACCTCCAGAGTTTGACTCTTCCTCCTCTCTCTCTCTCTCCCTCTCCTTCTAGCGCCCCCATGCTACCTGGACATCATCCCCGAAGACCATCGGATCGAAAGCCCCACCACTCCGCTCTTGGACGAGCTGGACAACTCCTTCGACAGCCCCATCTTCATGTACGCTCCCGAGTTCAAATTCATGCCGCCACCCACCTACACAGAGGTAAGATTTCTTCTTATAAGAAGGGAATATTATAGGAGGGAAAGTCAACGTTTTGCAGAGTTAGAGGGTCTTGTAAGCAGGGTCTGTTCCAGGTTGTCTTGCCTGCGGGGGGGGGGGGGTCTAGCCCCCTCCTCCCCCCCCCCCCCCAAACAGGTTGATCTGGGGTTGAATTGTCACATTGGCAATCAGCTTATGGAATCTCCCCCATCATCCCTCCCGAGAATGAGACTTAAATTAACACACACACCCCTCGATTCAAGCTATGATTTCCAGCTGAGTTTTGGTTCAGTCAGAATACAGCTGGAAGGGACCTTGGAGATCTTCTAGTCCAGCCCCCTTTGCTCAAGCAGGAGACCCATACAGAATAACAGAGGTGGAAGGGACCTTGGAGGTCTTCTAGTCCAACCCCTTGCTCAAGCAGGAGACCCATACAGAATAACAGAGTTGGAATGGACCTTGGAGGTCTTCTAGTCCAACCCCCTTGCTCAAGCAGGAGAGCCTTACAGAATAACAGAGCTGGAAGGGACCTTGGAGGCCTTCTAGTCCAACCCCTTTGCTCAAGCAGGATACCCATACAGAATAACAGAGTTGGAAGGCACCTTGGAGGTCTTCTAGTCCAGCCCCCTTGCTCAAGCAGGAGATTCTTACAGAATAATAGAGTTGGAAGGCACCTTGGAGGTCTTCTAGTCCAGCCCCCTTTGCTCAAGCAGGAGACCTTTACAGAATAAGAGAGCTGGAAGGGACCTTGGAGGTCTTCTAGTCCAGTCCCCTTTGCTCAAGCAGGAGATTCTTACAGAATAACAGAGTTGGAAGGGACCTTGGAGGTCTTCTAGTCCAACCCCTTGCTCAAGCAGGAGACCCCTATACAATTCCAGACAGGTGCCTGTCCAGTCCCTTCTTTAAAAAAAACCTCCAGATTTATTTATTTTTTAGCCTGCACCAAGAAGCCCGTTTCAGCTCTTGTTTGACATGCCTCCCTTCTTATCTCTTCTTTTCAGATCGATCCTTGCACTCTCAACAACAATAACAACAGCATCGTCCAGTGAACGCCGGAGAAAACTGCCGGCATGGCTGCGATTTTATCCAGCTTTTCTTTTTTACCACTCTGGACTTTAAAAAAAAAAAAATTGCCTTCGTAGCAATTCTGCACGGAAAAAAAAGCCGTAGAAAAACTTTTCCAGGCGGTCAAATCGACTTCTCAGGAAACATGGAGCAAGGAGAACCGACTCCCTAGTGCCTTCACTTAGCACATAAGAGAGGAGGAGGAGGAGGAAGAGGAGTGGGGGGTTGTTTCCTTCCTCGATGCCTTTGCAGAAGGTGTGCCCCTCTTCCACCACCACCACCACCCCTTGCAAAACTGACCAGTGCTAATGCAACTTGTTGGGGTGGTTTTAGAGGCAGCTTCTCGGAAGAAAAACCCTCATTTTTTTCACCCCTCCTTAAACAAGGAAAGAAAAGAGGGGGAAGAAGAAAACTTTAAAAAAAATAGATTTTGAGGTTTGGTTAGTTAGTCTGGGATTTCCACTGCTCCCCAGGCATAAAAATTCACGCGATTCCTACGATTTTTGTAGCCGAACGAACAAAAGGAGGGGTCTTTAGCCCTTTTCATGGTTTGGGTGCGGAAGGGAATGATGGGCTGGAGGGCTTTGACGATTGTGGGGAAGGGGAGAATTTCCTGAAATGGGAGCTGGCCTTTTCCCAGTCTTAAATCATCATCACCATCGTGACAGCTTTGGAAGGAAGAAGCATGTAGGGAGGAAGAGTGGATAGGACGGAAGGTTAGCGTAGGGGTGGTGAGGAGTGGGCTTTCCTCTCACCAGCCTCCAGGGGAAAGAAGGAGAGAAGAGAAGCAAAGAAAGAGAAGTAGAAAACATGGTGTAAGCCAGGGGTCTCCAACCTTTGCAACTTTAAGTCTGAAGGACTTCAGCTCCCAGAATTATAAAAGCCCAGTCTAGCGCAATACCAATGAAGAAGAAAAATAACAAAGCTGGCTGGAGAAGTCTGGGAGCTGAAGTCCTTCAGACTTAAAGTTGCAAAGGTTGGAGACCCCTGGTGTAAGAAATAAAACTTCTGCAGCATCTAAAGGCCGAAAGAGCCTATAATATAAGCAAATAAAAAGCGTGTTGAACAATGCAAAAGTAGCAACTCCAGATCTTCTTGAGTTGTTAACTGGTGTTTTTTTTTTATTGCACTTAAATCCTGTATTATTTTGTCTATAAACCTGTTGAGTAAACCATGTTTGTTTCTGGTAAGGGAGAAATCACTGCTTGCCTAGGATCTCCCAATAGGTGAGCCAGTATTTGTGTTCACAGACTTGGGTGGGATAGATTGATTGGCAGGTTTGAGGGGTGGGTGAGTTGTAGGATTCAGCATTGAATCCCCCACCCCTCTCCAAGGGCCACTAGAAAAATCAAAAATGCTTTTGCCACAAATGGTGCCAGAAAATCTGCATTACACACACAAAAACATTACGAATGTAGACAGATAAATCCATCAGCAAAGAGCTTTTAATGTTTCTGTCCTGTGACACTTGTTTATCTCCAACAATTCGTTCTCCCCACGTCAGAAAAAAAATATGCACTTGAAATGACTGCACTGCATAGCCGAAGTGTTAATTCATCCCAAGTTTTGTTGCCGCAAATACGTTTTGTGTGTCACAAACGGGTGTACTGATCGTTATTATTTTTTCTTAAAATGTTTTTGTTTCACTTGTTCTGCTTGTTTTGTATTATTTGCAATTTAATTATATATTTTGTACCGTTGGGACTATGGGTGTATAAAAAGCCTTTTTCCTAATAAATTATCAAAACGTTAAAACACCGTGTTTTGGTTCTGATTTTGAAGGTTGGTGTCAACCTCAAACGTTTTGGGATTTTACTTTTTGCAAAGACAAGTTCCTGTAAGTAAGCACTTGTAACCATTAACAAGAGCTGGAAGGGACCTTGGAGGTCATCTAGTCCAATCCCCCACCCAAGCAGGAGACCCTCCATTTCTTACAGGGCAGTCCAGTCTCTTCTTGAAGGCCTCCAGGGATGAAGCTCCCACAACTTCCGAAGGCAACTTCTGTTCCATGGGTTGATGGTTCTCCCTGTCAGGAAATTCCTCCTTATTCCCAGGTTGAATCTCTCCTTGGTCAGTTTCCATCCGTTCTTCCTTCTCTGGCCTTCAAAGGTCCTTTGGAGAAGAGCTTGACCCCCTTCCTCCTCTCTGGGGCAGCCCCTCAAATACTGGAAGATGCTCTCCTGTCTCCCCTGGTCCTTCTCTTCCCTAGACCAGCCAGGCCCAGTTCCTGCAACCGTCCATCAGATGTTTGAGCCTCCAGTCCCCTCCTCATCCTGGTTGCTCTTCTCTGCCCTCTTTCCAGAGTCTCCATCTCTTTTTTTATAGTGTGGGGACCAAAACTGGATGCAGGACTCCAGGTGTGGCCTTACTAAGGCTTTACAGAGGGTTAGTAGAACCTTCCTTGATCTTGATTGAATCCCTCTGTTGATGCAATTTAGGATTGTGTTGGCTTTTTTGGCTGCTGGCTCCTATTTAGCTCATTGTCCACTAAGGCTCCAAGATCCCCCTCACAGTTACTATCAAGCACTTGCAACCCTTTAGGTGGTGACCATAATGGGGCCCTGCCCGTTGCAGTCCAAATAGGGCCCTAGGTGATGGTCTCGCTTAACAATTCAAAACCCCACGTTAAGTGAGGGTTTCTCTTTAAAAGAGGGCCATGGGGTGGCTCTTCCTTTTGGGGTTCCCTGCAAGACTTGGGACTGCTTCTCACCTCCTCCAGCTTCCCACTCTGGCAGCCAGCATGGTGGGGGCTGCTACTACATCGCTGTGGTCAGTTGTAAGGGTGTAGTACCGGGGGGGGGGGGAGTCTTTGAAATTAGTTTGTAAGTCGCTTTTGGGTGGGTGGGGTTTGAAATGGGTCATAAGTGCGAGGAGGGGGGCTTCGGCCCTAACTTTGAAAAGATCTTAAAGCCAACACTCATACTGGCGAATGAGAAGGGCTGTAAGTGGGCAGGGAGTTGGACTAGATGACCTCCAAGGTCCCTTCCAACAGCAGAGTTGGAAGGGACCTTGGAGGTCATCTAGTCCAACTCCCTGCCTAGGCAGGAAACCCTATACCCTTTCAGACAAATGGCTATCCTTGGAAGTCTGAAAATCTCGCTTTTTTTCATTTTACATCAAGTTCTACGCCTCTTTGTCTTTCCAGAAATGCTTCCTTCCAAAGCTTCCCTTGAGCAATGGAGGCAGGAATAACCGAATAACAATAACAAGAGTTGGAAAGGACTTCCGAGGTCATCTAGTCCAGCCCCCTGCTCCAGCGAGAGATCGATAATCATTCCGGACAAAATGGCTATCTGGTTTCTTCTCTTTT
>CM077662.1:10231594-10251594 GCA_039707465.1 Rhabdophis nuchalis | reverse complement strand
TCTAGTCCCACCTTAGGCATGAAAACCAGCTGGGTGACTTTGGGCCAACCACCAGGAGACGGTGAGTTCTAGTTCCACCTTAGGCATGAAAACCAGCTGGGTGACTTTGGGCCAATCACCAGGAGGCGGTGAGTTCTAGTCCCACCTTAGGCATGAAAGCCAGATGGGTGACTTTGGGCCAATCACCAGGAGACGGTGAGTTATAGTCCAACCTTAGCCATAAAACCCGCTGGGTGACTTTGGGCCAATCACCAGGAGACGGTGAGTTCTAGTTCCACCTTAGGCATGAAAACCAGCTGGGTGACTTTGGGCCAATCACCAGGAGACGGTGAGTTCTAGTCCCACCTTAGGCATGAAAACTAGCTGGGTGACTTTGGGCCAATCACCAGGAGACGGTGAGTTCTAGTTCCACCTTAGGCATGAAAACCAGCTGGGTGACTTTGGGCCAATCACCAGGAGACGGTGAGTTCTAGTCCCACCTTAGGCATGAAAACTAGCTGGGTGACTTTGGGCCAATCACCAGGAGACGGTGAGTTCTAGTTCCACCTTAGGCATGAAAACCAGCTGGGTGACTTTGGGCCAATCACCAGGAGACGGTGAGTTCTAGTTCCACCTTAGGCATGAAAACCAGCTGGGTGACTTTGGGCCAATCACCAGGAGACGGTGAGTTCTAGTCCCACCTTAGGCATGAAAACCAGCTGGGTGACTTTGGGCCAATCACCAGGAGATGGTGAGTTCTAGTTCCACCTTAGGCATGAAAACCAGCTGGGTGACTTTGGGCCAATCACCAGGAGACGGTGAGTTCTAGTCCCACCTTAGGCATGAAAACCAGCTGGGTGTCCCTGGGCCAATCACCAGGAGATGGTAAGTTCTAGTTCTGCTTTAGGCATAGAATAGGACTAGAAGTAGAATAGGATAGGATAGAATTGGGATAGGATAGAGTAGGATAGAGTTAAAGTAGAATAGGATAGGATAGAATAAGGGACCTTGGAGGTCTTCTAGTCTGGTCTTCTAGTCCAACCCTCTGCTTAAACAGGAAACCCTCCACCACTTCAGACAAAGGGTTATCCAACCTCTTCTTAAAAACTTCCAGTGTTGGAGCATTCACAACTTCTGGAGAATATATTCAGGGTTTGGATTGTTTTTTTTCCAGACAACTTGGCAGTAAGAAGACCATCATTGCAGGGCCTCATTTTAATTTTTTTCTCAGCAGAAACCTATTTAATTCTATTTTCCCACCCTCGGATGGGCACGAGTGACCCAAGGAAGCTCCAGGCCAGGCAGTTGAAGGAGCTGAGCTCTCAGCTCCGTGGGAGCCCAGATAAACAAGCCACAAAGTCAAAGAAAGAACAGAAGGAGAAAATGGAGGGAGTTTTCAGTATCAGGATTCAGTAGTTATGAAAAGCAGCGTTTTTTATTCTCTGCTCTGCTCTACAGGAAGTCCTCGAGTTACGGCTGTAATTGAGCCTGCGAACTCTGGGACACGATGGCTCAGGGACTTAAGACGCTGAGCTGGTCGATCAGAAAGGTCGGCAGTTCGGCGGTTCGAATCCCCAGCGCCGCGTAACGGAGGGAGCTCCCGTGACTTGTCTCAGCTTCTGCCAACTTAGCAGTTCAAAAGCAGGTAAAAAATGCAAGTAGGAAAATAGGAGCCACCTTTGGTGGGAAGGGAACCAGCGTTCCCGTGCGCCTTCGGGCGTTGAGTCCTGCCGGCCACATGACCCCGGAGACGTCTTCGGACAGCGCTGGCTCTTCGGCTTTGAAACGGACATGAGCAGCGCCCCCTAGAGTCGGGAACGACGAGCACAGGTGTGCGAGGGGCGGGAATCGTTACCTTTTACCTTCAAGTATGGTCATTAGTAAGTTGTGACCATCATAAAACTGGTCATATTGGTTTTATGATCTTTTTTTGACAGTGTCCATTAAAGGGAATGCGGCAGTCGTAAAGCAAATGACGCGGTCGTTAAAAGGAGCCATTGTTCGGGAGGGGTGGGGGTCTTGAATTCTGGACCAATGCTCTAGTTGACAGTCCTTGAGTTACAACCCTTCCTTTAGGGACCGTACAAGGGCAGTGAAAGAGGCAACCTGTGGCCATTTGTTCATACTTATGACCAGAAAAAGTTGGAAGGGACCTTGTAGGTCATCTAGTCCAACCCGCCCTGCCCCACCCAACCGTTGCAGCATCAAAAATCCTGACACTCGGCAACTGACTCATAATTACGATGGTTGCAACGTCCCTGGGTCCCAAGTCAATGGGGGAATCCCGATTCATTTAACGACTATGTTCCTAACCTAACAGGCTATGGCGATTCACAGAAGAGCTCTGGCGAGAGAAAGGTCGTAAGACGGGGCGAAACTGACCTCGGGATATCAGAAGCGTCCCCTGGGGATGGGAGTTTTGGACTTGACCGTGGTCGTAAGTCAAGGACAGAAAAACCGTGGGCCAACCTTCGCTGTCCAGGGCAAGGAATTTGCAGAGGCCGTCCTGAGGTTGCCTCTGATGTCAAGGCAGAACCAGGGGCTACGCATGAGACATTTTCGGCACATGCCTTCGATGCCTTTTCTATTTTTCTCAGAAGGGGCTGAGCTGCTATTCCAAAAACAAAAAGGAGGAAAAATGCAGAAAAATCCACCAGCACGCCGTTAAACAAAACTTCTCAGCCACCGGGGCTCAAACCCTCCTCTCTAAATAGTTTGAGGGAGTCAAGCTATTCTCCAAGGCACCTGAGGGCAGGACAAGAAGCAATGGGTGGAAACTAATCAAGG
Source organism: Rhabdophis nuchalis (assembly GCA_039707465.1). NCBI lineage: Eukaryota > Metazoa > Chordata > Lepidosauria > Squamata > Natricidae > Rhabdophis > Rhabdophis nuchalis. The sequence continues at coordinate 10,248,828 of CM077662.1, read as the reverse complement.
AGAGAAGCAACTTAGAACTGAGGAGAAACTTCCTGACAGTGAGAACAATTAATCAGTGGAACTCCTTGCCTCCAGAAGTTGTTTAATGCCCCAACACTGGAAGTAAGAAGATGTTGGAGAGCCATTTGTCTGAAAGGGTATAGGGTTTCCTGCCTAGGCAGGGGGTTGGACTAGATGACCTCCAAGGTCCCTTCCAACTCTGCTATTGTATTGTATATGAGGAACGGTTGCAGGAACTGGGTGTGTCTAGTTTAATGAAAAGAAGGGCCAGGGGAGACATGATAGCAGCCTTCGAATATCTCAGGGGTTGCCCCAAAGAAGAGGGAGTCAAACTATTCTCCAAGTCACCTGAGGGCAGAACAAGAAGCAATGGGTGGAAACTAATCAAGGAGAGAAGCAACTTAGAACTGAGGAGGAATTTCCTGACAGGACAATCAATCAGTGGAACAGAAGTTGCCTCCAGAAGTTGTGAATGCCCCAACACTTCAAGTCTTCAAGAAGATGTTGGAGAGCCATTTGTCTGAAATGGTGTAGGGTTTCCTGCCTAGGCAGGGGGTTGGACTAGATGACCTCCATGTTCCCTTCCAACTCTGCTATTGTATTGTAAATATGAAAGAAACACCGAAGTTTTCAAGAACTTTACTACTTATGTAGGCTCCGTTAAGCCTGGGCTCATAGAATCCCACATACTGGCGCATGATTGAAATAATCACTCTTTTTTAAATTGTAAATTAATAACAGTAAAAAGAACATAAATAAGACATTGGCAAGACAAAGCAAAACTACACAGATACAACTGGGAGTAACCCACCCCCTATATGTACACAGTGACCATCGTATACCATCTTACTACATTCCTAGATATTCCAGCTGTTTCTATTTGTCTATATCTTACATTTATCAATTCCCCATAGCTGCCACTGCTCCATGCATTCATTTTGTTTACTATCTACATATCTACCTTGTATGTCCTTCCCTCTCTCTCATCCCTTAGTCTCTTTACCTCCACCCAGTCATACCATCTTTCCCAACTTTGGTAGAATATGAAATAACCACTCGATGCGCATCATCCTTGAGTAACGTCAAGGAGTGGACAGCTGTGATTTATTGGCTTGTTGTTCCACCAATGGAAGCTATTGTGTGCACAAAGGTCAGTTTGCTAGGAGTAACCTAATAGTAGCTGCCTCTCGCATCTGCGTAGGCCCAGGCATTGCCGACAAATCCCTTGTCTGTGTGGTTGTTGCATCCGTAGAATTCCTTCTCAATCCCTTCAGTAAATAAATATTTTTTGTTAGAAAGAGACTCAGAAAGCGAATTGGTGAAGGATTGTATGATTAAATGGGCTCAGAATCTTGATGAACCGGTTATGATGGATATGTGGGAAAAATATGGGTTCAGAATGTTAAATTTACGCAGTCACAGAATTTAAGGGAGAATTTTTATAAAATGTTTTACAGATGGTATTTAGATCCTAAGAAGTTATCATGTATGTACCCAAATGTGCAACCTAAATATTGGAGATGCGGGTGTTTAGATGCTACTTTTTTTCATGTATGGTGGACTTGCAATAAGGTTAAAGCTTTTTGGATAAAAATATGGTGGGTTATGCAAAATGTATTTAAGAAAAGAATACAATTTATCCCGCAAATGTTTTTATTGGGTATAATTAAGGATTTTACCAAAGGGGAAACAAAATTGATTTTGTATATGGTTACAGCAGCGAGGTTGTTGATTGCTTAACACTGGAAAAAAGATTTCTTACCGACAATTGATCAATGGATTCAGAAAGTGGCGGGGTTTGCGGAAATGGCAAAAATTTCAGCTTTCTTAAAAGATCAGAAACAGGAGAATTATGCACAGGAATGGGCAAAGTGGATTGATTATATACAGAATAGATATCAGACCAGGAAGTATTATGTAGCCTTTAGGTAAGAATGTTTAGATTGATAGGGTGATATGTAAGTGATACAATGTGAATTGAGCAAATATTACATGGGATGTTTGGAATTATTAGAGTAGTGTATAGCGGAAGTCAGGGGGTTGGGTTTGAACGGGAGGTGGGGGAGGGTTAGGGTGGAGGGTGGGGAAACACATATGTATAATTAATTTAGAAGATGGGATTAACGGGATATGGCTACGTCAAGAGAAATTTATATTATGATTTATATATGTTCAATTAATTTAGAAGATGGGGTTAATGGGATATTTTTATCTTAAGAGAAATTTATATTATGATTGTTTGGAGATGAGGGGATACAATATTGGAATGAGAAATTAATTTCAAGACAGGGGGAGGGGAGGGGGTATAGTATTTGTATGTGATTAATATTATATGTTGGGGGGTAAAAAGGGGGGAAATTTGTTTGAATAAAACTTTTTCAATTAAAAAAAAAAGTAAATAAATATTTTAGGGCTGTGTTTCTCAACTTTGACCACTTGAAGATGGGCGGACTTCAACTCCCAGAATTCCCCAGCCAGCAAGAATTGTGGGAGTTGAACTCCACCCAACTTCAAGTGGTCAAGGTTGAAAAACACCGTTCCAGAATTCTGAAAGTTGAAATCTACCCATCCATGAAGTCCATCCACATTGACTTCTGGGAGCTGAAGGCCATTCAGCCATGAAGTCCATCGACATTAACTTTTGGGAGTTGAACTCCACCCAACTTCAAGTGGTCAAGGTTGAAAAACACCGTTCCAGAATTCTGAAAGTTGAAATCTACCCATCCATAAAGCCCGTCCACATTGACTTCTGGCAGTTGAAGCCCATCATCCATGAAGTCCATCCACATTGACTTCTGGGAGTTGAAGTCCACCCAACTTCAAATGGTCAAGGTTGAAAAACATCCTTCCAGAATCCTGAAAGTTGAAATCCATGAAGTCCATCCACATTGACTTCTGGCAGTTGAAAGCCACCCATCCATAAAGCCCATCCACATTGACTTCTGCGAGTTGAAGCCCACCATCCATGAAGTCCATCCACATTGACTTCTGGGAGTTGAAAGCCACCCATCCATAAAGCCCATCCACATTGACTTCTGCGAGTTGAAGCCCACCATCCATGAAGTCCATCCACATTGACTTCTGGGAGTTGAAAGCCACCCATCCATAAAGCCCATCCACATTGACTTCTGCGAGTTGAAGCCCACCATCCATGAAGTCCATCCACATTGACTTCTGTGAGTTGAAGTCCACCCATCCATAAAGCCCATCCACATTAACTTCTGGGAATTGGAGGCCACCCATCTTCAAGGAGTCAACACCTTTCAAGAATTCTGGAAGTTGAAGTCCACCCATCCATGAAGTTCACCCACACTGGCTTCCAACTGGCCAAGGTTGAGATACACTGATCAAGAGTGTGTTGATGGCTTTATGTTTCCAGTGTCGGATGACCTCGAGATGTTGGGGGAAAGTGAGAGTGGTTTTTGGAAGCTTCTAAGGACTGACATAGAATCACAGGGCTGGAAGAGACCTCGGAGGTCTTCTAGTCCAGGGGTCTCCAACCTTTGCAACTTTAAGTCTGAAGGACTTCAGCTCCCAGACTTCTCCAGCAAAGCAAAGCTGGCTGGAGAAGTCTGGGAGCTGAAGTCCTTCAGACTTAAAGTTGCAAAGGTTGGAGACCCCTGGCCCAGGCCCTGACACTGACAGCTTTGCTGGCTGGAGAAGTCTGGGAGCTGAAGTCCTTCAGACTTAAAGTTGCAAAGGTTGGAGACCCCTGGCCCAGGCCCTGACACTGACAGCTTTGCTGGCTGGAGAAGTCTGGGAGCTGAAGTCCTTCAGACTTAAAGTTGCAAAGGTTGGAGACCCCTGTTCTAGTCCAACCCTCTGGCTCAAGGCTGAGGACCTCATACCATCTCTGCCAAATGGTTGTCCAATCTCTTCTTAAACAACTTCCAGTGATGGCGCAGCATCCACAACTTCAGGAGGCAAATTGTTGTATGTTACTTTCCCGGTAAACCCAGGGACCTGGATGATCGATGGTTTTATAGACCGAGGAAACGTGTTCAGCTGGGCCCATAAAATGGATCCCTGGAACTCATGTGACCCTTGGCGTTTTGCCATGAAGAACTGGGCAGCAAGCACGACTTGCAATAAATGTTTATGTTCCAGCCTCAAGCCCCCTTGTAACCCTGCCCTCTTAGGAAGACGAGGAGGCCCTTAGTGGTTCCGCTTGGAGGAAACGAAGGAGGAGCAGTTGAGGTCCTGGGGCTCCAGAGAATGGGAGGGAGAGCCCTGTTTGCATAATTGGTACGGTTTGCAATATAGACTTTGCAATGTTGTGGTGGCATTAAATATTATGCAGAGGGAGGGAGGGAGGGAGGGAGGGAGGGAGGGAGGGAGGAAGGAAGGGGGAGGGAATAAAGAAAGAGAGAGAAAGAAAGAAAAAGAAGGAAGGAAGGAAGGAAGAAAGAAAAGGAAGAGAGAGAGAGAGAGAAAGAGGGAGGGAGGAAAGAGAGAAGAAAGAAAGAAAGAAAGAAAGAAAGAAAGAAAGAAAGAAAGAAAGAAAGAAAGAAAGAAAGAGAAAGAAAGAAAGAAAGAAAGAAAGAAAGAAAGAAAGAAAGAAAGAAAGAAAGAAAGAAAGAAAGAAAGAAAGAAAGAAAGAAAGAAAGAAGATAAAAAGGAAGGAAGGAAGAGGGAGGGAGGTAAGAATGATAGAGGAACAAGAAAGAAAAAAGAAAGAAAGAAAGAAAGAAAGAAAGAAAAGGAAGAGAGAGAGAAAGAGAGAAAGAAAGAAAGAGAGAAAGAAAGAGGGAGGGAGGAAAGAGAGAGGGAAGAAAGAAAGAAAGAAAGAAAGAAAAGGAAGAGAGAGAGAAAGAGAGAAAAAGAAAGAGGGAGGGAGGAAAGAGAAGGAAGAAAGAAAAAGAAAGAAAGAAAGAAAGAAAGAAAGAAAGAAAGAAAGAGAAAGAAAGAAGATAAAAAGGAAGGAAGGAAGAGGGAGGGAGGGAGGTAAGAAAGATAGAGGAACAAGAAAGAAAGAAGGAAAGAAAGAAAGAAAGAAAGAAAGAAAGAAAGAAAAGGAAGAGAGAGAGAAAGAGAGAAAGAAAGAAAGAAAGAAAGAGGGAGGGAGGGAGGGAAGAGAGAGGGAAGAAAGAAAGAAAGAAAGAAAGAAAGAAAGAAAGAAAGAAAAGGAAGAGAGAGAGAAAGAGAGAGAGAGAAAAGAGGGAGGGAGGAAAGAGAAGGAAGAAAGAAAAAGAAAGAAAGAAAGAAAGAAAGAAAGAGAAAGAAAGAAGATAAAAAGGAAGGAAGGAAGAGGGAGGGAGGGAGGGAGGTAAGAAAGATAGAGGAACAAAAAAGAAAGAAAGAAAGAAAGAAAGAAAGAAAGAAAGAAAGAAAGAAAGAAAGGGGGCTAAAGGTTGCTCTCAGCTGTTTGCAGGCATCTGGTGACCAAAGCCATGCCATCTGGGCGAAAGGTCAGCCTTTGTTCTTTCCACCAAGCTGGACTTTCCATAGGAAGCTCCCTCCCTCCCTCCTTCCTCCCTCCTCCCTCCCTCCTTCCCTCCCTCCCCCTCAGGGATCTTTTCCTCTCCTTTTCCTCATTTTTTCCATCTCTGATTCCACCCTGAATTGTCCTGCTTTAAGAGCCACTGAAACGGAGCCCTCTTTCCCCTGATGACCATCAGCCACACATCCCACCAGCTTTCTTCTGGAGGTGTCTGCATTGGGGGAGGGGGACACACTTCCCCCCTCCCTGACTTTCCATGCTTATTGTGGGACTGTTGTCGTTTTGTGGTCTCCTTGAGTCTGTAAACAAGGAGGTCAGGTCACAATTAGTCTGAGCCTGCCAAAATAAATGCAGTCCTCATTTCCTTTCTAGGAAACTCCCAATGTGGCTCCTTCCATGCAGACCAGAGTTCTCCAAACATGGAAAATGTTAAGATGGGAGGACTGCAGCTCCCAGAATTCCCCAGCCAGCAGGCTTTAACAGATTAAAGGATTTGGAAGGGACCTTGGAGGTCATCTAGTCCAAGCAGGAGACCCTCCACCCTTTCTGACAGAGGGCAGTCCAGCCTCTTCTTGAAGGCCTCCAGGGATGAAGCTCCCACAACTTCCGAAGGCAACTTCTGTTCCATGGGTTGATGGTTCTCCCTGTCAGGAAATTCCTCCTTATTCCCAGGTTGAATCTCTCCTTGGTCAGTTTCCATCCATTCTTCCTTCTCTGGCCTTCAAAGGTCCTTTGGAGAATCGCTTGACCCCCTTCCTCCTCTCTGGGGCAGCCCCCCAAATATTGGAAGATGCTCTCCTGTCTCCCCTGGTCCTTCTCTTCCCTAGATAACAGATAAACAGAGTTGGAAGGGACCTTGGAGGCCATCTAGTCCAACCCCCTGCCCAAGCAGGAGACCCTCCACCCTTTCTGACAGAGGGCAGTCCAGTCTCTTCTTGAAAGCCTCCAGGGATGAAGCTCCCACAACTTCTGTACAATAGAATAATGGAGATGGAAGGGACCTTGGAGGTCATCTAGTCCAACCTCTCACCCAAGCAGGACACCCTACACCATTCCTGACCGAGGGCAGTCCAGTCTCTTCTTGAAGGCCTCCAGGGATGAAGCTCCCACAACTTCGGAAGGCAACTTCTGTTCCATGGGTTGATGGTTCTCCCTGTCAGGAAATTCCTCCTTATTTCCAGGTTGAATCTCTCCTTGGTCAGTTTCCATCCATTCTTCCTTCTCTGGCCTTTGGTGGAGGAAGGAAGGAAGGAAGGAAGGAAGGAAAGAAGAAAGAAAGAGAAGGAAAGAAGGCAAGAAAGGAAGAAAGAAGAGAGAGAGGGCTGGAGGGAAGGAAGGAAAAAGGAGACAGAGGGAGGACCACAAATCTCAGGGGTTGCCCCAAAGAAGAGGGAGTCAAGCTATTCTCCAAAGCACATGAGGGCAGAAAAAGAAGCAATGGGTGGAAACTAATCAAGGAGAGAAGCAACTTGGAACTGAGGAGAAACTTCCTGACAGTGAGAACAATGAATCAGTGGAACAGAAGTTGCCTCCAGAAGTTGTGAATGCCCCAACACTGGAAGTCTTTAAGAAGATGTTGGACAGGCATTTGTCTGAAAGGGTATAGGGCTTCCTGCCTAAGGAAGGGGGTTGGACTAGAAGACCTCCAAGGTCCCTTCCAGCTCTGCTATTGTATTGTAAGTTGGAAAATCAAGAGGGATTTGAAGTGTTGTATCAGATTCTGCTTTTTTCACCTTGAGGGGCCGCACTAAGGCCTAAAAAAATAGACATTCATGTTGTATTGTTCACCACCATCCTGCAAAAGTGGTTTGCATCCTTGATTTTGATTTTTTAACAAAATAAAAAGGGCCAATGCAGCCCTTGAAAAGCAAAGGGCCCCTGAGCTGCTTGCTCAATGTCTCCTTGTTTTCTCCTGCTGTCCTGATCAGCCAGAACACACACACACACACACACCCACAGAGGCAAACACAAAAACTGGCCTTCAATGGTTGTGTTGCATTGTTGCTTGGCTGCAAAGCATTTAGCTTTGCACCTGCTTTGACCTGGGCAGGTGATGGGTGCAGCTCGGCTAGGCTGCTGGTTAAATACACACACACACACACACAAACACACAAACACACATACACAAACAGAGAGAGAGAGAGAGAGAGAGAGAGGCATAAATCCCAGGGGCTAATTTTAAAACCCTGGCCGGGGTGGCAGAGGTCTTTTCTACTGTGTGTTTAATCCACCTTCTGGCATCCTCAGACGAGCAGCAAAGCTGGGCCCGAGCCCCACGGCAGGTGGGGCTGCGATTCAGTCCGGGGGAGGTGGAGGGGTCTGTTGATTTCCTTTAGCCAAGATTACAGATGAACAGAGCGGGAAGGGACCTTGCAGGTCATCTAGTCCAACCCCCTGCCCAAGCAGGAGACCCTACACCATTGATTAACCGATGAAAAGAGTCGGAAAGGACCTTGGAGGTCAACAGATTGACAGACTTGGAAGGGACCTTGCAGGTCATCTAGTCCAACCCCCCTGCCCAAGCAGGAGACCCTACATCTGCCTCAACCTAGGATTGAACTCCCAACCTCCTGCTTGGGAGGTGAGAGCTCCACCTCTAGGCCACAGATGGAAAAGCACAACTGTCCATCCTTTTAGGGAGACGGTTCATGGCTAGGACAAGGCTAGAGCCCCCAGTCTCCCGGTGATTGGCCTAAAGTCAACCAGTTGGCTTTCATGCCTAAAACGGGACTAGAACTCCCAATCTCCTAGTGATTGGCTCAAAATCACCCAGTTGGCTTTCATGCCTAAAATGGGACTAGAACTCCCAATCTCCTGGTGATTGGCTCAAAGTCACCCAGTTGGCTTTCATGGCTAAAACGGGACTAGAACTCCCAATCTCCTAGTGATTGGCTCAAAATCACCCAGTTGGCTTTCATGCTTAAAATCAGACTAGAATTCCCAATCTCCTAGTGATTGGCTCAAAATCACCCAGTTGGCTTTCATGCCTAAAATGGGACTAGAACTCCCAATCTCCTAGTGATTGGCTCAAAATCACCCAGTTGGCTTTCATGCTTAAAATCAGACTAGAATTCCCAATCTCCTGGTGATTGGCTCAAAATCACCCAGTTGGCTTTCATGCCTAAAATGGGACTAGAACTCCCAATCTCCTAGTGATTGGCTCAAAGTCACCCAGTTGGCTTTCATGGCTAAAACGGGACTAGAACTCCCAATCTCCTAGTGATTGGCTCAAAGTCACCCAGTTGGCTTTCATGCTTAAAATCAGACTAGAATTCCCAATCTCCTAGTGATTGGCTCAAAGTCACCCAGTTGGCTTTCATGCCTAAAACGGGACTAGAACTCCCAATCTCCTAGTGATTGGCTCAAAATCACCCAGTTGGCTTTCATGCCTAAAACGGGACTAGAACTCCCAATCTCCTAGTGATTGGCTCAAAATCACCCAGTTGGCTTTCATGCCTAAAACGGGACTAGAACTCCCAATCTCCTAGTGATTGGCTCAAAGTCACCCAGTTGGCTTTCATGCCTAAAACGGGACTAGAACTCCCAATCTCCTAGTGATTGGCTCAAAATCACCCAGTTGGCTTTCATGCCTAAAACGGGACTAGAACTCCCAATCTCCTAGTGATTGGCTCAAAGTCACCCAGTTGGCTTTCATGCCTATTATCGGACTAGAACTCTCTGTCTTCTGGTGATTGGCCCAAAGTCTCCCAGCTAGAAAATTCCTTGTTAAATCAATAGCGGTTGTTTCACAACACAATACAATAGCAGAGTTGGAAGGGGCCTTGGAGGTCATCTAGTCCAACCCCCTGCCTAGGCAGGAAGCCCTATACCCTTTCAGACAAATGGCTATCCAACATCTTCTTAAAGACTTCCAGTGTTGGGGCATTCACGACTTCTGGAGGCAACATCAGAATTGTTGTCACTGTGACATCACAGGCAGGGCCCCCAATTTTATGACCTTTTTTCCTGCGGGCGATGAGCGAAACATCTTGCGACTCCCATTAACGTGGCTTGCCGGAAGCTGCCTGGGAAGCTCGCAAATCAGACGAGATTCAGATTAACAGAGCTGGAAGGGACCTTGTAGGTCATCTAGTCCAACCCCCCCTCCCCACTGCCCAAACCAGTGCTGGTCACGTGACATGACACCCCCGCCCCCAAAGATGCTGTCACAATCCCAGCGCCAAATGCAAGACAGCCGCTTAGTCATCCAGACCCCAAACATTGGCTACAGGGATGGACGCTAAAGTTACTGTTTAAGTCATGGGTCCCCAACCTTTGCAACTTTAAGTCTGAAGGACTTCAGCTCCCAGACTTCTCCAGCCAGCAAAGCTGTCAGTGTCAGGGCCTGGGCCAGGGGTCTCCAACCTTTGCAACTTTAAGTCTGAAGGACTTCAGCTCCCAGACTTCTCCAGCTAGCAAAGCTGTCAGTGTCAGGGCCTGGGCCAGGGGTCTCCAACCTTTGCAACTTTAAGTCTGAAGGACTTCAGCTCCCAGACTTCTCCAGCCAGCAAAGCTGTCAGTGTCAGGGCCTGGGCCAGGGGTCTCCAACCTTTGCAACTTTAAGTCTGAAGGACTTCAGCTCCCAGACTTCTCCAGCCAGCAAAGCTGTCAGTGTCAGGGCCTGGGCCAGGGGTCTCCAACCTTTGCAACTTTAAGTCTGAAGGACTTCAGCTCCCAGACTTCTCCAGCCAGCAAAGCTGTCAGTGTCAGGGCCTGGGCCAGGGGTCTCCAACCTTTGCAACTTTAAGTCTGAAGGACTTCAGCTCCCAGACTTCTCCAGCCAGCAAAGCTGTCAGTGTCAGGGCCTGGGCCAGGGGTCTCCAACCTTTGCAACTTTAAGTCTGAAGGACTTCAGCTCCCAGACTTCTCCAGCCAGCAAAGCTGTCAGTGTCAGGGCCTGGGCCAGGGGTCTCCAACCTTTGCAACTTTAAGTCTGAAGGACTTCAGCTCCCAGTTGCAAAGGTTGGGGACCCCTGGTTTAAGTGACGCCGTAACTTGGAACAGTGGCTGAATGAACAATCATCAGTCAATAAAACCAATAAACTAAACTAAGGACTAATTGTGTGGCATGCACACAACACCGTCAGCTGGTTTGGGGGCGGGCAGGAGGTTAAGATGTCAGCCTTAAGATTGAGGTGGGGGGGTGGGAATCATCGCTCACCGGCTGTGCACAATCGGCGAATCAGCTCATCTGACTTAAACCCCAAATAACTTTATTGTCACTTTGAAACGTACACTAATCAACGTACATTGGAATAGAATTTCGTGGCATAACAGCTCTCAAAGGGCCCCCACCTCTAAAACTTACTCTTTTCATCTGGCCGGCCTAGCATGATCTACTCCGCACCCTACTTGTCTTATAACAATTCAAAGTTTTAATTTATGGGTTTTTTAATTTATTTTATGCAGGGTCTTGATTTAATTTAGTTTTTATTTAGTAATATGTTGTATTTATGTGTATTTATTTTAAATCTCTGTTCGCCGCCCCGAGTCCCTTTGCGGTGAGATGGGTGCGGGTTACAAATGTGAATAATAATAATAATAATAATAATAATAATAATAATAATAATAATAATAATAATAATAATAATAATAATAATAATAATAATAATATACTCTACATAAACAGAAACATAACAAGATAAATAAATACATACACACACCATTATGCATGATAAACCACATATATTATTGCCCAGGCTAACAGATGCCTGATGTGTCAGCCGAGGATTCAAATCCAGAAAATGAGTTAACTCAGTTTAAGTGTGTATATATGCACACACAGCGAGTGAGCAACGGGCGAGGGATAAATGTGACTGTGCTGATTCCCCCTCCACTCAACCTAATCCCCTCTCTCTCCAACATCTGCAGCTGCCCCTGCTTCTCAACCATTTCCTTCAGCCCAAGACCAGAGGGAGAAGAACGCTACTACAAGGAGTATTTTTCCACCATTTGGAAGCACGCCTGAATTCTCCAGCCAGCTTGCTTTGAGTTGGCTGGACTTCAACTCCCAGAATTCCCCACAGAGAGTGTTTTAAGATGGGTGGACTGAAGTAAGCTGAAGTCCTTCAGACTTAAAGTTGCAAAGGTTGGGGACCCCTGGTTTAAGTGATGCCGTAACTTGGAACAGTGGCTGAATGAACAATCATCAGTCAATAAAACCAATAAACTAAAGATGGGTGGACTGAAGTAAGCTGTTTGGAATTCCCCAGCCAGCATGAAAAGAGAAGAGAAGAGAAGAGAAGAGAAGAGAAGAGAAGAGAAGAGAAGAGAAGAGAAGAGAAGAGAAGAAAAAATGGAACACTCAAAGAGAAGAGAAGAAAAATAGAATATACTAGAAGAGGAGAGGAAAGAAGAGGATAAAAAATAGAATACTCAAAGAGAAGAAAAATAGAATATACTAGAAGAGGAGAGAAGAGAAAAATAGGAGAGAAAAAATAGAAGGGAAGAGAAGAAGAGGAGAAAAAATAGAAGAGATTCAAAGAGAAGAAAAAGAATATATTAAAAGAGAGAAGAGAAGAAATAGAAAAGAATAAGAGAAGTGGAAAAAATAGAAGAAGAAAATAGACTAGAAGAGAAGAGAAGAAATAGAAGAGAAAAGAAAAAATAGAAGAGAAGAGAGAAAACATAGTAGAGAAGGAGAGAAAAAAAGAATAGACTCAAAGAGAAGAAAAATAGAATATATTAGGCGAGAAGAAATAGAAAAGAGAAAATAGACTAGAAGAGGAGAGGAGAGAAGTAGAAGAGAAGAGAGGAAGAAAAAATAGAATAGACTCGAAGAGAAGAAAAATAGAATATACTAGAAGAGGAGAGAAGAAATAGATGAGAACAGGAAAAAATAAAAGAGAAGAAGAGAAAAAAGAGAAGAGGCAGAAGAGAATAGTTAGAAGGGACCTTGTAGGTCATCTAGTCTAACCCCCTGCTCAAACAGGACACCCTATTTAAGATGGGTGGACTTCAACTGCCAGAATTCCCCACCCAACCTCCTTTCAGCTATATAAAGTTCAACTCCCAATCTGACATTTCAGGATCTTGGCTTGTACATCCATCGCGGGGTGGGGGGGGTTGGACTAGATGACCTACAAGGTCCCTTCCCCACTCGGTTAATCTGAATCATCTACATCTCAGCTTCCTTTTGAGGTCAGCCATGGGTAGACCAGGATTTCAACTCGACCAGCCATCCAGGCTTGTTAAAGGCCCTTTTTGGCAACCTTCATGGGTTGGCCATTCCTTGAGCCCCTGGCAGGGGGACCATTTGGCACTGAGGTTGTTGACTGTTCCCTTCAGGGCAGGCACTTAAATTTATGAGCCTTGCTGCCTTCGGAGTAGAAGTTCCCAGCATCATTAACGTCATTAACGCCGGGATCAAAAGCCAGAAATTATTTGGGGAAGTTTACAACCAGCGCTTGAAGGCCATTCCTGCCTCTTGGGAAGATTTTGGATTCAAGTTGGGGGGAGAAAAAAGGAAATATATCCTTATTTTCTATATTCAGATACAGAGGAACAGAGTTGGGAGGGGCCTTGGAGGTCATTTAGTCCAACCCCTCCCTGCCCAAGCAGGAGACCCTCCACCATTTCTGACCGAGGGCAGCCCAGTCTCTTCTTGAAGGCCTCCAGGGATGACGCTCCCACAACTTCCGAAGGCAACTTCTGTTCCATGGGTTGATGGTTCTCCCTGCCAGGAAATTCCTCCTTATGTCCAGGTTGAATCTCTCCTTGGTCAGTTTCCATCCATTCTTCCTTCTCTGGCCTTCAAAGGTCCTTTGGAGAATAGCTGGACCCCCTTCCTCCTCTCTGGGGCAGCCCCTCAAACATCGGAAGATGCTCTCCTGTCTCCCCTGGTCCTTCTCTTCCCTAGACCAGCCAGGCCCAGTTCCTGCAACCGTCCATCATTTGTTTGAGCCTCCAGACCTTTGAGCATCTTAGATAGATTCAGAATAACAGAGTTGGAATGGACCTTGGAGGTCATCTAGTCCAACCCCTCCAAGCAGGAGACCCTCCACCCTTTCTGACAGAGGGCAGTCCAGTCTGTTCTTGAAAGCCTCCAGGGATGAAGCTCCCACAACCTCCGAGGCAACTTCTGTTCTTTAGAGATTAACAGAGTTGGAAGGGACCTAGGAGGTCATCTAGTCCAACCCCCACCCACCCAAGCAGGAGACCCTCCACCCTTTCTGACCGATGACAGTCCAGTCTCTTCTTGAAGGCCTCCAGGGGATGAAGCTCCCACCACTTCCGAAGGCAACTTCTGTTCTTTAGAGATGAACAGAGTTGGAAGGGACCTTGGAGTCCAACCCCCCTGCACAGCAAGAGTCCCAGAGGGTCTTCTCCTCCACCCTCTGCCCTTCTTAGGGGTGGCACCGGAGCCCTGGTGCTGAGCCAAAGCAGGAGACCATGCTGCCCAGAAACTGGTCTCTCTCTCTGCTCTGTGTGTGTTTGTGAGTGCAATGAGTGTGTAACAGGAGAACCACACATCGCACTCTCCCTTCACCTTCTTTCTCTGGTGCCAAGATGCCTTGGGGTGGCCAGCGCCAGGTGGCTCCAGCCAGCCAAGGGGAGCCCTCCTGATTGACGCAGAGGAGCGGTGGGTGGCTGGGATTGGCGGAGTCTCCCATTGCATGGGGGCGCCCACCGCTCAGCTGCATGCATGCGCGGCTGGAGAAGGAAATGTCCCCGGGTACCAAGAAGGAGAAGGCGTCACCCAGCGCCCCCTGGTCCTTCCTGGAGCGAAAAGGAGTGGAGTCCCCGTCTCCCCTCGGCTGGGCTGGGCAAAGGGGAGGCTACAGGGCCTGGGATGGCAGGCCAGGGATCTGGTTGCAAGGGATATCTTTAGTGGATCCCTTTTGAAGATCCTTTCTCTGGCTGTAAGTTTCACCAAGGGGATTAAAAACCCACCCAGACTAATAAAAAGGAAAAACAGAAGAAAGAGAGAAAGAAAGAAAGAAAGGAAGGAAGGAAGGAAGGAAGGAAGGAAAGAAAGAAAGAAAGGAGGGAGGGAGGGAGAAAAGGAAGGGAGGAAGGAAGGAAGGGGGAGAGAATGAAAGGGAAGGAAGGAAAGAGAAAGGAACAAAAGGAGGGATGAAAGAAAGAAAGGGAGAGAGGGAGGGATAGGAAGGGAAGGAAGAGAAAGAAAGGGAAGGAAGGAAAGGGAAAGGAAGGAAAGACGGGAGAGAGGGAGGAGAGGAAGGAAGGAAGGAAGGAAGGAGGGGGGAAGAAAGGGAAGGAAGGAAAGAGGGAGGGAGAGAGGGATGGCAGGAGGAAGGGAGGAAGGAAGGAAGGAAGGAAGGAAGAATGAATGAAAGGAGAGAGGGAAAGAAAGGGAAGAAAGGAAACAGGGAAGGAGGGGGGAGGAAAGAAAGAAAGAAAGAAGAGGGAGGGAGGGAGGGAGGGAGGGAAAGAAGGAAAGAGAAAGGAAGGAAAAAAGGGAGAGAGGGAGGGAGGGAGGGAGGAAAGAAAGAAAGAAAGAAAGAAAGAAAGAAAGAAAGAAAGAAAGAAAGAAAGAAAGAAAGAAAGAAAGAAAGAAAGAAAGAAAGAAGAGGGACGGACGGAGGGAAAGAAGGAAAGAGAAAGGAAGGAAAGAAGGGAGAGAGGGAGGAAAGGAAGGAAGGAAGGAAGAGAGAGGGAGAGAGGGAAAGGGAAGGAAGGACAGAGAAGGGCCATTTCAAATGAAATTGGAATTTTAAAAAACAAAACACGATTTAAAATGAAATGGGAATAAAAATCAAATCTAAAATGAAATTGGAATAAAATACAGTCATTTGAGATACAGATAAAACATGATTTACAAAATCATATTTCGGGGTCCTCCAATATCCTCCATCCTTCCAAATAAACCCAAACCCCCTCATGGATCAGCGTAAAAAAAGGAGATCCCTTCAGGGGATCTACTGCCTGCAATGGGCTCTAAACTCTAGGAAAAAAATCTGCATTTCGCTGGCTTTCCAAAGGAGACGCCCAGAAACACCCAGGCCCGCTTAAGCAAAGCGGAGCTGCCGCGATGAGTCAGCCCGGGATCGGCTCTTCCTCCGTGGGAACCGCGGGCGGCATCAGGCGGACGACGCGTGCCGGCCGAGTGGCCGAAAGCCTCCAGCCAATCGCGCGCCGCGTGATCCCTGCGGCCGGCCAATCAGAGGCCGCCTTGCGCAGCATCCTCCAAGCGTGGCCAAGGCACAGCCGCCTGCGGGGAGCGCCCGGGTGGGATTTCCTGGCTTGCGAGAGGAGGATCACTTTCCTGTCCTCCTCCTCCTCCGCTTCTGTCTTTTTTTTTTTTTTTTGGAGGGGAGGGGGCGGTGTTAACAGATGAACAAGAGTTGGAAGGGGCCTTGGAGGTCATCTAGTCCAACCCCTCCCTGCCCAAGCAGGAGACCCTGCACCGTTTCTGACAAAAGGGCAGTCCGGTCTCTTCTTGAAAGCCTCTCCCACAACTTCTGAATAACACAAGAATAACAGAATGACAGCTGGAAGGGACCTTGGAGGTCATCTAGTCCAACCCCTCCCTGCCCAAGCAGGAGACCCTCCACCATTCCTGACAGAGGGCAGTCCAGTCTCTTCTTGAAGGCCTCCAGGGATGAAACTCCCACAACTTCTGAATAACACAAGAATAACAGAATGACAGCTGGAAGGGACCTTGGAGGTCATCTAGTCCAACCCCTCCCTGCCCAAGCAGGAGACCCTCCACCATTCCTGACAGAGGGCAGTCCAGTCTCTTCTTGAAGGCCTCCAGGGATGAAACTCCCACAACTTCTGAATAACACAAGAATAACAGAATGACAGCTGGAAGGGACCTTGGAGGTCATCTAGTCCAACCCCTCCCTGCCCAAGCAGGAGACCCTCCACCATTCCTGACAGAGGGCAGTCCAGTCTCTTCTTGAAGGCCTCCAGGGATGAAACTCCCACAACTTCTGAATAACACAAGAATAACAGAATGACAGCTGGAAGGGACCTTGGAGGTCATCTAGTCTAACCCCTCCCTGCCCAAGCAGGAGACCCTCCACCATTTCTGGCAGAGGGAAGCCCAGCCTCTTCTTGAAAGCCTCCAGGGATGAAGCTCCCACAACTTCTGATTAACAGAATAATAACAGAATAACAGAGTTGGAAGGGACCTTGGAGGTCATCTAGTCCAACCCCTCCCTGCTCAAGCAGGAGACCCTCCACCATTTCTGGCAGAGGGAAGCCCAGCCTCTTCTTGAAAGCCTCCAGGGATGAAGCTCCCACAACTTCTGATTAACAGAATAATAACAGGATAACAGAGTTGGAAGGGACCTTGGAGGTCATCTAGTCCAACCCCTCCCTGCCCAAGCAGGAGACCCTCCACCATTCCTGACAGAGGGCAGTCCAGTCTCTTCTGGAAGGCCTCCAGGGATGAAGCTCCCACCACCTCTGACTAACAGAATAATAACAGACTAATAGAGTTGGAAGGGACCTTGGAGGTCATCTAGTTCAACCCCCTCCCTTGCTTCTTTTCTTCTTTCTCCTTCCATCTTCCTTCCTTCCTTTCTCTTCCTCCCTCCCTCCCTACTTCTTTCTTTCATTCATTCTTTCTTTCTCTTCCTTTCTCCCTTGCTTCCTTCCTTCTTTTCCTTCTTTCTCCTTCCATCCCTTCCTTTCTCTTCCTCCCTCCCTCCCTATTTCTTCTTTCTTTCTTTCATTCATTCATTCTTTCTTTCTCTTCCTTTTTCCCTTGCTTCCTTCCTTCTTTCTCCTTCCATCTTCCTTCCTTCCTCTCTTTCTTTTTTTCTTTCTCTTCCTCCCTTCCTCCCATATTCATTGGAAAGTTGCAGGTAATAGGCCTAGGGGT
>CM077662.1:9931594-10226594 GCA_039707465.1 Rhabdophis nuchalis | reverse complement strand
AGATATCGGAAGACTGCTATCATCTCTCCCTTAGTCCTTCTTTTTATTAAATAGAAAATAAAATGAATTTTATTAAATAAATAATATGCAAAATGACTCAAATGTAGTAAAGTCTGTTATACGTAGGGAAGAGGAATAGTAATAAGGATGCAAGCTTGTTGATTAGTAGAAATATTTGTTTTCTGTAACGCACATATATTATGCCTTGTATTTGTAACATAGAAGCTTGAATGCGGTCAATTGCCTTTTGTTCCTGCAACTGACTTCCTGGGGTGCTTTTATTGGGGTCTGTAGAATATCTGGCAAATATCGAAACTTGTAATCCTGGCCATTTGAATTCTTATATCAATCTGCAATCTATGGGCATAGATCTTCTCCCTGAACGGAGCTGTAAAGAGCTGTAAAACCTTTGATATGTCTCCCTTCTGCTTGAGAAGGTATCTCCCCTTTGATCTGTGCCCTTCTCAACAGGGGGCCAAGTGGCCAATCGTGGGAACAGAGGAAAGAGAGAATGCCCATAAGGCTAGTGAGGAGTATTGTAAAGTTATTCTATGTTTTGAAGACCTATTTCTTCCATCTAGCCAGCCTAGCCTTCGAGAGCACCTTCACAGACTGAGTCTTAAATTGTTTAATTTGATTTTAATTTGTGGGTAATTTTTAGGGAGCTGTTTTTTAGCACAGGACACTTGAATTTAATTAGATTTTATTGTTCGCAGTTTTATCTATTTGTTATTTATATGTTTGTATCTCCGCTTTTTAACTTCCTGTGCACCGCCCTGAGTCCCTTCGGGGGGAGATAGGCGCGGTATAAAAATGAAATAAATGAAATGAAATTAAATTCTATTTACTGTGTAAAAAGGAGCTAAGCCTTCTCTGAAGAGGAGTCCTGCCCTGCATATCCTTGGAGTAACTTGGAAACAACTGACCATCATGTCTTTAAGCTTTGATCAAAGGTTTTCTATTTAATTTCTTTTTCACTTTTGGATATTGTTATTTATTGTATATTTTAACGTCCTGTGCACCGCCCAGAGTCCGTCTCGACGGAGATTGGTGCGGTTAACAAATCGGATAAATAAATAAATGAAAGAGTGAATTCAAGGGGTCCCTTGAACCCCTACCAATTGCCTTCCTTCCCATAAGGGAGCCTCTCGTGGGACGTTCAAATTCAGTTCCAAAATAAGTTTATTTATCATTCTGTCCCAGCTGCCCTGAAAAAAAACCACTTGGTATGTTGACTCCTGATAAAGCGTCTTGGGACCTTTAGATATTTTCCCAGCTGACCAGAGGTGATGGAGTACACAGGTGGTTATTAAAGGTCATTTTTAAGGAAGAATTCCTAAAGAATAACAGGCAGGAATGTTGATTTGTTTGCTTCTTTTATTATTACATTCGTTTCTTTTACTATTAAATTTGTAGGCCATCCATCGGTCTCCCCGAGTCCTCAAAGGGACTAGTGGCAACCAAAACAGAATTAGAATGAAATCGATTGAAGAAAGGGGAAGAAAGATAAAATGTGGTTTAAAAAAAATATCATCCAGCAAGACACAAATGAAGCTTTACATCTCTCGTGGGGCAGGTATCGTCAAAGAGAACGTTTATAAGATAAATCATTGGCAAATTATTGAAAAATTGAAACACAAGAATGAGATAAATGCAAAGTAAAACAGAGCGAAAGACAAAAGAAGATGAAAGAAAGAAGGAGCAGGAAAATAGGAGGGGAAATGTATATTAAGAAGTAGCCAATGAGATGGAGCATTCAGAGATCCCCTGATTTAATTGAAGAAACACATCAAATCGAGGAGGAAGGGAGTCAAGCTGTACTCCAAAGGACCTTTGAAGGCCAGAGAAGGAAGAATGGATGGAAACTGACCAAGGAGAGATTCAACCTGGAGATAAGGAGGGATTTCCTGACAGGGAGAACCATCAACCCATGGAAGACATGTTGCCTTCAGAAGTTGTGGGAGCTTCATCCCTGGAGGCTTTCAAGAAGAGACCGGACTGCCCTCGGACAGAAATGGTGGAGGGTCTCCTGCTTGGGCGGGAGGTGGGTTGGACTAGATGACCTACAAGGTCCCTTTCAACTCTGCTGATCTGTGAAGTATCTCGCATGGCTAGTCTAGAGAAGAGAAGGACCAGGGGAGACAGGAGAGCATCTTCCAATATTTGAGGGGCTGCCCCAGAGAGGAAGAAGGGGGTCAAGCTCTTCTCCAAAGGACCTTTGAAGGCCAGAGAAGGAAGAATGGATGGAAACTGACCAAGGAGAGATTCAATCTGGGAATAAGGAGGGATTTCCTGACAGGGAAAACCATCAACCCATGGAGCAGAAGTTGCCTTCGGAAGTTGTGGGAGCTTCATCCCTGGAGGCTCTCAAGAAGAGACTGGACTGCCACCTGTCAGAAAGGGTGGAGGGTCTCCTGCTTGGACTAGATAATAATAATAATTTTAATTTATAAACCGCTCTCTCTCCCCGAAGGGACTCGTGGCGGTGCACAGGGAATTTAAAAATACATGTATAAAACCACAAGCATAATACAATATTAAAATAAATTAAACTAAAACCCTGCGCTAAAATCCCAAACTAAAACTAAACCCTTAAAAACCCTAAAAAACAATTCAACAGTTCAAGATGACCTCCAAGGTCCCTTCCAAATCCTTTAATCTGTTAAAGCCTGCTGGCTGGGGAATTCTGGGAGCTGCAGCCCTCCCATCTTAACAGACTGGACTGCAATTGGTCAGAAATGGTGGAGGGTCTCCTGCTTGGACAAGAGGTTGGACTAGATGACCTACAAGGTCCCTTCCAACTAATGGAACAGAAGTTGCCTTCAGAAGTTGTGGGAGCTTCATCCCTGGAGGCTTTCAAGAAAAGACAGGACTGCCTTCTGTCAGAAATGGTGGAGGGTCTCCTGTTTGGCTGGGGGGCGGTTGGACTAGATGGCCTCCAAGATCCCTTCCAACTAATGGAACAGAAGTTGCCTTCGGATGTTGTGGGAGCTTCATCCCTGGAGGCTCTCAAGAAGAGACCGGACTGCCATTTTTCAGAAATGGAGTTGGGTCTCCTGCTTGGGCATGGGGGGAGGGGTTGGACTAGATGACCTCCAAGGTCCCTTCCAACTCTGTTAATCTGTTGAAGAACCAGCCGGGCAGCTGCCACGGTTGACAGGCAGTCCGTCAAGAAACAGGACTTGTGCCAACTCAGACTTGTTAGCCAAAAAAACACAACAACCCAGCACTGAATCACACCTGGAAGAAAAGAGGTTTCTGTTAACTGCAGGGGGTTAGGCTGGATGACCTCAGAAGATCCCTTTCGATGAGCCAAGAAGCTTAAGTGTGACTCATTTTAAGGCCAGCTTGTCATCCATTGAGGAAATAGTAATATGGATATTTTTAATTAGGAGAGGGGGGGCGTGGAAGGAGCCAAACAGGATATGATTCAAATTTTGACGGTGGATTGTGACAACTTAAGTGTGAATGAATAGCCGCAAGATTAGAACCAGGCACTCAGGTGTTGGGCAGGTACAGGTGGTCCTCGGTCTACGGCCACAGTTAAGCCCCAAATTTCTGTTGCTCAACGAGACAGTGGCTAGGTGAGTTTTCATCCCTTTTCACATCCCTTTCTTAAGGGCCACGGTTCTTAAGCGAATCATTCCCGGGGTCAAGCTAGGCAGACCGTCGTAAAGTGAATCCTGCCTTCCCCATTGACTTTGCTCAACAGAAGGTTGCGAAAGGGGATCACGTGACCCTCCCCCTCCTCCTCCCCAGGACCCTGCAACCGTCGTAAGTATGAGTCAGTGGCTGAGCGTCTGACTTTCGAGCCGCCGTAGGTGTGAAAAGGAAGGAAGGAAGGAAGGAAGGAAAGAAAGAAAGAAAGAAAGAAAGAAAGAAAGAAAGAAAGAAAGAAAGAAAGAATTTATCATCACAATTGAGCCCAAAATTTTGGTTGCTAAGCAAGAGCGTTGTTGAATGAGTTTCACCACATTTTACAAGTTGGCCACTCCCACCCTGTCACATGACTGCCAAGCCACGCCCACAAAATAGGCCACACCTACAGAGTAGGTTCTTAAAAAATTTGAAACCCACCACTGCTACGAATGGTCCCCTAAATGAACGGTTGTGTAAGTCAGGGACTACCTGCATCTACCTGTATCCCAGGGAGGCTGCGACGGTCATAAGGGCGAGGACTGCGCTGTAGTTTTGTGACTTTTGAACGGTTTGCTGAACCGAGAGTTGTAACAAATTGCTGCTTTGTAAAGCCTTAGTAAAGCCACACCTGGAGCACCGCAACCAATTTTGGTCCCCACATTACAAAAAAAGAGGTTGAGACTTTGGAGAAAAGATGCAGAGAAGAGCCGCTAAGAGGATCAGAGGTCTGGAGATGAAAACATACGAAGAACGGCTGCAGGATTTGGGTTTGGCTGGTCTAGAGGAAAGAAGGACCAGGGGAGACAGGATAGCAGTGTTTCAATATCTCAGGGGTTGCCCCCAAAGAAGAGGGAGTCAAGCTATTCTCCAAAGCACCTGAGGGTAGAACAAGAAGCAATGGGTGGAAACTAATCCAGGAGAGAAGCAACCTGGAATTAAGGAGAAACTTCCGAACAGGGAGGACAATTCACCAGGGGAACAGCTGGCCACCAGAAATCGTGGGTGCTGCATCACTGCAGGTTTTGAAGAGGAGACTGGACAGTCACTTGTCTGAAATGGTATAGGTTCTCCTGCTTGAGCAGGGGGGGTGGACTAGAGGACCTCCAAGGTCCCTTCCAGATTCTATTCTATGCTATTCTATTCTATAGTATATTTTCTATTCTATTCTATTCTATACTATACTATACTATTCTATTCTATACTATGCTATATTTTCTATTCTATTCTATAGTATATTTTCTATTCTATACTATTCCACTCTACTTTATTCTATTCTATTCTGTAGTATATTTTCTATTCTATTCTATTCATTTTTATATTCTATCTATAATATATTTTCTATTCTATTCTGTGCTATTCTATACTATACTATATTTTCTATTCTATTCTATTCTATACTATACTATTCTATATTATACTATATTTCTATTCTATTCTACTATACTTTATTCTATTCTATTCTGTAGTATATTTTCTATTCTATTCCATTCATTTTTTATTCTATTCTATAATATATTTTCTATTCTATTCTATTCTATTCTATTCTATACTATTCTATACTATACTATATTTCTATTCTATTCTATAGTATATTTTCTTTTCTTTTCTATTCTATAGTATATTTTCTATTCTATTCTACTCTTCTTTATTCTATTCTATTCTATTCTGTAGTATATTTTCTTTTCTATTCTATAGTATATTTTCTATTCTATTCTACTCTTCTTTATTCTATTCTATTCTGTAGTATATTTTCTAATCTATTCATTTTTTCTATTCTATTCTATAGTATATTTTCTATTCTGTTCTATTCTACTTTATTCTACTCTACTCTACTCTACTCTACTCTATTCTATTCTATTCTAAATTTTCTATTCTGTTCTATTCATTTTCTATATTCTCTTCTCTTCTCTACCCTATCCTGAAAACAAAGAGTACCCAGCAGCTGCTGGTTTGGTGGCTAAAGTCACTCTCTGTTCAGATGTTGGCCTTTTCCTCCCCTCCACCCCCCAAGGAATCATCCTACTTAATCAGGACTGACTTGAGATGGGACTTCCCCACCCACCCACCCACCCAAAAGTGGCAACTGCAAAGGAACCACAAGGTTTCAGCCTCCGAGCTTCCTTCTTCCTTTCCCGGCAAGGCACAGAACTTGAGTTCTGGCTGGCCAGGCGCACCGTTGGCTCACCGCAAAGTTGCGCCCACTTCTGGAAGCCAGTTGCACGCTTCCCATGCGTGTGTCACAGGCGGGCCCTGAGTGCAAGAGGGAGCTGTGGGGCTCCCCGATTGGCTGGGCAAGCTGGTTCACATGCACAAGCACGCTGGAGGTGCGTGATTCCTTCTTTTGCTGACTCTTCTCTCCAGCTGGGATCCGTCCAGCTGCACGTCTGTCTCGCATTCCTGTTGGAAACGAGACTCCTTCAAGGTGGAAAAGGATCATCTTGGATGGGGGTGGGTGGGTGGGATCTGCTGGGAGATCAATTCCCCTTAAAGTTGCCAGTGGGGCTTCCTTTAAAAAAAACACCCCCCCCCAAGGTTTTGCACTCAGATCAACCCAGTTGCTCCCGAAAAGAAACTAGATAGCAAAAAAACCAAAACGCATCAGGTTCAAATTGCCTTAACAGATGAACGGAGTTGGAAGGGACCTTGTAGGTCATCCAGTCCAACCCACCCATCCCCGCCCCACACAAGTAGGGGACCCTACACCATTTCTGACAGATAACAGATTCACAGAGTTGGAAGGGGTCTTGGAGGTCATCTAGTCCAACCCGCAGACCAAGGAGGAGACCCTACGCCATTTCTGACAGATAACAGATGAACAGAGTTGGAAGGGACCTTGGAGGTCATCTAGTCCAAGGAGGAGACCCTATGCCATTTCTGACAGATAACAGATGAACAGAGTTGGAAGGGACCTTGGAGGTCATCTAGTCCAACCCCCAGTCCAAGCAGGAGGCCCTACACCATTCCTGACACATAACAGATTTAACAGAGTTGGAAGGGGCCTTGGAGGTCATCTAGTCAAACCCGCAGACCAAGGAGGAGACCCTACGCCATTTCTGACACATAACAGATTTAACAGAGTTGGAAGGGATCTTGGAGGTCATCTAGTCCAAGGAGGAGACCCTATGCCATTTCTGACAGATAACAGATGAACAGAGTTGGAAGGGACCTTGGAGGTCATCTAGTCCAACCCCCAGTCCAAGCAGGAGGCCCTACACCATTCCTGACACATAACAGATTTAACAGAGTTGGAAGGGGCCTTGGAGGTCATCTAGTCAAACCCGCAGACCAAGGAGGAGACCCTATGCCATTTCTGACAGATAACAGATGAACAGAGTTGGAAGGGACCTTGGAGGTCATCTAGTCCAAGGAGGAGACCCTATGCCATTTCTGACAGATAACAAATGAACAGAGTTGGAAGGGACCTTGGAGGTCATCTAGTCCAACCCCCAGTCCAAGCAGAAGGCCCTACACCATTCCTGACACATAACAGATTTAACAGAGTTGGAAGGGGCCTTGGAGGTCATCTAGTCAAACCCGCAGACCAAGGAGGAGACCCTATGCCATTTCTGACAGATAACAGATGAACAGAGTTGGAAGGGATCTTGGAGGTCATCTAGTCCAAGGAGGAGACCCTATGCCATTTCTGATAGATAACAGATGAACAGAGTTGGAAGGGACCTTGTAGGTCATCTAGTCCAACCCCCAGTCCAAGCAGGATACCCTACACCATTCCTGACACATAACAGATTTAACAAAGTTGGAAGGGACCTTGGAGGTCATCTAGCCCAACCCCCCTGCCCAAGCAGGAGACTCTACACCATTTCTGACAAATGGCAGTCCAGTCTCTTCTTGAAAGTCTCAAGTGATGAATTTGTTGGAGAAGTGTTTCTCTGAGGCAGTTAAACTGACCACCTGAAGGCTAGATATGCATTGCAGTGGGTTGGCATTTAGTCATGGTGGTGACATTTTCAAAGCTGCTAGTCCTCAAGAGGTCTGTTTGACCCCTATCTATAGATGAACTGATACTTGACGAGGGCGCCGACATTATATTTCTAGGCATGTGACTATCCCCATGAAGCTAAAGTGCCTTTTCAAGATAGCATATTTTATTGCTGATCATTTAACTTCCTTTGCATCGTGTCGACTTGCAAGAGAGAGAAAAATGAATTTCGAAAGAGCAGAGCAGCTGTTTTATATTTTCCCTATTTTCTTTGCAAGCGTTGAACGCTTCAAAAAAATATATATATGAATACGAGTTCCTTAATGGCGGCCAGTTAGAAAATGTTCTTTGACATAAAGGTAAAAAGTTCAATTAAGTAAGAACTGTAAACAAATTTGTTCGCAGACCAACCTAAGGTACTATAAAAGCACCTAATCTGAGACCAATCTACTGTTTTTCAGCCTTGACAACATTAAAGACATGCGGACTTCAACCTCTTAATGTTGCCAAGGTTGAAAAACACTCTCCTGGGGTAGAAATATATATATGTTATATTTTTAAGGGCTGATTTAATAATTAAGAGACCAGGATAGATCTATTTCAGGCTTTTTAGCCTTCTTCAGCTGGCCATACTTCTTCTACTGGGATTTGAACCGGCACTTTCCAGCATATTAGGCAAGCCTTGCTATGCCTTGAGCTAACCGGCTTTCCCTGATTACATCAGCCTTTCATATATATATGTGTGTTTGTTTGTTTGTGTGTGTTAGGTTTTGATATACAATAAACAAGGGAGACTAGGATAGATCTATTTCGAGCTATTTAGCTCTCATCAGCTAGCCGTGCCCTTCCTGGGATTCGAACCAGGGAAGTATTACATGAGAGGCAGTTGTAATTGCCTCTAGACCACTGGTTCTTATCCTGATCAGTATAATAAGTATACACTTGTGTCACAACACCCTGTTAAGCCCCAATTAAGCCCCAATTGTAACACAAGTATATATTTATTCCCCTGTCTCAGCTGATCAGGATAAGAACCAATTGTCTAGTGGCAATTACAACTGCCTCTCATGTAATACTTCCCTGGTTCGAATCCCAGGAAGGGTCCGGCTAACTGATGAGAGCTAAATAGCTTGAAATAGATCTATCCTAGTCTCCCTGATTTATTTATTGATCAGCACAAATGTAACGTGTGTGTGTGTGTGTGACACATTTTTGAGCTGATCAATAAATAAGTCAGGGAGACTAGTATAGATCTATTTCGAGCTTTTTAGCTCTCATCAGCTAGCCATACCCTTACTGGGATTTGAACCGGGGCTGTATTGCATGCTAGGCAGGAGCCTTAGCCATTAGGCCACCAGGTTCTCTTCCTGATCAGCTGAGACAGGAGGAGAAGTATATACTTGTGTCACAGCACCCTGCTAAGCCCCAATTAAGGGAGGAAGTAATACAGCCCCGGTTCGAATCCCAGTAAGGGCATGGCTAGCTGATGAGAGCTAAAAAGCTCGAAATAGATCTATCCTAGTCTCTCTGATTTATTTATTGATAAGGTAAGCCCCAATTAAGGGAGGAAGCATTGAATGCAGCAGTTAATATTAACTGAAGCAGTTAATATTATATTAACAGAGAATATATATATATTATAATGATGAAAACATTAACAGGACTATCGCAAATATTAATAACACTAAGGTGAAATAAAGGAAAGGAAATGTCATATAAAGATAAGCGCAGCATTGCAAATATTAATCAACAAAACAGGAATTCCGATCACGGGGGCCTTGGGAACATGGGGGTGCGTGTGTAAAAAATGGTCGTAAGTCCGTTTTTTCAGGGCTGTTCTCATTTCAAACGGTCACTAAATCAATGGTTGCAGGCCAAGGATTACCCGAATCAGCCTAAACCCGTGATGGTGAATCTTATGGCAGGTGCACCAGGGGTGGCATGCACACTTTGTGTGGGCACCCAGGCCCTCGCCAGCTGCACTTCTGGTTCTCAGTGTGTCTTTGCAGGGACGCCAGAAAAAAGCCAGAAAAACAGCTGAAAACCAGGCTATTTTAGAGGCGTTATAGGATATTTTCAGGCCATTTCCTAGGAAAGTTTCAGGTAGTTTTTTGGGTCTGAAAACCTGCCTGAAAATAGCCCCCAAAACGCCCTGAAAATGCCACCACAATGACCAAAAATGTCCTGAAAATTGTCATGTGTGCATAAGCCAGTTGGTGTGCACACATGCACACATGAAAAACCAAATGCACAGGTACAGTATAGGTGGTACCTTGCTCAATAGTAGCAACTGTGAGAGGGATCTTGGAGTCCTAGTAGACAACCATTGAAATAGGAGCCAGCCGTGTGCAGCAGCTGCCAAAAAAGCCAACCCACTTCTAGGCTGCATAAACAGAGGGAGAGAATCTAGATCACGTGAAGTGTTAATGCCACTGTATGGTGCCTTGGTAAGGCCACACTTGGAATACTGCATACAGTTTTGGTCGCCACGATGTAGAAAAGACGTGGAGACTCTGGAAAGAGTGCAGAGAAGAGCAACCAAGATGATTAGGGGACTGGAGGCTAAAACATATGAAGAACGGTTGCAGGAGCTGGGTAGGTCTAGTTTGATGAAGAGAAGGACCAGGGGAGACATGATAGCAGTGTTCCGATATCTCAGAGGGTGCCACAAAGAAGAGGGAGTCAAACTATTCTCCAAGGCACCTGGGGGCAGGACAAGAAGCAATGGGTGGAAACTAATCAAGGAGAGAAGCAACTTAGAACTGAGGAGAAATTTCCTGACAGTTAGAACAATTAATCAGTGGAACAGAAGTTGCCTCCAGAAGTTGTGAATGCCCCAACACTGCAAGTCTTCAAGAAGATGTTGGAGACCCATTTGTCTGAAAGGGTATAAGGCTTCCTGCCTAGGCAGGGGGTTGGACTAGATGGCCTCCAAGGTCCCTTCCAACTCTGCTATTGTATTGCATTGTATTATTACTGGTTTCAGCTGAATGGAAAGAGATCGTGAAAATTTTTGAAACCCCATTTTTTTACAGGCATGCTAATGAAAGATCCAAGGGTAAAGGCAAGACATATTTATTTAAATGTATTGTTCACCAAGTCGCAAACTTTGATTTTGATTTTTTTTGGGGGGGACTTTTTTTTTAGGCAGGGGGTTGGACTAGAAGACCTCCAAGGTCCCTTCCAACTCTGCTATTGTATTGTATTGTATTGTATTGTATTGTATTGTATTGTATTGTATTGTATTGTATTGTATTGTATTGTATTGTATTGTATTGTATTGTATTGTATTGTATTGTATTGTATTATATACCGTGCCTTTCGCCATCGAGATGGACTCAGGGCGGTGAGCACCCTGGTTTGGGCACTCAGTATCACCATCACTGGCCTAAACCAGAGGTGGCAATCTTCCAGTTCGCCCCAGTTTGGGCAAACCGGTAGTGGCTGCAGTGGGAGGCTCCATCAACCTGCCCAGCCATCAGCACAGATGCTCTGCCCATGCGCTCACATGCGGGCTCCCAGTCCCCAACCAGTAGGAACCTTTTCACGCCTGGCCTAAACGCCGTGCCTCTCAACGTCAGCAGCTTTCAGGCAGCTGGGCTTCCACTCCCAGAATTCCCCCACGCGGCACAGTTAAGCTGGGGGATTCTGGGAGTTAGATTGAGATTTATTTAAAATCTAAGTAAATTTAGATTTATTTAGGGCTCAGGGCGGCGTACGGCCGAAATAAAAACCCAGATGTATAAAAGTTAAAAACAATTTTAAAAAAATGCATTCAATAATTTGGCCCATGATAAGATTTAAAAACCAATTCAAATTAATAAAAGAATAAAATTCATTTTTATGCCAGCTCGGCTTGTTGGGAAAAAAAAGGTTTTGAGAGCACGGCGGAAGGTGCGTAAGTCAGGGCTAGTTCTTAATTCTGGAGGCCATTCGTTCCAGAGGACAGGGGCTCCCACGGAGAAGGCTCTCCCCCCGGGTGTCGCCAGTCGACATTGTCTAGCCGACGGCACCATGAGGAGACCCTCTCTATGGGAGCGTCCTGGCCGGTGGGAGGCTCTTGGTGGCAGAAGGCGATCTCGTAGGCACCCAGGTCCTAAGCCATGGAGCGCTTGAAAGATGGTAACCCACACCGTGAATCGCACCCGGAAAACCACCGGAAGCCAGTGCAGCTCGCGCAGGAGGGGTGTTACATGGGAGCGTCGCGTCACCCCCATAATTACCCTTGCGGCCGCATTCTGGGCCAGTTAGAGCCTCCGGCTGCCCTTCAAGGGTAGCCCCATGTAGAGAGCATTGGAGTAGTCCAGACGGGTTGACGTCCAGCTGTCTTAAAGAGGCCAGGGTTGAGAGGGCAGCGGTCAAACCTCTTTCTTATTCGGCGGTGGGTTGCAGCCGGTACGCCCTGGTATGGTACATGCACCGGTAGGATACCATTTTATTTATTTATTTATTTATTTATTTATTATTCATATTTTTAACCCGCACCCATCTCACCACAAAGGGACTCAGGGCGGCGAACAGAGATTTAAAATAAATATACATAAATACAAAATATTACTCAACAATAACTAAATTAAATCAAGACCCTGCTTAAAATAAATTTAAAACCCATAGATTAAAACTTTGATTTGTTATAAGACAGTAGGGTGCGGAGTAGATCATGCTAGGCCGGCCAGATGAAAAAAGTAAGTTTTTAAGTGCCGGCGGAACAAGCGGAGGTCCGAGATGGTATGGAGTTCGGGAGGTAGGTCGTTCCAGAGGGTTGGGCCCACCACAGAGAAGGTCCTTCCCCTGGGAGCCGCCAACCGGCATTGCCCGGTCGATGGCACCCGGAGAAGACCCTCTCCCTGGGAGCGAGTCGGCCGTAGGGATGTATGGGGTAGCAGACGGTCTCGTAGGTAGCTAGGCCCCGCGCCATGGAGCACCTTGAAGATGGTCATCAAAACCTTGTAACCATGCTTCAGAGTTCCCTCCCACCCACCCAGCTGTGTTCCTGAGCTGTATTTGACCCAACCGGACCATTTGAGCATGTGCACACAATGTACAGCGCCTGTGCCATGCTCCACCAAGCAGCTTGGAGCATCGCGGGCGGTGTGGGTGTGCATGCGTGCACACTGCGTGGGCAAGTGATGGATGCTTGGCCCCGTCGCAGCATATCGGTTGCGACGACGGGATCTGGAACCCACTCCTGTTTCAGAAGTTTACATCACCTCTTTGTAGGATAGGCGTCGAAAGCAGGAGAGAGGAGGAAGGAAGTGGATGAGCCACATCTCCTAATCTAAAGGTGTTACAAGCACCACAACTTCACCTAAGAGTGTGTCATCCAGGCTAAGGCTCTGTTGAAAGACGTCCGGTGAGGGCAACAGACCACTTCGTGAAGCAACCGGCTTGACCATTTAAGAAATCTTTGGCCCTTGGGCAATTCCTCCTCCTATCTAATCTGAATCTCCTTCCCAGCGGTTTCAATTATGCAGATTAAGAGACTTGGAAGGGACCCTTGTGGGTCATCTAGTCCAACCCCCTGCCCAAGCAGGAGACCCTACACCATTTCTGACCGAGGGCAGTCCAGGCTCTTCTTGAAGGCCTCCAGGGATGAAGCTCTCACAACTTCTGAAGGCAACTTCTGTTCCATGGGTTGATGGTTCTCCCTGTCAGGAAATTCCTCATTTCCAAGTTGAATCTCTCCTTGGTCAGTTTCCATCCATTCTTCCTTCTCTGGCCTTCAAGGGTCCTTTGGAGAATAGCTTGACCCCCTCCCTCCTCTCTGGGGCAGCCCCTCAAATATTGGAAGATGCTCTCCTGTCTCCCCCGGTCCTTCTCTTCCCTAGACCAGCCAGGCCAAGTACTTAACAGATTAATGGAGTTAGAAGGGACCTTGGAGGTTATATAGTCCAGCCTCCCACCCACCCAAGCAGGAGACCCTCCACCATTTCTGGCAGAAAGCAGTCCAGTCTCTTCTTGAAGGCCTCCAGGGATGAAGCTCTCACAACTTCCGAAGGCAACTCCTGTTCCATGGGTTGATGGGTCTCCCTGACAGGAAATTCCTCCTTATGTCCAGGTTGAATTTCTCTTTGGTCAGTTTCCATCCATTCTTCCTTCTCTGCCCTTCAAAGGTCAATAGCTTGACCCCCTTCCTCCTCTCTGGGGCAGCCCCTCAACTATTGGAAGATGCTCTCCTGTCTCCCCTGGTCCTTCTCTTCCCTAGACCAGCCAGGCCCAGTTCCTGCAACCGTCCATCATCTGTTTGAGCCTCCAGTCCCCTCATCCTCCTGGTTGCTCTTCTCTGCACTCTGTCTAGAGTCTCAACCTCTTTTTTTATAGTGTGGGGACCAAAACTGGATGCAGGACTCCAGGTGTGGCCTTACTAAGGCTTTACAGAGTGGTAGTAGACCTCCCTTGATCTTTATTGTATCCCTCTGTTGATACAATTTAGGATTTTTTTGGCTACCGGCTCCTATTTAGCTGGTTGTCCACTAAGGCTCCAAGATCCCTCTCACTGCTACTAAGCCTGGATTCACTCAGTTTATAAGTTTACTTTTGGTTTTTCTCACCTAAGTGTAAGGCTTTGCTTTTCCCTACGCTGAATTTCATTTTGTTCGAGAGGGCCCAGGGCTCAAGTCTATCAAGATCCATCTGGATCTTGAGCCTATCTTCGAGGGTGTTGCCAGCTTAGTATCATCTTCAAATTTGCTAAATCCCCCTTCGATTGCCTCATCTCAGTCGTGGATGAAGATATTGAAGAGTCCTGGGCCTGAGACGCAACCTTGTGGTAGCCCACTGCTTCCCTCTTGGTTTGGGTTCCTGCTCCCCAGGGTGAGGAAGAGGAGGTGACTTCTTGGAGGTGACTCCTCTTGAGAGCTGCTATCTCAGGAGGAATGCAAGGGGAAGTCCTCTTCTGCATACCAGAAGGAGAACTTCTGGGCAGCTTCAAAGGGCTCTTCCACCCTTCTTATCATCACCGTAACTAGAGAAGTATGTCCTTATATGGTCAGGCAATTTAGGGCTTTGAAGGTCCGCATTTAACTTGGGCCCAGTAATTTGGACTTCATGGAAACCAGTAGAGACCTTCCAGGGAAGAGAGAGGATCCTTGTATATCTAACAAGCAGTCTGGTTGCTCCAACCTCTGGACAATTTTCATGGTCAATGGCCAAGAAGTTGTGGCTGTTCCATCCCTGAAGGCTTTTAAGAAGAGATTGGACAGCCATATGCATGGGAGGGTTTCTTGAGCAGGGGGTTAGACTAGAAGACCTCCAAGATCCCTCCCAATTCTGTTATTCTGGAGGATTTGCTTAAAAAAGACTGTCAAAACGGGGATGACTCACTTAATGACTGCATTGCTTAGCAATGGATGTTGCAGTCTCCACTGACTAAAACATATGAAGAACGGTTGCAGGAACTGGGTATGTCTAGTTCAGTGGTGGGTTTCTGCAGGCTCGCACCTACTCGCGAGAGCCGGTTGGTGAAATTTAGAGAACCGGTGAGAGGGGGTTCCACCGGCGTACCTGGAAGTAAATCTGGCCCACCGCTGCCAGTGACCCAACGGGAAGGAAAGGAAAGGAAAGGAAAGGAAAGGAAAGGAAGGAAGGAAGGAAGGAAGGAAGGAAGGAAGGAAGGAAGGAAGGAAGGAAGGAAGGAAGGAAGGAAGAATTTATCATCACAATTGAGTCCAAAATTTTGGTTGCTAAGCAAAAGCGTTGTTAAATGAGTTTCACCACATTTTAAAAGGTGGCCACTCCCACCCTGTCACATGCCTGCCAAGCCACGCCCACAAAATAGGCCACACCTACAGAGTAGGTTCTAAAAAATTTGAAACCCACCACTGGTCTAGTTTAATGAAAAGAAAGTCCAGGGGAGACATGATAGCAGTCTTCCAATATCTCAGAGGGTGCCACAAAGAAGAGGGAGTCAAGCTATTCTCCAAGGCACCTGAGGGCAGGACAAGAAGCAACGGGTGGAAACTAATCAAGGAGAGAAGCAACTTAGAACTAAGGAGGAATTTCCTGACAGTCAGAACAATTAATCAGTGGAACAGAAGTTGCCTCCAGAAGTTGTGAATGCCCCAACCCTGGAAGTCTTCAAGAAGATGTTGGATAGTCATTTGTCTGAGAGGGTATAGGGCTTCCTGCCTAGGCAGGGGGTTGGACTAGATGACCTCCAAGGTCCCTTCCAACTCTGCTATTGTATTGCATTGTATTATTACTGGTTTCAGTTGAATGGAAAGAGATCGTGAAAAATTTTGAAACCCCATTTTTTACAGGCGTGCTAATGAAAGATCCAAGGGTAAAGGCAAGACATATTTATTTAAATGTATCGTTCACCAAGTCGCAAACTTTGATTTTTGATTTTATTGGATTTTTTTTTTTTTTTGGACTCCCAAAAGGGACTCGGGGCGGTGCGCAGGAAATTAAAACTCAATAAAACCATACAAAAGAATAAATACATCCTAGACTGAATAAAATCCTCTTAAATTAGAGGTGCCTGTGCTAAAATCAATTTAAAACCCTTATTAAAACTTTGTGTAATTTAAAACCAGCCGATGAGATAATCTCGGAAGTTAGGCCAGTGAAAGAAATGCGTTTTTAGGTGTTGGCGGAAGAGTTCGAGAGTTGGAGTTCGAGAAAGGCGCCTCGCATGGGGCTCGCTCAGTTCTGGGAACGATAAATCCAGGGAAAAGGGGCTTTTCCTTTCCTTGTGATGTGGAAAGCCGCTCCATCCAGAGTCGTCAAGTGTAACCAGGTTCTCTCCCCTGAGTCAGAAATATTGCAGAAACAAAAAATAATCCACTTCCTCGGCTTGGGTTTTCTTTTCGTTCCCATTTGAGTTCAGCTTCCCCTAAATGCTTATGCATCACCCTGCAAAGACATAACTAAAAATAACCTACCGGTAGCTCTCTGACACACACACACACACACGCACAAATATATCTCTGGTGCATTCTTTCCCAATCTTGGCAAGTGTGAAGTTGTGTGCATTTCGATTTCGAGGCGAAAGCCAAGTCGGCAAACATCAGACAATTCTTGGAAGCTTGGTGTTGGGACAAATCGGCCATCAACAGACCCGTAGAGATAAGCAACGTTTACACGCCATTCAAAAGAGGCCACCGGAAAGCCCCAAAGGAACACACAAGGTAGCAACCGACACCCAGATAAGCAAGAGATGAATAGCAAGATTAACATTCGACCCACAGGAAAGTCAATAAGATCCTAATCAAGGAACGGCCAAGTCAAGCAAGGCAGCTAATATGAAACCACAGCCCAATCCAGGAACCTCCCAGGGGATAAGGACACTCCCACCAATGCTGGCCTCTTGTCTATTGAAAGAGAACCAATCCCCACTCCTTTCTAGCATTGATGATGTTAGCTAGTTTGGTAATGAAAGGTCTGCATGAAAAGAGCCAAACTCAGAGAGCACCAAAGACTCCAAAGTAGTCATCCTCCTCCTTCCCCTCCTCCTTTTCCTCCTCAACCTCACTCCCTTCTAGCCCTGATGATGTTGCCTAGCTGGGTCACGAAACGCCTGCAGGAAAACCACCAAGCTCAGAGAGCACCCAGGACCCCACAGTTGTTTCTTCTTCTTCTTCTTCTTCTTCTCCTTCTCCTCCTCCTTCTATCTCCTTCTTCCTATATCATCATCTTCTTCTTCTCCTTCTCCTTCTCCTCCTCCTTCTATCTCCTTCTTCCTATCTTCTTCTTCTTCTTCTTCTCCTTCTTCTCCTTCTATCTCCTTCTTCCTACCTTCTTCTTCTTCTTCTTCTTCTTCTCCTTCTCCTTCTCCTTCTCCTTCTCCTTCTCCTTCTATCTCCTTCTTCCTATATCATCTTCTTCTCCTTCTCCTTCTCCTCCTTCTATCTCCTTCTTCCTATCTTCTTCTTCTACTTCTTCTTCTTCTTCTTCTATCTCCTTCTTCCTATCTTCTTCTTCTTCTTCTCCTTCTCCTTCTCCTTCTCCTTCTATCTCCTCCTTCTCCTTCTTCTTCTTCTTCTTCTTCTATCTCCTCCTCCTTCTCCTTCTTCTTCTTCTTCTTCTTCTATCTCCTCCTCCTCCTTCTCCTTCTCCTTCTTCTTCTTCTATCTCCTCCTTCTCCTTCTCCTTCTTCTCCTCCTCCTCTTTCTCCTTCTTCTTCTTCTATCTCCTCCTCCTTCTCCTTCTTCTTCTTCCTCTTCTTCTTCTTCTATCTCCTCCTCCTCCTTCTCCTTCTTCTATCTCCTCCTTCTCCTTCTCCTTCTCCTTCTTCTCCTCCTCCTCCTTCTATCTCCTTCTTCTTTTTCTTCTCCTCCTCCTCCTCCTCCTCCTCCTCCATCTCCATTCCCTTCTATCACTGATGATATTATCTACTTGGGTCATGAAACGTCTGCAAGAAAACCACCAAGCTCAGAGAGCACCCAGGACCCCTTTGTTTCAACCCTGAGCTACAAATATTCCCTTCTATCAATACAACTTTTTTTTTAAGACAATATATAGAATATTTCAGTCCTCGGGAGGGATTCGTCTTTCAAAAGCCCCCTTTTATTTTGATCCTTGCAAATGACGCAAATCAAACGGCACCCCTCAAATGCACAGATTCCCACCGTCGTCTTCTTAAAATAAATTTGCCTAGAGAGCTTTCTTATACGTATTTCATGAGATTGACGTCTTTGCATCCCACCTTGGCCATTCTTGGGAATAACTCAAGGTGGGGAAACATTTAGGCCTGGTTGTTCAAGTTTTTCTCAGCCTTGCTATCTTAAAAGCACAGGAAACATAAAAACCAACGATTAAAAAAATGGTTTTTTTAAAAATAATGTATTATTATTTTTTAACATAAACACAAATAACACAACCTTCACAACAACCAAAAACCAAAATCAATAAGCCATTTCTCCTTACAAACTATCAATTTTTAAGAACGTGTCATTTAATCACAGGTTTCTGTAATGTTCTTCAAAGTTTATCCCTTATTTTTCATATCAATTATTACAATTCTTATTTGATTTGATTTGATTGATTTGATTTATATCCCGCCCTTCTCCAAAAGGACCCAGGGCGGCGCACAGGAATTTAAAATACATACAAAATAATGCAAAAAATGTAAAAAAACTTATTAAATATCAGTCCTGCGCTAAAACCAATTGAAATCCCCAATTAAAACTATCTACCTTAGTCCCAGCGGACTAATTATGTCTCAATCCCAATCTTGCTAGTTGTTTTAACGTCCTTTTATATAAGGCATAATTGTATAATGGCATTCTGTTTATAAAACCAAGCAAAAGAGAACCAGAAACAATATCCACAAATAAATAGATTTAGGTCAATTTAAAAAAGGGAAAATCTAATCGGGTTTCCATAAATTCTGTGCCCCCCAGAAGTAGTTATTATTCCTAAGGAATCTCATTTTATTAATTTTAAATCTAACAATTTTATCCTGTAATTTAATATCAATATCCGCAGGTCTTGTCAAGTATTTTAGCCTCAATCTATTTTTGAATTTTAAAGGTTTTGAACGTGGGAACCACTTTCGGAATTGCTCCTCGTTCTGGCGTTGTGTCCTTTGTTTGCCAAGAAAATGTGGTCGTATAACTGTATATAGATGTCTAAAACTGAAAATAATTCCTATTTTGTAAGCAGACTGGAGACTGAATCTTGGCTGTGTTTATTCTGGCTTGTTTTCATCTCTGTGAACCAATTGCCTAATCGGAGGTTTGCGGTCTGGCTGCAGGAACATTGTAATCTAAGCAGAGGAACAAAATATTTGCTTAGCTGTCTCCAGAAGCTAAACATTGCTGAGCCCAGCTGTTCCTTTCTCTTCCCCTTTTCTTGCAACAGACTTTCTCAACCATAACTGCTTTAAGACCTGTGGACTTCAGCTCCCAGAATTCCCCCAGCCAGCATGCTTTAAGAGGGGAGGGCTTCCTCTCCCAGAATCCCCCAGCCAGCTTGCTTTAAGAGGGGTGGGCTTCCACTCCGAGAATCCCCCAGCCAGTGTGCTTTAAGAGGGGTGGGCTTCCACTCCCAGAATCCCCAGCCAGCATGCTTTAAGAGGGGAGGGCTTCCAGAATCCTCCAGCCTGCATACTTTAAGAGGGGAGGGCTTCCACTCCCAGAATCCCCCAGCCAGCTTGCTTTAAGAGGGGTGGGCTTCCACTCCCAGAATCCCCCAGCCAGTGTGCTTTAAGAGGGGTGGGCTTCCACTCCCAGAATCCCCAGCCAGCATGCTTTAAGAGGGGAGGGCTTCCAGAATCCTCCAGCCTGCATACTTTAAGAGGGGAGGGCTTCCACTCCCAGAATCCCCCAGCCAGCATGCTTTAAGAGGGGAGGGCTTCCACTCCCAGAATCCCCCAGCCAGCGTGCTTTAAGAGGGGAGGGCTTCCACTCCCAGAATCCCCCAGCCAGCGTGCTTTAAGAGGGGTGGGCTTCAACTCCCAGAATCCCCCAGCCAGCATGCTTTAAGAGGAGTGGGCTTCCACTCCCAGAATCCCCCAGCCAGCATGCTTTAAGAGGGGAGGGCTTCCTCTCCCAGAATCCCCCAGCCAGCATGCTTTAAGAGGGGAGGACTTCCACTCCCAGAATTCCCCCAGAAAAGAGGTTATAGTCATACGTGGGAAGAGATAGATACAAGGAAGGATGAGAAGAATGGTAATACAGGCTTAATAGATAGTTTTGACAGTATTGTGGGAATTAGTTGTTCAGCAGAGGGATGGCATTCAGGGGGAAAACTGTCCTTGTGTCTAGTTGTTCAGGTGTGCAGTGCCCTATAGTGTCATTTTGAGGGTAGGAGTTGAAGCAATTTATGTCCAGGATGTAAGGGGTCTGTAGCTATTTTCCCAGCCCTCTTTTTGACTCCTACAGTGTGCAGGTCCTCAATGGAAAGAGAGCTTGCCACCTATTGTTTTTTCTGCCGTTCTGATTCTCCTCGGAAGTCTCTGTCTGTCTTGTTGGGTTGCAGAGCCCAACCAGACCGTGATGGAGGTGCAGGTGACAGACTCAATAATAAGAATAATCTATCTAAATAAAAACATAACAAGAGTTTGTTCAAAACCGCTCATCTACGAAAGTCCTGCACCGATCGCTTCCACATTTTCACACAACGTTCCTTTCGAATACGGCACCAATGATATATATAGATTGTGTAGATGTCACACCTGTGCCAGGTACACGCAACGGAAATGTAAAAAATTGTTTAAAAGGTAGGTAGATGGATACAGAGAGAGCAGTGGGCCACAGGTATTGTGTCATCCTTTATGACATAAAATACTCTGTCCATAAGAGTCAAGGAGAAATACAGTAGGTAGGTAGGTAGGCAGCTATAGGGATAGAGAGAGGGAGGGAGAAATGCAGTAGGTAGGTAGGTAGGCAGGCAGGTAGGTAGGTAGGCAGGCAGAGGGATAGAGAGAGAGAGGGAGAAATACAGTAGGTAGGTAGGCAGGCAGGTAGGTAGGTAGGCAGGCAGAGGGATAGAGAGAGAGAGGGAGAAATACAGTAGGTAGGTAGGCAGGCAGGTAGGTAGGTAGGCAGGCAGAGGGATAGAGAGAGGGAGGGAGAAATGCAGTAGGTAGGTAGGTAGGCAGGCAGGTAGGTAGGTAGGCAGGCAGAGGGATAGAGAGAGAGAGGGAGAAATACAGTAGGTAGGTAGGTAGGTAGGTAGGTAGGTAGGTAGGTAGGTAGAGGGATAGAGAGGGGGGGAGAAATACAGTAGGTAAGTAGGTAGGTAGGTAGGTAGGTAGGTAGGTAGATAGGTAGGGGGATATATATATAGAGAGAGAAATACAGTAGGTAGATAGAGGGATAGAGAGAGAGAGGGAGAAATACAGGAGGCAGGTAGGTAGGTAGGTAGAGCGATAAAGAGGGGGAGAAATACAGTAGGTAGGTAGGTAGGTAGGTAGGTAGGTAGGTAGGTAGGTAGGTAGGTAGGTAGAGGGATAGAGAGGGAGAAATACAGGAGGCAGGTAGGTAGATAGGTAGGTAGAGGGCTATATATATATAGAGAGAAATACAGTAGGTAGGTAGGTAGAGGGATAGAGAGAGAGAGAGGGAGAAATACAGGAGGCAGGTAGGTAGGTAGGTAGAGCGATAAAGAGGGGGAGAAATACAGTAGGTAGGTAGGTAGGTAGGTAGGTAGGTAGAGGGATAGAGAGGGAGAAATACAGGAGGCAGGTAGGTAGATAGGTAGGTAGAGGGATATATATAGAGAGAGAGAAATACAGTAGGTAGGTAGGTAGAGGGATAGAGAGAGAGAGAGAGAGAGAGGGAGAAATACAGGAGGCAGGTAGGTAAGTAGGTAGGTAGGTTGGGGGTAGGTAGAGAGAGGGAGAAAGGGAGTAGGTAGGTAGGTTGGGGGTTATATGGTGGTTGTGTGTACGTGTTTGTGTGTGCTGGTGTAGATCTACACACAGATTGGTTGGCCATTTAACCAGACTGGGCCAAAGCGACGCGTGGCCAGGAACGGCTAGTAATAATAATAGAATAGCAAAGTTGGAAGGGAGCTGGTAGGTCATCTAGTCCGACCCCACTGCCCTTAATTCCTCTAGGGCCCTGTGAAGTGCGATGTAAGTCTAAAGGCTATTGCTATTGCTGTTTTTACACACGATCGTTGCGGGGACTTTACTGTGTGCCCCGAGGTGGAAAAATTCAGCACCGTTTGCAACGGAAGGGGACGGCTGGTGACGATGATGCAACTGGCTAAGATTGTTCTCCTGGGACATGGAAAAACCTCCTATCTGCCTTTATGGCCGATTGCAAACTCTTTATGGACCTCTTGCATGAAAGAGGAATAAAATGAAGTCAGGGTTTGGTGGATTAGACAAGGCAGATTGTAGAAAGAAGAGAGGGATGTTGTAACCCTTGAGCAAGCTGTAAATGGATAACGTCACTTATCACTGATATAAAGAAGATCAGATACTACTGGTAGTCCTTGATTTAACAATTGCTCCTTCAGTGGCCATTCAGAGTGGAAAAAATGACTTAAAGATTTGTTTTTCACACTTAGCACCACTGCAGCATCTTCATGGCGCCTTGATCAAAATTCAAATGCTTGGCCACTGGCATGTACTTAGGACTGTTGCAGGATCCGGGGGGGTGGGGTGGGGGTCACACCATCCCCTTTTGCAACCTTCTGATAAGCAAAGGCAATGAGGGAGCCTGATTCACTTAACAACAGGGTGTCTAATTTAACAACTGCAGCACTGCAAGTCTTCAAGAAGAGGCTGGAGAGCCCTTTGTCTGAAAGGGTATAGGGCTTCCTGCCTAGGCAGGGGGTTGGACTAGATGACCTACAAGGTCCCTTCCAACTCTGTTCATCTGTTAAGTACTGGGCCTGGCTGGTCTAGGGAAGAGAAGGACCAGGGGAGACAGGAGAGCATCTTCCAGTATTTGAGGGGCTGCCCCAGAGAGGAGGAAGGGGGTCAAGCTATTCTCCAAAGGACCTTTGAAGGCCAGAGAAGGAAGAATGGATGGAAACTGACCAAGGAGAGATTCAACCTGGGAATAAGGAGGGATTTCCTGACAGGGAGAACCATCAACCCATGGAACAGAAGCTGCCTTCAGAAGTTGTGGGAGCTTCATCCCTGGAGGCCTTCGAGAAGAGACTGGACTGCCCTCTGTCAGAAAGGGTGGAGGGTCTCCTGCCTGGGAGACTAGATGACCTACAAGGTCCCTTCCACCTCTGTTAATATAATTTAAAAAGGAATTCCGCTTTGGCCCAGAGAGGGTCGCTCAAGGACCCCTCCTCCACCACCGGGTGGCCCTTCCGATCTGCCAAGCAGCCGCTGGCAAAAACCTGGATCGTTTGCTACGTGAGCAAAGTCTGGGCAAGGCTCAACCTGTGATTTATAACAAACGTCTTTACCTTCCTCCAGGCCAGGAAGATCCTGCCCCCCCCCCCTCCCCGAGCCAGGAGACCCCCTTGCAAGCTGATTTAAGGGAGGATTCTGGGAGTTGGAGTCCCGGCCTCTTAAATCATGTTAGCTAGGGAATTCTGGGAGTTGAAGTCCACCAGTCTTAAAAGAGCCACTTTGCAGACCCCTGGTCTAGGGAATTCTGGGAGTTGAAGCCCACCAGCCTTAAAAGAACCAACTTTGCAGACCCCTGGTCTAGGGAATTCTGGGAGCTGAAGCCCACCAGCCTTAAAAGAGCCAACTTTGCAGACCCCTGGTCTAGGGAATTCTGGGAGTTGAAGTCCACCAGTCTTAAAAGAGCCAACTTTGCAGACCCCTGGTCTAGGGAATTCTGGGAGTTGAAGTCCACCAGCCTTAAAAGAGCCAACTTTGCAGACCCCTGGTCTAGGGAATTCTGGGAGCTGAAGTCCACCAGCCTTTAAAGAGCCATCTTTGCAGACCCCTGGTCCAGGGAATTCTGGGAGTTGAAGTCCACCAGCCTTAAAAGAGCCAACTTTGCAGACCCCAGGTCTAGGGAATTCTGGGAGTTGAAGTCCACCAGCCTTAAAAGAGCCAACTTTGCAGACCCCTGGTCTAGGGAATTCTGGGAGTTGAAGTCCACCAGCCTTAAAAGAGCCAACTTTGCAGACCCCTGGTCTAGGGAATTCTGGGAGTTGAAGTCCACCAGCCTTAAAAGAGCCAACTTTGCAGACCCCTGGTCTAGGGAATTCTGGGAGTTGAGGTCCACCAGCCTTAAAAGAGCCAACTTTGCAGACCCCTGGTCTAGGGAATTCTGGGAGTTGAAGCCCACCAGCCTTAAAAGAGCCAACTTTGCAGACCCCTGGTCTAGGGAATTCTGGGAGTTGAAGTCCACCAGCCTTAAAAGAGCCAACTTTGCAGACCCCTGGTCTAGGGAATTCTGGGAGTTGAGGTCCACCAGCCTTAAAAGAGCCAACTTTGCAGACCCCTGGTCTAGGGAATTCTGGGAGTTGAGGTCCACCAGCCTTAAAAGAGCCAACTTTGCAGACCCCTGGTCTAGGGAATTCTGGGAGTTGAGGTCCACCAGCCTTAAAAGAGCCAACTTTGCAGACCCCTGGTCCAGGGAATTCTGGGAGTTGAAGTCCACCAGTCTTAAAAGAGCCATCTTTGCAGACCCCTGGTCTAGGGAATTCTGGGAGTTGAGGTCCACCAGCCTTAAAAGAGCCAACTTTGCAGACCCCTGGTCTAGGGAATTCTGGGAGTTGAAGTCCACCAGTCTTAAAAGAGCCATCTTTGCAGACCCCTGGTCCAGGGAATTCTGGGAGTTGAAGTCCACCAGTCTTAAAAGAGCCATCTTTGCAGACCCCTGGTCTAGGGAATTCTGGGAGTTGAAGTCCACCAGCCTTAAAAGAGCCAACTTTGCAGACCCCTGGTCCAGGTAATTCTGGGAGTTGAGGTCCACCAGCCTTAAAAGAGCCAACTTTGCAGACCCCTGGTCTAGGGAATTCTGGGAGTTGAAGTCCACCAGCCTTAAAAGACCCAACTTTGCAGACCCCTGGTCTAGGGAATTCTGGGAGTTGAGGTCCACCAGCCTTAAAAGACCCAACTTTGCAGACCCCTGGTCTAGGGAATTCTGGGAGTTGAGGTCCACCAGCCTTAAAAGAGCCAACTTTGCAGACCCCTGGTCCAGGGAATTCTGGGAGTTGAAGTCCACCAGCCTTAAAAGAGCCAACTTTGCAGACCCCTGGTCTAGGGAATTCTGGGAGTTGAAGTCCACCAGCCTTAAAAGAGCCAACTTTGCAGACCCCTGGTCTAGGGAATTCTGGGAGTTGAAGCCCACCAGCCTTAAAAGAGCCCACTTTGCAGGCCCCTGGTCTAGGGAATTCTGGGAGTTGAAGCCCACCAGCCTTAAAAGAGTCAACTTTGCAGACCCCTGGTCTAGGGAATTCTGGGAGTTGAAGTCCACCAGTCTTAAAAGAGCCAACTTTGCAGACCCCTGGTCTAGGGAATTCTGGGAGTTGAAGCCCACCAGCCTTAAAAGAGCCAACTTTGCAGGCCCCTGGTCTAGGGAATTCTGGGAGTTGAAGCCCACCAGCCTTAAAAGAGCCCACTTTGCAGGCCCCTGGTCTAGGGAATTCTGGGAGTTGAAGCCCACCAGCCTTAAAAGAGCCAACTTTGCAGACCCCTGGTCTAGGGAATTCTGGGAGTTGAAGTCCACCAGTCTTAAAAGAGCCAACTTTGCAGACCCCTGGTCTAGGGAATTCTGGGAGTTGAAGTCCATCAGCCTTAAAAGAGCCAACTTTGCAGGCCCCTGGTCTAGGGAATTCTGGGAGTTGAAGTCCACCAGCCTTAAAAGAGCCAACTTTGCAGACCCCTGGTCTAGGGAATTCTGGGAGTTGAAGTCCACCAGCCTTAAAAGAGCCAACTTTGCAGGCCCCTGGTCCAGGGAATTCTGGGAGCTGAAGTCCACCAGCCTTAAAAGAGCCCACTTTGCAGACCCCTGGTCCAGGGAATTCTGGGAGTTGAAGTCCACCAGTCTTAAAAGAGCCAACTTTGCAGACCCCTGGTCTAGGGAATTCTGGGAGCTGAAGTCCACCAGCCTTAAAAGAGCCAACTTTGCAGACCCCTGGTCTAGGGAATTCTGGGAGTTGAAGTCCACCAGCCTTAAAAGAGCCAACTTTGCAGACCCCTGGTCCAGGGAATTCTGGGAGTTGAAGTCCACCAGCCTT
This sequence comes from Rhabdophis nuchalis, assembly GCA_039707465.1. Taxonomy (NCBI): domain Eukaryota; kingdom Metazoa; phylum Chordata; class Lepidosauria; order Squamata; family Natricidae; genus Rhabdophis; species Rhabdophis nuchalis. The sequence goes on along the minus strand of CM077662.1, from coordinate 10,200,460 downwards.
AAAAGAGCCAACTTTGCACACCCCTGGTCTAGGGAATTCTGGGAGTTGAAGTCCACCAGCCTTAAAAGAGCCAACTTTGCACACCCCTGGTCTAGGGAATTCTGGGAGTTGAAGTCCACCAGCCTTAAAAGAGCCAACTTTGCAGACCCCTGGTCTAGGGAATTCTGGGAGTTGAAGTCCACCAGCCTTAAAAGAGCCAACTTTGCAGACCCCTGGTCTAGGGAATTCTGGGAGTTGAAGTCCTAGCGCAAAGCGACTAAGATTGGGAAACCACAGCTAGCTGGGTGAATTCTGGGACTTGGAAGGCCACCGGTCTCCAACTTGCTACGTTGGAGAAGCGATGGCTTGCAGCCCCAGGAGATAAACAGGAAGAGCCAGGCAGGATCCAGTGGAATCCGCTCGGGCTGCTGTGTTGCAATCCACCCATTTTGTCGAGTTTTGGATTCCGGCCAGAGGGGAAGGTGGCTGGGGTGGGGCCCAGCCTCCCAGTGGCCTTATCAGAGATGGAGAGTCATAAGACTGGGAGAAACCTCACTCCTGCACGTAGCCCTTGGAGGACACAGGGCGGGAATCCTCATAGGGCCAGGAAGGAGGCGTGGAGGGGCAGGTCAACAACCCAGAGGCCCCTTCCCCTAAAATCAGGCAGAGGTCAGGCCCCCACCCTCGCTCTCCTTCCTCCAGTCACACGGGAAAAGCAAGATTTATGGCAGGCAGCCTTTTCACAACCCCCAGCCGTTTCCCTTCCTTTCATCCACAGCTTTTCCTTCTCTTTCCATCAATCAATCAATCAGGATAGAGCTGGGAAGGGACCCCTGGAGGACTTCTAGTCCAGCCCCCTGCCTCCCAAGCAGGAGGTGGTGAGTTCGATCCAAGGGTAGAGGCAGATGTAGGGTCTCCTGCTTGGGCAAGGGGGTTGGATTAGATGGCCTGCAAAGGTCCCTTCCAACTCTGTTCATCTGTTAAAAAGAAAGAAAGAAAGAAAGAAAGAAAGAAAGAAAGAAAGAAAGAAAGAAAGAAAGAAAGAAAGAAAGAAAGAAAGAAAGAAAGAAAGAAAGAAAGAAAGCTCTCGCCTCCCAATTAGGAGGTTTGTGAGTTCAATCCTAGGGAGAGGCAGATGTAGGGTCTCCTGCTTGGGCAGGGGGTTGGACTAGATGGCCTGCAAAGGTCCCTTCCAACTCTGTTAATCTGCTAATATTGAAAAGTCGTGGGTCTAAATTCCATTTTTTCCCCAGCCTTGGCGACTTTAAGAGGACCTCAACTCCCAGAATTCCCCAGCTAGCCACTGTTTCACAATCTTAGTCAGACCTGCTGCTGTGGCCTAGAGTTGGAGCTCTCGCCGCCCAATCAGGAGGTTGTGAGTTCGATTCTAGGTAGTGGCAGATGGAGGGTCTCCTCCTTAGGCAGGGGGAGTTGGATTAGATGACCTGCAAGGTCCCTTCCAACTCTTGTTGATCTGTTAAATACTTTATGCTATGAGGACTTCGACTCCCAGAATTCCCTAGACATCGTTTCTCAACTTTGCCAACTTGAAGACGGGTGAAGATAATCAGCATATTTTAAGATAGGCAAACTTCAACAGTTAAATTTGCGCTTTGCATAGGATTCCCACCCGGCCTCTTTCCCTAGAGTTTGGTAAAATTAGACTTTAAAACAGAGTTTTGATTGGGAGCCTGCTGATTGGGCAACTCTGAGAATCTATACATCTTTAGGTTGTCAAATTTGGGGTGGGGCAAACCTCCCAAAAACTGCATGAGATTGTTACCAATAGCAGCAATTCTCACATCCGGCTGAAAAACCCTGAAGAAAATGCTGCCATCTAGTGCCCTCTTCAGGTTTTGCAGCCTGGCTAAGACACTTCTAGATTCTCTCTTTGCATGTTGGGTGAACCAACCATCGTGGTTTGGAGGCGGCTTGGGGCTGAATGGCAGCATTGAATTGAATTGAATTGAATTTATTCGATTTATTAACCGCCCCCTCTCCCCGAAGGGACTCGGGGCGGTGCACCGGAAATATAAAAACACAATATATCACAAAATAAATACATAAATACTTAAAACTATATTAAATTTACACCCTGTGCTAAAATCTACCCCATTTAAAAACTAATCCCTAAAGCCCAATGTAAAATTTCTCTGCTAAAAAACTAGGCTAAGTATGGTAGGTTAGGCCAGGCCGGCCTGTTGGAAAAAGTAGGTTTTTAGTTGCTGGCGGAAGGAGCGGAGGTCCGGGATAGATCTAAGTTCGGGGGGGGAAGGTCGTTCCAGAGGGTTGGGCCCACCACAGAGAAGGCCCTTCCCCTGGGCGTCACCCGCTGGCATTACCTAGTGGACGGCACCCGGAGAAATCCCTCTCTGTGGGAGCGAATCGGCCGAAGGGATGTGTGGGGTAGGATGCGATCCCGCAGATAACTAGGTCCCGTGCCATGGAGCGCTTTGAAGATGGTGACCAGCACCTTGAAGCGCACCCGAAAGACCACAGGCAGCCAGTGCAGCTCGCGCAGGAGCGGTGTTACGTGGAAATACCTAGAGGTACCCAATATTGCCCGCGCGGCTTCATTCTGAACTAGCTGTAGCCTTCGGGTGCACCTCAAGGGGAGCCCCATGTAGAGAGCGTTACAGTAGTCCAGACGGGATGTCACGAGCGCATGAGTGACTGTGCGAAGGGCGTCCCGGTCCAATAGGGGACGCAACTGGCGTACCAGGTGAACCTGGTAAAATGCCCCCCTGGCCACGGCTGTCACATGATCTTCTAAAGACAGCCGGGTCTCCAGGAGGACGCCCAAGTTGTGTGCCCGATCCACGGGGGCTAGATGTTCACCCCCTATGGCCAGTGATGGGATCAACTGGTTGAACCGGGGCGCCGGGAACCACAGCCACTGGAGGGGGAATAATGGCTAGGCCATCTCACAATTTGCAGAGGCTATTGATTATTAAATTTCTACTGCTGCCAGACCGCCAATCTCTGTTCCCATCTCCTCCCCCATATTATTGGTTTATTAAAAAGTGCCCCATTAAAGGTTTTTAGGTCTCATTAAAGCCTTGCCAGCTCCCAAAGTAGAAGGAAATGCAAGTCTCCAAATTACAACCGTTCCTTAGGTGACCATTCGGAGTTACGACGGCACTGGGAAATAAAAGGACATGGCTATTTTCCACCAGTGAGGACAATTCACCAGTGGAACTTGCTTGCCTCCAGAGGTTTTGGATGCTGCATGCCGCTGGAGGCTTTTACGAAGAGATTGGACAAGCATTTGTGTGAAATAGTCTAGGGCAGGGGTCTGCAAAGTCGGCTCTTTTAAGACTGGTGGACTTCAACTCCCAGAATTCCCCAGCCAGCCAACTTCGCAGACCCCTGCACTAGAAGACCTCAAAAGTCCCTTCCAACTTCTTCTGTTCTTCTGTTGTTTTCTGCTCAAGCAGGAGACCCTATGCCATTCTTAAATAGATAGATTAAAAGAGTTGGAAGGAACCTTGGAGGTCATCTAGTCCAACCCCCTGGCCAAGCAGGAGACCCCCCACCATTTCTGACCGAGGGCAGCCCAGTCTCTTCTTGAAGGCCTCCAGGGATGAAGCTCCCACATCTTCCGAAGGCATCTTCTGTTCCATGGGTTGATGGTTCTCCCTGTCAGGAAATCCCTCCTTAGGGATTGAATCTCTCCTTGGTCGGTTTCCATCCATTCTTCCTTCTCTGGACTTCAAAGGTCCTTTGGAGAATAGCTTGACCCCCTTCCTCCTCTCTGGGGCAGCCCCTCAAATACTGGAAGATGCTCTCCTGTCTCCCCTGGTCCTTCTCTTCCCTAGACCAGCCAGGCCCAGTTCCTGCAACCGTTCATTGTAGGTTTTAATCTCCAGGCCTTTTATAATCTTAGATAGATTCAGATTAACAGAGTTGGAAGGGACCTTGGAGGTCATCTAGTCCAACCCCCCTGCCCAAGCAAGAGACCCTCCACCATTTCTGACCGAGGGCAGCCCAGTCTCTTCTTGAAGGCCTCCAGGGATGAAGCTCCCACATCTTCCGAAGGTATCTTCTGTTCCATGGGTTGATGGTTCTCCCTGTCAGGAAATCCCTCCTTAGGGATTGAATCTCTCCTTGGTCGGTTTCCATCCATTCTTCCTTCTCTGGACTTCAAAGGTCCTTTGGAGAATAGCTTGACCCCCTTCCTCCTCTCTGGGGCAGCCCCTCAAATACTGGAAGATGCTCTCCTGTCTCCCCTGGTCCTTCTCTTCCCTAGACCAGCCAGGCCCAGTTCCTGCAACCGTTCATTGTAGGTTTTAATCTCCAGGCCTTTTATAATCTTAGATAGATTCAGATTAACAGAGTTGGAAGGGACCTTGGAGGTCATCTAGTCCAACCCCCCTGCCCAAGCAAGAGACCCTCCACCATTTCTGACCGAGGGCAGCCCAGTCTCTTCTTGAAGGCCTCCAGGGATGAAGCTCCCACAACTTCCGAAGGCAACTTCTCTTCCATGGGTTGATGGTTCTCCCTGTCAGGAAATTCCTCCTTATTCCCAGGTTGAATCTCTCCTTGGTCAGTTTCCATCCATTCTTCCTTCTCTGGCCTTCAAAGGGGCTTTGGAGAACAGAAGTTGCCTTCCGAAGTTGTGGGAGCTTCATCTCTGGAGGCCTTCAAGAAGAGACAAAACTGCCCTCTGTCAGAAACGGTGGAGGGTCTCCTGCTTGGGCAACGGGTTGGACTAGATGACCCACAAGGTCCCTTCCAACTCTGTTAATTTGTTAAGTACTGGGCACGGCTGGTCTAGGGAAGAGAAGGACCAGGGGACACAGGAGAGCATCTTCCAATATTTGAGGGGCTGCCCCAGAGAGCAGGAAGGGGGTCAAGCTATTCCATGGGTTGATTGTTCTCATTGTCGGGAAATTCCTCATGTCCAGGTTGAATCTCTCCTTGGTCACTTTCCATCCATTCTTCCTCCTCTGGCCTTCAAAGGGGCTTCAAACTATAAGTTGACCCCCTCGTCTTTGTGGCAGCCCCTCAAATATTGGAAGATTGTCTCCCCTGGTCCTCCTTGTCATTACAGTAGACAGTTTGACTGGGATGGTAGAAGTCTCCCGCCTTGCGTAGGGGGTTGGACTAGAAGACCTCCGAGGTCCCTTCCAGCCGCAGCATTCTATGGGACCGTGTACCCCATTGGGTTGTTGTTGTTTTTTGCAAAAATTAAAGGCTTGGCACGAAGCACAGGAGGTTATGTACCATATCAAATAAAACTTTGATAAAACCTGGGAGTCACAGAGCATCAATTTAGGTTCCAAGAAAGTCTTGGAGCTGTCGGTGAGTCACCTGGCCACAAACTCCTTGTTCTTTAGCTCTCCTCCTCCGCCCCATTTAATGACTACCTGAAAGCTTAGGACAATAACAAGATAACACCTGGGCACGAGGCCTTCTTAGCCAACTGCGATAGAAAAACACAGCATCAGCAAGAGTTGGAAAAGAGAAAGCCACGAGGAGAAGCGGGCAAAAGTCCATCCAACACTTAAAAACTCTGGTGGGCAGCCATAAACAGCCAGAACTTGAGATAACCAGTAGAAAGGAAAGAATAATTTACTCAGGAAGAATACTCCATCAATGGCTTTTTTTTGCAAGCACATCCAATCGGAGAATGGATGGCTTTACTGTGAAGGGCACGCACAGCCAGTCCTCGGGGTTACGACCATCGGTATGTAAGCGTGCACAGGTAATCCTGGGCTTGCAACGATTCGTTTGCGAAGTTACGCCGAGCCTGAAAAAAAGTGACTTACGGTCGTTTTTCGCATCCCCCTGGCCGCGGGGTCACAATTCGGACGCTCGGCAACTGACTCACGCTTACGACGGTGGCAGGGTGCCGGGGTTCCCCTTTGGCGACCTTCTGACAAGCAAAGCCCGTGGGGAAGCTGGATTCACTTAACGACGGTGTTCCTAACTTAACAACTGCAGGGATTCTCTGAACAGCTGGGGCAAGGAAGGTGATAAGATGGGACAAAGGTGATTTAACAACTGCCCCACTTACAATGGAAATGTTGTGCTCAATGTTGGTTGTAAGGTGGGGACTACCTGTACATATTTATGTATTTTATGTAATTGGTTGATTGATTATTTCCCATTTCTGAACCATCCATTTCCCTCAAAAGAGAGACTCTGGGTGATGTAGTCTCTCTCTCTCTCTCTCTCTATCTATATATCTCCTCTGTATCTATCTCTCCTCTATATCTTATATGTCTGTCTGTCTCTGTCTGTCTGTCTGTCTATCTATCTATCTACCTACCTACCTACCTACCCTCTACATCCATCCATCTACCTATCCATGTATCCTCTATATCCTATCTATCCATCCATCCATCTTTCCTCTACATCTATCTCTACCTACCTACCTACCTACCTATCCTCTACATCCATCTATCTATCCATCTACCTATCTTTCTACCTATCCATCCATCCTCTACATTCTATCTATCTATCTATCTATCTATCTATCTATCTATCTATCTATCTATCTATCTATCTATCCATCCATCCATCCATATCTATCCTCTACATCTATCTATATCTATCTATTTATCCATCCATAAGAACATAAGAATATATAAGAACATAAGAACAGCCTTGCTGGAAGAGACCACAGCCCACCCAGTCCAGCCTTCTGTCTCCCATGGATATCCTTGTTCTCCATGAACTCCTCTCATCTTTTCTTTCTTTCTTTCTTTCTCTCTCTCTCTCTCCTTCCATCCTTCCTTCCTTCCTTCCTTCCTTAACATAAGAACAGCCTTGCTGGAAGAGGCCACAGCCCATCCAGTCCAGCCTTCTGTCTCCCACAGTGGCTCCCCATTGGCTTCAGGGTCTTCCCAAGCAGATGTCTTCACCTGCTTAGGATTCCCTGCAAATGGCATTGAGAGATCTCCTGCCTACCTCTCCAACCCATCATGATAGCCATGGATACCCTTGTTCTCCATGAACTCATCTCATCCTTTCTTAAAGGTGTCGAGGCTGACAGCTGTCACCACTTCTTCTGGCAGGGAGTTCCATAGACCAGGGATCCTCTGGGTGAAAAAGTCCTTCCTCTTATTTGTTGGAGGTCTAGCTTCCAAACGTTTCATGGAGGACCCCCTAGTTCTAGTGTTGTGCGATAGGGAAAACAGTTTTTCCTTTTCTACTTTGTCCACACCGTGCATGATTTGATAGACTTCAATCAGGTCACCTCTCAGGTGCCGTCGTTCTAGAGGGAAGAGACCCAGCCGTTGCAGCCTCAGATGGTAAGGAAGGGGTTCCAGCCCCCTAATCCTTCTGGTTGCCCTCCTCTGCACCTTCTCCATTTCCATAATCTCCTTCTGAAGGTATGGGGACCAGAACTGGACACAATACTCCAGATGGGGCCTCACCGTAGATTTATAAAGAGGCCAAATGACGCTTGCTGACTTATTTTCTATACCATCCATCCATCCATCAATATTGAATGAGCTGAAAGGGACCTTGGAGGTCTTCTAGTCCAGCCCCCTGCTCAAGCAGAACCTCACACCATTCCAGCCAAATGGCTGTCCAGTCTCTTCTTCAAAACCTCCAGTGATAAGAGCACCCACAACTTCTGGTGGCAAGCTGTTCCACTGTTAAACTGTCCTCACGGTTAAAGAAGTTTTGCTAACATGGCCGCAACACTACGACGGTTGTATGTTTAAGTGCGAGGACGATTGTTAAGTCCCCTTTTTTCGGTGCCATCACAACTTCAAACAGCCGCTAAACGAATGGCCGTAAGGGGAGGACCACCTATAATTGGTTAATTTTATTGTATTAAAACCCAGAAGAGTTCGTTTATAACCCGGTTAAGCGCCCAGTCCAATCACAGTCATTTCCAGTAACCTTTTAGGCAGGATTTCTTTTTAAATTCTTTTTAAATGGATGGAACTTTTTAAAAATAGCAGCCCAAATTCTCTAAAAACCGTGGGGGGGGGGAGGGTTGTGGGCGCGCGCAAGAAGTACCGCCACCCTTTCACTCTCCCCAAGTTCCTGTTTTGGGTAAGTTGCTTGCTTCGCTGGAATTCGGCTCCCGAGACCATAAGTCACGACTGACTCAGCCCCCTCAGCCACAATCGGACCCCGTAGGCGTCCCCCAGGCCTTCCTTACAAAGCTGACGTTGGAAAGTGGAAATCAAGGTCAGGTCCCCAAAGCCCTTCTCCTTCAGCTTTCTCAAATCAAAAAAGAAAGCCGTTGACTGGGCAGAGAACCAGCTGCAGCTTAGGACCATTCGTTTCATGACAGTTCGAAGTTATGAGGGTGACGAAAAAGTGACCCTCGACCCTTGGGATAGTTGTGGCGTTCCCACAGCCACCTCGTTGCGGTTTGGACCCTCGGCAAAACGTTTACACCAATGACATTTCCGGCGTCCTGCAGATCACCATTTGCAAATTTTTCCCGGCCGGCTTCCGGCAGCAATGGGGAAGATGGTAGGAAGTCGGCAGTCACAGCCATAGGGTACAGGAAGTTCTTGACTTATATGACAATCGAGCCCAAAATTTCCATTGCTAAGCAAGACAGTTGTTAACCGAGCTTTGCCCCATTTTACGACCTAGGGGGTTGGACTAGATGACCTCCCTTCCAACTCTGTTCATCTGAATCTATCTAAGATGATCAAAGACGATGGACGGTTGCAGGAACTGGGCCTGGCTGGTCTAGGGAAGAGAAGGACCAGGGGAGACAGGAGAGCATCTTCCAGTATTTGAGGGGCTCCCCCAGAGAGGAGGAAGGGGGTCAAGCTATTCTCCAAAGGACCTTTGAAGGCCAGAGAAGGAAGAATGGATGGAAACTGACCAAGGAGAGATTCAACCTGGGAATAAGGAGGGATTTCCTAACAGGGAGAACCATCAACCCATGGAACAGAAGTTGCCTTCGGAAGTTGTGGGAGCTTCATCCCTGGAGGCCTTCAAGAAGAGGCTGGACTGCCCTCTGTCAGAAATGGTGGAGGGTCTCCTGCTTGGGCAGGGGGGTTGGACTAGATGACCTACAAGGTCCCTTCCAACTCTGTTAATGATTCCGTCAAACTACAACTGTCATAAATATGAACCATATAAATATGCCAAGCATTTGAATTTTGATCACCGTAGGGATCCTGCAAAGATCGTGTGAAAAATTGCTCACCGTTCACTTTTTACCAGTGCTGTCATAACGTCAAATGGTCACTAAACAAAACAGCCGTAGGCCTATCTGCATCTTGTTCGTGAGCACGGAAGATTTGGGTAACAGCCATGGCAAAAAAAGAAAAGAAAAATCAGCTGCGGTCACGTAGTGCCTCATTTAATGACCACACTGCTTAAAAGAGGAATTCTCCAGTCCCAACGGTGGTCGTTAAGTCAAGGGCTACCTCTATGAGGCCCAAAACGTTGGAAGCTTTTTGGCCCAGCCAAAATTTCACACCTGCCCCAGAAACTCCTACTCAGCGCGGGGAGCAGCTTGAACAGGGGGCTGGACTAGAAGACCTCCAAGGTCCCTTCCAGCTCTATTCTATTCTTCTTCTATTTCCCCTTCAGGAAGCAAAGGGCCAGGGAGATCTTGGGGTGGAAAAATCAGGGGGGAGACTAGTCCCCGACCAGGGTCCTGCACACACCCCCCCTTCCCCTTGCAACCTCCACCTGGGCAGGTAGGCACTTTTGAGCTACAAGAGCTGGCAAATTCCTCCGATCGTTTTATTCCCGGATCAAACGTGGCGCCCAGGGGCCCCTTTATCAAAATATCCCACTTCTGACTTTCTTTTAAAAGTCGAAGTCATAAACGCGCAAAACAGTCATGTCGCTTTTTTCCGGTGTCGTCGTAACTTCGAACAGTCCCTAACCGACTGTCGTAAAGTCGAGGATTACCTGCCATAAATAAAAATAAATCTAAATAAATAAATTAGGTAGGTTCGCCCCCTCCGAAGTTACTTCCTAAGGAAGGATAAAAATGCAATCAATGAAATTTGCCTTTGGCATCCTAAACACCAAGTTGCTTCTACAGGCAGCCCTCGATTTACGACAGTTCCTTTACTGTCAAAGGAACAAAGTTGTAACAGCACTGAAAAAAGTGGCCATTTTTCACACTTAACGGCCATTGCAGCACCCCCATGCTCACCTGATCAAAATTCAGGGGACTTGGCAACCGAACTTAATTTATGACGGTCACAAAGTCCCGGGGCGGGTTTTGTGGGACCGTCTGACCAGCAAAGCCAGGATTCGCTGAACAACTGCATGACGCATGTAATGAATTCAATGATTCGCTTAACAACCTTGGCAAGAAAAATCATAAAATGGGGCAAAGTCATTTCACGAATGTTTCGCTTAGCAGGAGATAGACAAGGGCATCGCCCCAACTTATTGCCCCGAATTCAGAAAGTTAAGCCCGAAGGTTCATTTCTGCCCCAAGGGGAAGTTGGAGCCCCCCCCCACCCCCCCCACCCAAAAAAAGCCCTCACCTTGAGGAGCTTCAGGATCCAGAAAAAGATCTCAAGTCTGCAGCCCCAATTGATTTCTGACAACGATGAAAACCCGAAGAATCCCTCCCAACTCCGGCTACAAAATCGGTTTCCCTCTTGAGTTGGGGCTAAACCAGCATTTCTCAACCTTGGAGCCTTGAAGAGGGGAATTCTGGGACTTGACGTCCGCCCATCTTCAGACGTTCTTGACGTCCTTCTGGAGAAAGGCTAAATCACAATCGTAGTCCCCAAAACCTTCTTTTATTGAAACGGGGGTGAATTATGATCATTCACAATCCCGTGAGGATTCACCAACAGTCGGTGAAGAGCCCGACAGATGTCTGCTGGAGTTGCCACAGTCTTTCAAGGGAATGTTTAGGCAGAGTATTTTTTTTAAAAAAAAAAGAAAAATACCTTTCCAGGTGGACCCACTTTCTCTTACAGCTTCCTTCCGGAGCTGCCCCATCTTTTGTCAGCCTGGGGGCTGCCTGTTTGCCGCCTAGCAGAAGCCCTCCCCATGGGTCAAACAGGGACTTTGCGATGTCCCTGTGACCAGAAAGACTTCATCTTCCTCGTCGCCATCCCTCCAAGACGGTTTAGGTCCGAGCGGACCGATCAGCGGCAAAAGTGTCAACGGAGGTCTCGGATCGCCGAGACCCCGCGTTGTATCGACGCGACGCAGGCTCCTCCTCTCTTGTCTTTCAAGGGAATGTTGATAAGCGCCCATCTTGATCTCCCTTGAAGCGCTGCCAGAGACCTCACTGCTGATTAGTTTTGCAACGCCAAGCACAGAGTCAAACAGGATTTCTCAAGAGTTTGAACCGACCGGAACGAACTTATTGCTTCCTGCAAAGGCTCACCTGTTTGCTCCTCCTTTATGTCCCATGGGAGGGGCCAAATCATCTCCAAGCCTCACTCCCAAGCCGCCCCCTGTTGTTGCCTTCTGGCAGCTCTGCGCATGCGCACACTGGGAACAGGCTCCCCCTGTTCCTCTGCCTCGCTGATGCCAGACTCCAGAGGTAGCACATAACTCCCAGAGGGCCCTGGTCCCCCTCTCTGCCTCCGACGCAGAGCCCTCGTCCGAGCCTTCCCCAGACGCCAGGACTGGCCCAGGTTCCTCCCCAACCTCCCCAACTGTCCGATTCTGCTGGGTGCTGGCGGGCCACAACCGGGGGGGCTTTCTCTCTTCCTTCCCCCCACCGAGAACCAGAAATAATTTTAAAAGGGGGGTTGACCTGGAACTGCATCCACACCACCCCCTCCTTTTGAGAATCCCCCTCTTCCTCCCAATATTCCCTAAACAATCCAAATTGCCCCACACAGCAGATCCAGCTCTGGGTTAAAGGTGTTTAGATGTTCTCCAAAATTTTGGGAAGCCTGAGGAGGACATTTCTCCCGTCTCCTGCTTTGGACCACAAGCCATTCAAATCCTGCTGGATCAGAGCCTGCTGGTGGGACTGGCCCAGGAGGATGGGTTATGTCATCCAACGCAGGCCAAGGAAGATAGGGCATGTCATCTAACTTAGAAACCAAGGAGGAAAGGTCATGCCATCCAACACAGGCCAAGGAAGATGGGACATGTCCTCCAACACGGACCAAGGAGGATAGGACATGCAATCCAACACAAGGCAAGCAAGGCTATGTCATCCAACCCAAGCTGAGAACATCAGGTTATGTAATCCAATGCAGGCCAAGCCGGATAAGTCATGTATTGCAATGCAGCTCACGTAATCCAACACAACTGCATTCCCTCAGCTCCAAAGATTGTGGTTTACGGGTGGTTTGGAAGACTTCCAAGCCTATTTGTTGCCAAGTTCTGGAGAACTTCGGAGCAGCACGAAATCTGATCCGCGTAGACCCTTTTCGGAGGAGGTCTCCAACATCGGGAGGCAGAATGGCAAAGGCCCACCAGCAATGTAGAGCACAGATGCCATCTGAAAGCAGGGGTCTCCAGCAAAGCTGGCTGAGGAATTCTGGGAGTTGGACGTCCGCACGTCTTAAAAGTTACCAAGGTTGGAAGACCCCTGATCTAGAGACTGGAGACCCCTTTCGAGAGCCCTCAAGGATGAAACGGCCAGAAACTTCGCCAGGTGGCCGCTGCAACCGGCCAGCCCACCGAGGACCTCAGTAGATGGCTTCATCCATATTGTCATCGCTGTCGCCTCCGAAATCTTCTCCGTTGTCAAAGTAAGACATGATGTAGTCCGTTTCCTGCAGAAGCAAAAACACAACCATAATCAACCACAAGGGAAACAGCTGAAAATGCGACATTTTCAGAGCCTGATAAAAACATATGAAAGTGGGATAGCCAACACTCCAGAAGATAGACTTAAGATACAGAAGGATCTAGACAAACCTGAACATTGGGCACTATCTAATAAAATGAAATTCAATGGCGAAAAAAAGTAAGGTTCTACATATAGGCAAGAAAAACAAAATGCACAGGTACAGTATAGGTGGTACCTTGCTCAATAGTAGCAACTGTGAGAGGGATCTTGGAATCCTAGTGGACAACCATTGAAATAGGAGCCAGCAGTGTGCAGCAGCTGCCAAAAAAGCCAACCCAGTTCTAGGCTGCATCAACAGAGGGAGAGAATCTAGATCACGTGAAGTGTTAATGCCACTGTATGGTGCCTTGGTAAGGCCACACTTGGAATACTGCATACAGTTTTGGTCGCCACGATGTAGAAAAGACGTGGAGACTCTGGAAAGAGTGCAGAGAAGAGCAACCAAGAGGATTAGGGGACTGGAGGCTAAAACATATGACGAACGGTTGCAGGAACTGGGTATGTCTAGTTTGATGAAGAGAAGGACCAGGGGAGACATGATAGCAGTCTTCCGATATCTCAGAGGGTGCCACAAAGAAGAGGGAGTCAAACTATTCTCCAAGGCACCTGGGGGCAGGACAAGAAGCAACGGGTGGAAACTAATCAAGGAGAGAAGCAACTTAGAACTGAGGAGGAATTTCCTGACAGTGAGAACACTTAACCTCTGGAAGAGCTTGCCTCCAGAAGTTGTGAATGCCCCAACCCTGGAAGTCTTTAAGAAGATGTTAGATAGCCATTTGTCTGAAATGGTATAAGGTTCCTGCCCACGCAGGGGGTTGGACTAGAAGACCTACAAGGTCCCTTCCAACTCTGCTATTGTATTGTATTGGATTGGATTGGAGATTGAGATTTTTAAATCCACTTTTGCCAGAAGCTGCGATGAGGTTCCAGGCCGTCAGGGCTTGGGAACGGAGCGCAGAAATTGACTCCGGGCAGCAAGTTGTTCCCCTCGGCGAGACGGGCAGCATTGAAAGTTTAAAAATAAGGAGAGAAAGTAAAGTAAAAGAGAGAAATAAAAATGTAATAAAGTAATTACATCTACACCTTTAACTTTCAACTCTTATTAAATTTCTATCCCGCCTTGTCTCCCACAAAGGGACTCAGGGCGGCGCACAGGAACTTAAAATCCAAAAATACAAACAATAAAAATTCTACAAAACTTAAAACTACAATTAAATAAAATAAAATAAATAAATAATTTAATTTATAACCCGCTCTCTCTCCCCGAAGGGACTCGAGGCGGGGCACAGGGAAATTAAAAATACATATAAAACCACAAACAATACAGTATTAAAAAAGAATTAAACTAAACCCTGCGCTAAAATGCTATGTTAAAACTAAGACAAGCCCCTAAAAATCCTAAAAACAGTTAAGTTATCCTAGGCCGGCCAAGCAAAAGAAATGTGTTTTTAATTTTTGACGAAAGGAGCGGAGGTCCGTGGTTGTTCTGATTTCGGGGGGAAGGTCGTTCCAGAGGGTCGAGCCGCCACAGAGAAGGCCCTTCCCCTGGGCGCCGCCCGCTGGCATAGCCTGGTGGACAGCACCCGGAGAAGTCCCTCTCTGTGGGAGCGAATCGGCCGTGAGGATGTATGGGGCAGGATCCGATCCCGCAGATAGCTAGGTCCCGTGCCATGCAGCGCTTTAAAGATGATGACCAACACCTTGAAGCGCACCCGAAAGACGACAGGCAGCCAATGCAGCTCGCACAGGAGCGGTGTTACATGGGAAAATCTAGAAGTTCCCATAACTGCCTGCGCGGCTGCATTCTGGACAAGCTGAAGTCTTCGGGTGCACCTCAACGGGAGCCCCATGTAGAGAGCATTGCAGTAGTCCAGTCGGGATGTCACGAGAGCATGAGTGACTGTGCAAAGGGCACCCCGGTCCAGTAGGGGATGCAACTGGGGGACCAGGCGAACCTGGTAAAACGCCTGGTAAAATTAAACAGTTTAACCCGTGCTAAAAAGAGAAAACAATTAATTTAAAACCCAGCTTTAATAAAATACGGTTGTAGCAGCTATGCCAGGTCGTCCATATGGAAGAAATGGGTTTTAAAAATCCGGCGGAAGAGGCGAAGGTCGGTGATAGTCCGGAGGTCGGGGGGGCAGGTCATTCCAAAGGGCAGGGCCTGCCACAGAGAAGGCTCTTCCCCTGGGCGTCGCCAGCCGGCATTGTCCAGCGGACGGCACCCTAAGGAGGCCCTCCCTGTGGGAGCGGACAGGTCGAGTGGAGGTATGCGGTAGAAGGCGGTCCTGCAAGTAACCAGGACCAGTAACCATGGAGCGCTTTAAAGATGGTCACTAAGACCTTGAAACGCACCCGGAAGGCTACCGGCAGTCAGTGCAGCTCGCGCAGGAGAGGTGTCACACGGGAGTATTTTGAACCTCCCAAGATCCCCCGCGCGGCCGCATTCTGCACCAACTGGAGCCTCCGGGTGCATCTCAAGGGGAGCCCCATGTAGAGAGCATTGCAGTAGTCCAGGCGAGAAATGACAAGAGCTTGAGTGACTGTCTGTAAGGCGCCACGATCCAGAAACCTACATCTCTTCCGTCGGGCCCTGAAGACGCATTTATTTTGCGCTGCCGGCCTATCATAATTTTAAAGGGATTTTTAATAGTGATTTTAGTTTGGGATTTTAAATATTGGCCAATTATTGACTATTTCTTTTTAATACTGTTTTTAAATTTTGTATTATCATTTTTATTCTGGCTGTACACCGCCCTGAGTCCCGAAAGGGAGAAGGGTGGTATAGAAATCAAATAAAAGTAAAGTAAATAGAAGTAATGAAAAATAGTAAAAAAGAAAATAAAGGAAAAAGAAAAAAAAACCAAAATAATAAAACAATAATATAATAAATAAAATAAAGTAAAATCAATTTAAAAATAAAATAAACTAATAAATCCAACTAATAAAGCAATATAATCAAATAATGAAATAGGAGTAAAAGAAAATAATCAAATAATAAAACAATGATATAAAATAAATAAAATAAAGTAAAATCAATTTAAAAATAAAACAAAAAATAAAGCAAAATAATAAAACAGTAAGATATAGTAAAATAATGAAAAATAGTAAAATAAAATAAATAATAAAATAAAATAGTAAAACAAAAAATAAAACAATAAAACAAATAATAAAGTAAAATAAAATAAAAAATAAAACAAAATAAATGAAATAATGAAATGAAATAAAATAATAAAACAATAACATAAACAATAAAACAAAAAATAAAATAAAGTAAAATAAAATAAAAATAAAATAAAACAAATGAAATAAAACAATAAAACGATAAAACAATAATAAAAATAATAAAAAAATGAAATGATAAAATAAATTAAAAATAAAACCAATTTCATTGTAATTTTAGTACAATGACAATAATAATAATAATAATTATTATTATTATTAAAATAATAAAATAAAACAATAATATAAATAATAAAGCAAAATAATAAAACAAAAAATAAAATAATACAATAAAGTAAAGTAAAATAAAATGAATGAAACAAAATAATGAAATGATAAAAAACAAAAATAAAATAATAAAGCAAAATAATAAAACAATAAAATATAACAATGAAAAATAGTACAATAAAATAAATAATAAAACAAAATAATAAAATAAACAAAAATGATAAGATTAAGGTAAAAAATAAAATAAAATGTTGTGGGAGCTTCATCCCTGGAGGCTTTCAAAAAGAGACAGGACTTCCCTCTGTCAGAAATAGTGGAGGGTCTCCTGCCTGGGCTGAGGGGGGTTTGGACTAGATGACCTCCAAGGTCCCTTCCAACTCTTTGTTCATCGGTTCTATTCCTCTAATTCCGTGTCTCTCAACCGTGGCCATTTTTAAGATGGACGGACTTCAGCTCCGTGCTGGCTGGGGAATTCTGGGAGTTGAAGTCCACCCACCTCAAAATGGCGGTGGTTACTCCTAGTAAAACTCAGAAGGAGCCATTTGGGGCCTTCTCCTCTGCGGTGCTTTCTCTCACCTCTTCAAACTCCTCTTCATCGTACTCTTCCTCCTCTTCCTCCTTGCCTTCTTCGCCCTCTTCCTTCTCTTCTTCCTCTTCCGACGTCACTTCTTCCTCTTTCTTTTCCAGGGTCTAGGAAAGAATTCAGACAACCTGAGCAAAATGTTGTGTACTTGGCAACTGGCACCCATTATTTGACGACTTCGTCAACTATATTTCGAGTTAGCAAGAGGTTGTTATACCTCCAACTTCTTGATGGCTTCCTCCTTGTCTGCGGGCACTTTGGCTTTCTGCTTGGGAGCTGGGACGGCCGGCCCTGCGTGTGAAAAGAAACCAGAAAAGCTGATTATTCCAGCCAACCCGTCTCCGGGGTCCTGCTTTTGGCCAAGCTACAGTCAAGGAACAGATTCACAAAAAGGCCAAACTCTTTAGATGTCATGGGTCAGTTGCGGGTACCTCACAGGTCTGAAAGAATCTCAAAATGCAGAATAACAAGAGCTGGAAGGGACCTTAGAGGTCTTCTAGTCCAGCCTCTTTGCTCAAGCACGAGACCCTTACAGAATAACAGAGTTGGAAGGGACCTTGGAGGTCTTCTAGTCCAGCCCCCTTTGCTCAAGCAGGAGAGCCTTACAGAACAACGGAGTTGGAAGGGACCTTGGAGGTCTTCTAGTCCAGCCCCCTTTGCTCAAGCAGGAGAGCCTTACAGAGCTGGAAGGGACCTTGGAGGTCTTCTAGTCCAGCCCCCTTGCTCAAGCAGGAGATCCTTACAGAATAACAGTTGGAAGGGACCTTGGAGGTCTTCTAGTCCAGCCCCTTTGCTCAAGCAGGGGAGCCTTACAGAATAACAGAGTTGGAAGGGACCTTGGAGGTCTTCTAGTCCAACCCCTTTGCTCAAACAGGAGACCCTTACAGAATAACAGAGTTGGAAGGGACCTTGGAGGTCTTGTAGTCCAGCCCCCTTTGCTCAAGCAGGAGAGCCTTACAGAGCTGGAAGGGACCTTGGAGATCTTCTAGTCCAGCCCCCTTGCTCAAGCAGGCTCAAGGAGACCTTACAGAATAACAGAGTTGGAAGGGACCTTGGAGGTCTTCTAGTCCAGCCCCCTTTGCTCAAGCAGGAGAGCCTTACAGAATAACAGAGTTGGAAGGGACCTTGGAGGTCATCCAGCCCTGGCTCATTGGTCCTCACTGTGAGGATGTTTCTCCTTCATTCCAGGTTGCTTCTCTCCTTCATTTAGTTTCCAATCATGGTTTCTTCCCCTGCCTTGAGGTGCTTTGGAGAATAATTTGAACACACTTGTAAGGGGATCACCAGCTTCCTGACAGGCAGGAAGCAGCAGGCGAAGCTAGGCAGAATCACACCAGATAACCTGTACAATGAGGACAGGAGCCCCCTCCAAGAGCAGTGGGCTCTCTCCACTTCTCTCTAGAACACCAAGGACTGCATCTCAAACAATCCATCTGTTACAACTGCGGAAGTTTGCAGATGACACAAGAGTGATTGGTCTTAATTCGAGACAACGATGAATCCGCATGCAGATTGCACAGTTAGTCTAGGGGTGCGGCTCACTGAAAAAAGCCTGAAATCAAAGGGGCAAACTTGGCTCCCATTAGTGAGATTTTCCTGCAAGAAAGAAGTGGGGGGGCCAACCTTATCCTGTTCTAGAGGTTTTGGGGAGATTCTGTCCCCTCCACAGATAATACAATGACTTACTTTGTTTTCGAGCCTTCTTCACCCGAATTTTTAGTTCCGGAGGGAGCTGCTTCCAATCTGCAGAGATAATCATCATCATCATCATCATCATCATACAATACAATGCAATAGCAGAGTTGGAAGGGACCTTGGAGGTCATCTAGTCCAACTACCTGCCTAGGCAGGAAGCCCTATACCCTTTCAGACAAATGGCTATCCAACATCTTCTTGAAGACTTGCAGTGTTGGGGCATTCACAACTTCTGGAGGCAACTTCTGTTCCACTGATTCATTGTCTTAACTGTCAGGAAGTTTCTCCTTAGTTCTAAGTTGCTTCTCTCCTGGATTAGTTTCCACCCATTGCTTCTTGTCCTGCCCTCAGGTGCCTTGGAGAATAGTTTGACTCCCTCTTCTTTGGGGCAACCCCTGAGATATCGGAACACTGCTATCCTGTCTCCCCTGGTCCTTCTCTTCATCAAACTAGCCATGCCCAGTTCCTGCAACCGTTCCTCCTATGTTTGAGCCTCCAGTCCCCTAGTCCTCTTGGTTGCTCATCTCTGCACTCTTTCTAGAGTCTCCACATCTTTTCTACATCTTGGCGATCAAAACTGGATGCAAATATTCCAAGTGTGGCCTTAAAAAGGCCTTATAAAGTGGTATTAACCCTTCACGTGATCTTGATTCTCTCCCTCAGTTGATGCAACCTAGAAGTGGGTTGGCTTTTTGGGCAGCTGCTGCTTCTGATCATCATCATCATCATCATTCAAGGTGTTGGTTATCATCTTCAAAGCGCTCCATGGCACGGGACCTAGCTATCTGCGGGATCGCATCCTGCCCCATACATCCCTGCGGCCGATTCGCTCCCACAGAGAGGGACTTCTCCGGGTGCCATCCACTAGACTTTGTCAGCGGGCGACGCCCAGGGGAAGGGCTCTCTCTGTGGCGGGCCCGGCCCTCTGGAACGACCTTCCCCCCGATATTAGAACAACTACGGACCTCCGCTCCTTCCGACAAAAATTAAAAACACACTTCTTCTGCTTGGCCGGCCTAGGGTAATTAAACTGTTTTTAAGGGATTTTTAGAGCTTACTTTTAGTTTATATGGGTTTTAGCGCAGGGCTGGTTTAGTTCATTTTAATATTGTAATTGTTTGTGGTTTTACTGTATTTTTAATTTCCCTGTGCCCCGTCTCGAGTCCCTTCGGGGAGAGAGAGCGGGTTATAAATTATTATTATTATTATTATTATTATTATTATTATTATTATTATTATTATTATTATTATTATTATTATTATTATTATTATTATTATTATTATTATTATTATTATTATTATTATTATGCCTGTATAAGAAATCAGAAGTCCCTTTTGGGAGATAGGGCGGTATAAAACTCCGATTAAAGTAAAGTAAAGTAAAAACCTTTTTTCCTGCCCTCACCTGGATTCCACTCCATGGGGTTGTCCGTTGGGCCGGCCATCTGATACTTGTCCGAATAGCGCTCGATATCTGGAGAAATTAAAAAATCGGGAATTAGCGATACCCTCTTTAAATCACGGAGGGCAAGAAGGTGGAGGAGGCTGGAGATGGCGGGCGGGGTTAAGCCCGTCATTAGTTTGGGAGTCCACAAAAGTCCCGAGTCTTAGGGCCGACCGTTCTCTAGCGCCAATTTAGGCGCTTGAGCATTGAACAGACCCGATCCTTGTGGGCAGGACGTACAGATGTTTGGAATTATGGGCAAAGGTAGCAGGTAGAAAAAGAGAGAGAGAGAAAAGAAATTGGAAGAGAAAAAGAAAAGTTAAGAGAAAAATTCCCATGCCAGCGATTCAATGACGTCACAGAAGCTCAGCCAATCACGAGGAGGAAATCATTTCAAGGACTTCCGGGCTTGATACCTCTCTCACGGCAGAAAATTAAGAGGAACTCAGAGAAGAAGGGGATGGCAGAGAAGGAGGGGGCTGGATGGAGTCCCCGAAGCAGTCGGCATGAGCTTCAATGGACTCCAGGGGCCTGGAGGAATGTTGTCCATGGGGTCACGATGGGTCGGACACAACTTCGCAACTAACAACAACTATTCTATCTATCTATCTATCTATCTATCTATCTATCTATCTATCTATCTATCTATCTATCTATCTATCTATCCATCTTTCTCTCTGCTATATCAGCTCTCTCTCTTTCTCTATTTATCTATCATCTATCCATCTCTCTCTCTCTGATATATAACCTCTTTCTCTATTTATATTATTTTATTTTATTTTTTTATTTTATTTCTATCATCTATCCATCTCTCTATATCTGTCTGTCTATCAATCAATCAATCTATATCTCTGTTATATCAGTTCTCTCTCTTTCTCTATTTATCATCTATCTATCCATCTCTCTCTCTACTATATCAGCTCTCTCTTTCTCTCTTTATCTATCATCTATCCATCTCTCTATATATGTCTGTCTGTCTATCAATCTGCTATATCAGCTCTCTCTCTTTCTATTTATCATCTATCCATCTCTCTCTCTCTGCTATATACTCTCTCTTCCTCTATTTATCTATCATCTATCCATCTCTCTATGTCTGTCTGTCTGTCTGTCTGTCTGTCTGTCTGTCTGTCTGTCTGTCTGTCTGTCTGTCTGTCTGTCTGTCTGTCTATCTATCTATCTATCTATCTATCTATCTATCTATCTATCTATCTATCTATCTATCTATCTATCTATCTATCTATCTATCTATTATCCTGCGAGTCCCTTGGATTGCAAGGCCATCCAACCGGTCAGTCCTAGAGGAGATCCAACCTTGCCTGCTCTTTAGAAGGCCAGATCCTGAAGAGGAAACTCAAAGACTTTGGCCAACTCATGAGAAGGAAGGAGGACTCCCTGGAGAAGAGCCTCATGCTGGGAACGATGGAGGGCCAGAGAAGAAGAAGGGGACGGCACGTGGAACGTGGCCCATGGGGTTGCAATGGGTCAGACACAACTTCACAACTAACAACCACCACCCGGTTTTCTCAGCCGCTCGATACCTTTTTTGGGGGCCAAAGGTTTGATGAAGTAGGGCAGGTTCTTCATGGCCCCCCTTAATTCCTGCTTCAGGGCCAGCATGTATTCCACCTCCTCTCCGGCCAGCAACGGGAGTGGTTTATATTCCAGCGGCTACAGAAACAAGCCAGGTTTAAGAAAGAACATGAGAATGCGATGGCCCCCTTCCTACAAGACGCTTCATCGGGCGATTAAATTAGCCCGTTTTCCCGATAGGTTTAAGACCCTGAAGCAGCAACAGCCCAACCAGTGAGGTCCCGTAATCTAAAGGGAAAGGGTCCCCCCTTCGCACATCTGTGCCAGTCGTTCCTGACTCTAGGGGGCGATGCTCATCTCCGTTTCAAAGCCGAAGAGCCAGCGCTGTCCGAAGACGTCTCCGGGGTCATGTGGCCGGCATGACTCAACACCGAAGGCTCACGGAACGCTGTTCCCTTCCCACCAAAGGTGGCTCCTATTTTTCTACTTGCATTTGTTACCTGCTTTCGAACTGCTAGGTTGGCAGAAGCTGGGACAAGTCACGGGAGCTCACTCCGTTAGGCGGCGCTGGGGATTCGAACCGCCGACATTTCTGATCGACCAGCTCAGCGTCTTAGCCACTGCATTCCCTGCAGTCTGGTAAGCCTCAATTAACAAGCCACAGATGCTTCATGTGTTGTGGGAATGCAGCCAGGACCCCTTTCCCTGATCCAAGAATTTGCAAGGCTGACTTGCCAGCAGCTCAGCCTTACAAATTGATCTTGGTCTGGTTTACAGGTAGTCCTCGATTTACAAGCATTCATTTAGTGGCCAACGTTGCAATGGCATTGGGGAAAAAAGTGATTTTTCCATTGCAGCATTCCGCAGGGCCACGTAATAATCAAAAATAATAATTTCCAGCCTATTTCAAAATAGTAGTAGAAGGATACGATCCAGTAGAAAGAAATATTCACCAAGTTAAAATGTGTTTTAATTAGACAGATTTTCTTTATAAGCCGTGGCCATTGTTAGTGTCCGATTTTCAATTTCAATTTCAATTTATTGAATTTCTAAACTGCCCCCTCTCCCCGAAGGGACTCGGGGCGGTGTACAGGAATTAAAAAACATCTAAAACATAACAATACATAAATATTTCAACCTTCTGTCCCATACATCCCTTCGTCCGATCCGCTCCCACAGAGAGGGCCTTCTCCGGGTATCGTCGGCCGGGCAATGCCGGTTGGCGATGCCCAGGGGAAGGGCCTTCTCTGTGGCGGGCCCGGCCCTCTGGAACGACCTACCCCCCGACCTACGCACCACCTCGGACCTCCGCCTCTTCCGCCAACGTCTTAAGACGTATCTATTCCAACAAGCCGGCCTAGCATAGCCCCCCGTTTCTGACTCTTATCTATAAATTTTAATTTTCAGGGTTTTTAATGGGTTTTTTAGCACGGGATTTAATTTAATATGTTTTTAATAATATATATTGTCTTTTGTTATAGTTTTTAATAATGCCTGTGCGCCGCCCTGGGTCCTAACAAGGAGAAGGGCGGGATATAAATTCGAAAAATAATAATAATAATGATAAAACCAAATTAAATAGTTAACCCTGTACTAAAATTTTGTAAAAAAAACGTTTAAAACCCGATTAAAACAATTTAAGCTTCAGACTGGGGCAAGGAGCATGAATTAATGATTAAGTGTCCAAAGTTTTTCCCATTTAGCCAATTCCACATTATCACCAAAAGTTTTCGCCCAGGCGACCATAATTTCTTTGACATGTTCTTTCTCGAGTTTATATCCCAACAAATATCTGTCCAGTGCTTTGATCAACCTATCTTCTGTCTGTAGATTATTTGTATATAATATTCAATATTCAATTGTGAAAAAAGTAAGGTTCTACATTTAGGCAAGAAAAACAAAATGCACAGGTACAGTATAGGTGGTACCTTGCTCAATAGTAGCAACTGTGAGAGGGATCTTGGAATCCTAGTGGACAACCATTTAAATATGAGCCAGCAGTGGGCAGCAGCTGCCAAAAAAGCCAACACAGTTCTAGGCTGCATAAACAGAGGGATAGAATCTAGATCACGTGAAGTGTTAATGCCACTGTATAGTGCCTTGGTAAGGCCACACTTGGAATACTGTATACAGTTTTGGTCGCCACGATGTAGAAAAGACGTGAAGAAGAGTGGAAAGAGTGCAGAGAAGAGCAACCAAGATGATTAGGGGACTGGAGGCTAAAACATATGAAGAACGGCTGCAGGAGCTGGGTATGTCTAGTTTGATGAAGAGAAGGACCAGGGGAGGCATGATAGCAGTCTTCCGATATCTCAGAGGGTGCCACAAAGAAGAGGGAGTCAAACTATTCTCCAAGGCACCTGGGGGCAGGACAAGAAGCAATGAGTGGAAACTAATCAAGGAGAGAAGCGACTTAGAACTAAGGAGAAATTTCCTGACAGTGAGAACAATTAACCTCTGGAACAGCTTGCCTCCAGAAGTTGTGAATGTCCCACCCCTGGAAGTCTTTAAAAAGATGCTAGATAGCCATTTGTCTGAAATGGTATAAGGTTCCTGCCCACGCAGGGGGTTGGACTAGAAGACCTCCAAGGTCCCTTCCAACTCTGCTATTGTATTGTATTGTATTGTATTGTATAATGTGATTGTATGGTCCTTACGACTTCACTATGCTGCACTGTTTTAAATGGAAAAACATATTTTTTTAAAAAGGACAATGAAGGGAAAAAATTGGGGGAGGGCGGGGCATCGAAGGAAGTACGAAGGAAACCGAGAAACTCACCGGGAAGAGGGGTGATGGCTTTAGAGTGGGAGGGGGCAACGCCTCCCCCTTCCCGATGCCCACCGCCTCAACGTTGAAGGTCATGTGACCACCCCGGCCCCTTCCTCTTCCTCCTCTTCCAGCCATCACGGGACCCTGGGGGAAGAAGCAACATGAAAAAGATTACAAAAAGTTGGACGAAAATAAATCCCAAAACAAGCGAATGGGCCTGAAATCAGGAATTTCTGCAAATTTTGGATTGTGCAGAGATGGATAAATTAACACTAAAATTGAAAGACAAAGAAGAGTCGGAATAGTATGAAATTTGGAACATTTGGTACAAATGGTTGCAAAACAAGAATAAAATTAATTAAGCCAAAAACAGTGTATATATTTGTGTTGTGTTTGTGCAGGGTGTTGTGACACACACACACACACACACACGTGTGTGTGTGTGTGTGTGTGTGTGTGTTAGGTTTTTGAGCTGATAAAAAAATAATAATCACACAACGGAATTCATGGCTTTCTGTCTAGATGGTCTCTGGTGATGAGCCGAAAGGCAGAAAAGGAAAGCAGTATGCTTCCTTCCTTAATTGGGGCTTAACAGGGTGTTGTGGAACAAGTATATATACATATAATATATATATATATATACACATATATATATATATAAAATTGTTCCACAACACCCTGTTAGGGCCCCAATTAAGCGAGGAGACATACTGTTTCCTTCTCTGCCTTTCGGCTCATCACCAGAGACCATCTAGACCAGGGGTCCCCAACCCCCGGGCTGCGGACCGGTGCCGATCCGTGGCTGGATGGGAGCCGGGCCGCAGGGCTGGACAGGAGGAGGAGGGGGCAGCCCCCTGAGCAGAGCGCGCGGGAGAACGCAGGCGCGGCTGTTCGCACCATTGGAGTGTGGCTCTTCCTCCACCCTCGTCGACGGAGGGACTCCTGGGTGCCGCCGGACCGGCCACCGATTCCCTCCCCTGCTGGCATGCTGGCCACTCGTTTTCTTCCAGGGGCTGCGGAGACTCCGCGGGCGGGGGAGGGAACTGGCGGCCGTAGGGAGGGTTGCTCCGGCGGCGCACAGGAGTCCCTCCGTCGACAAGGGTGGAGGAAGAGCCCCCACCATCCTCCTGCGTTCTCCCGCGCGCTCTGCCCAATGGGCTGCCCCCTCCTCCCTCCTCCTCCTCTCCAGCCCGGCTCCTATCCAGCCACGGAGCCTGAACAAGCGAACGAGTGCAGCAGGCGGGCTGAGGAGGCTGGGGGGGGGGGGGGGGAGACGACAGCGATGACGACAGACACACATAGAGAGACAGAGAGAGGGAGGGAGGGAGACAAAGATAGACAGAGACACAGAATGAGTGATTGAGTGAATGCAAGACAGACAGACACACGCACACACACACAGAGTGACAGAGATGGGCGGATGAAGGAGAGAGACAGAGAAAGAAAGAAAAAGAAAGTGGGAGAGAGAGAAAGACAGAGAGAAAGAGACAGAAAGGAAAGAAAGAGACAGAAAAAGATACAGAAAGAGAGAAAGAGAGAAAGAGGGAAAGAGAAAAAGAAAGAAAGAGAAAGAAATAAAGAGAGAAAGGGAAAGAGAAAGAGAGAAAGAAAGAAATAGCGAGAGAAAGAAAGAGAGACAGAGACAAAGAAAGAGAAAGAAAGAGAGAAAGAAAGAAAGAGAAAGAAAGAAAGAAAGAAAGAAAGAAAGAAAGAAAGAAAGAAAGAAAGAAAGAAAGAACTTATGACCACAATTGAGCCCAAAAGTTTGGTTGTTAACCAAGACCATTGTTAAGTGAGTTTCACATTTTCCAAGTTGGCCATGCCCACCCAGTCACATGACTGCTGAGCCCCTCAGCCGGTCTGCAGAATTTTCTTTAAAATGAAACCGGTCCCTGGTGAAAAAAAGGTTGGGGACCCCTGATCTAGACAGAAAGCCATGAATTCCGTTGTGTGATTTTTTAATATGTTAGTTTTATGAGCTGATCAATAAATAAATCAGGGAGACTAGGATAGATCTATTTCGAGCTTTTTAGCTCTCATCAGCTGGCCATACTCTAGCTGATGAGAGCTATACTCGGTTCGAATCCCAGTAAGGGTCTGGCTAGCTGATGAGAGCTAAAAAGCTCGAAATAGATCTATCCTAGTCTCTGATTTATTTATTGATCAGCTCATAAAACTAACATACATACATACATATATACCAGGTTCGCTTGGTACGCCAGTTGCGCCCCCTATTGGATCGGGACGCCCTTCGCACAGTCACTCATGCTCTCGTGACATCCCGACTGGACTATTGCAACTCTCTCTACATGGGGCTCCCCTTGAGGTGCACCCGGAGGCTTCAGTTGGTCCAGAACGCAGCCGCGCGAGCAATAATGGGAGCCTCTAGGTTCATCCACGTAACACCGCTCTTGCGCGAGCTGCACTGGCTACCTGTCGTCTTCCGGGTGCGCTTCAAGGTGTTAGTTATCATCTTCAAAGCGCTCCATGGCTCGGGACCTAGCTATCTGCGGGATCGGATCCTGCCCCATACATCCTCACGGCCCATTCGCTCCCACAGAGAGGGACTTCTCCGGGTGCCGTCCACTAGACTTTGTCAGCGGGTGACGCCCAGGGGAAGGGCCTTCTCTGTGGCGGGCCCAGCCCTCTGGAACGACCTTCCCCCCGATATCAGGACAACCACAGACCTCCGCTCCTTCCGCCTAAAATTAAAGACACATCTGTTTCGCTTGGCCGGCCTAGGGTAGTCTCTTTTTAGATTGGGGTTAGTTTTAATATGGGATTTTAGCGCAGGGTTAGTTAGTTTAATTTCATTTTATTATTGTATACTGTTTGTATTTTATATGTATTTTAAATTCCCTGTGCCCCGCCTCGAGTCCCTTCTGGGAGAGAGAGCGGGTTATAAATTAAATTATTATTATTATTATTATTATTATTATTATACATACATACATACATACATAGGTAATTAATTCACAACAACCTGTTATTAGGCCCCAATTAAGGGAGGAGACATACTGTTTCCTTTCCTGCCTTTCGGCTCATCACCAGAGACCATCTAGACAGCAAGCCAAGAATTACGTTGTGTAATTTTTTAGATATGTGTGTTAGTTTTATGAGCTGATCAATAAATTAAATTAGAGAGAGACCAGGATAGATTCTATCCTGGTCTCTCTCTAATTTAATTTATTGATCAGCTCATAAAACCAACACACACACACACACACACACATATATATGTGTGTAATTGTTTCACAACAACCTGTTATTAGGCCCCAATTAAGGGAGGAGTGTGTGTAACCCCAATTAAGGATATATATGTGTGTGTGTGTATAAACATAGGAGCGAAATAATATATACATGTGCAGGTATGATGACTCAAAAATGTTGATAAAATGACTGTAATGTGTTGTAGAAGGGGGGAAAAAACAGAAGGAAAAAAAAGGAATTTCTTCAAATGATGGAACTTGACTTCTAACAGTTTCTTTAGTGACCGTTGGGAAAAAAAAAAGTGACAGAATCATTTTTTCAGACTTACGACCGCTGCAGCCTCCCCATGATCACACGATTGAAATTCAGCTAATTCCTCCTATATCTATACATCGATATTTCTAAACTGTACATTAAACTGTAATTGGCAATGCATAAAAATGTATTTGAACCACAAATGGTTATTACTGTCCAAAAGGATTGTAATTTACACAAAATCATCATTATTTTTTCGAAGGTCTTTGCATTTTACTGTTTCAAATTTTCAACAAAGGTTTAAAAAATTTAAAAAAAAGAAAAAGAAAGAAAATTCAGCAGCTTGGCAGCTGACTCATTTTTACGACGGCCGTAGTGTCCCAGAGTCCTGTGATCCCCTTTTGCGACCTTCTGACGTGGGGAAAGCCACTTAACGAACGGGTTACGAATTTAACAACTGCAGTGATTCGCTTAACGACCGTGGCAAGCAAGGCCGCAAAATGTGACAAAACTCACGTGACAACTGTCTTGCTTAGCAACAGAAAATCTGAGTTGTAATGTGGTCGGTCGTTAAGTCCAGGATTACCGGTGTTCAATTGCTGCATTATTATCTGTATTAAGCTCCATGAATTAGACTGTCCCCTTCAGACGTTATTAAATGCAGATGTTTGTTGATCTGGGTTTACACCGGTCATGAGAACACAGCCTGGAGGGTGGGGGTGGGTGCATTTTCATGGCTCATGGCTCTCCCCACCTCCCTTAGAGTCTCAGTAACTAGGCCTTAATGACTGCAGCTAGAAATACAGGTGCTCAATGCAATCTTTGTGATTGCATACCTATGCTATAGGTAAACGGTAAAGGTTCACTTTGCACATAGATGCTAGTCGTTCCTGACTCTAGGGGGCGGTGCTCATCTCCGTTTCAAAGCCGAAGAGCCAGCGCTGTCCGAAGACGTCTCCGTGGTCATGTGGCCGGCATGACTCAACGCCGAAGGCGCACGGAACGCTGTTCCCTTCCCACCAAAGGTGACTCCTATTTTCCTACTCGCATTTTTTTACCTGCTTTCGAACTGCTAGGTGGGTAGAAGCCGGGACAAGTCACGGGAGCTCACTCCGTTACGCGACGCTGGGGATTCGAACCGCCGGCCTTTCCGATCGACCAGCTCAGCCACCTCGTTATATCAGGCTGCAAACATGCAACCTGCCAGCAGAGGGCAGCAGAAGCACAGCAGTATCTGCAAGGCAGGAATCAAACTTGAAAAAATATTCAAGTTGGCTGACCTGATTTAAAAAAACCATTTAAAAGAGGTTATTTTCCCCCAAACTGGGCCATTTTTCTTTTTTATAAAGTAAAATTTTATTTTCAACATTTAAAAACAAATAAAATATTCAATCATTTTCAATTTCATACAACATGGCATTCGGTCGTGAATTTTTGTGCCTCAATCTTGAAAATTACAAACATACTTATTAATTTTCCATCCAGTGTTTTTATATAAAATGTAAGTTTTCATATCAACTTATTTTCTACATCATAGCAGCTAATATTTGCCCAAGTCAATAGTTATTCAGTAAGTAAAAAGAAAAGAGTAGAATTCTCCCAAGATTATTTTGTAACAATATTTTCTCAATTTTCTTTATAAAATAAATTACTATTATAAAATACCTAACCATATTATTTTCTCTTTAGAGAACCAAGAATTTATCCAAATTTCCCCTTATGCATAGGTCTTTTAAGTGTTTTAGTTAAAATACAAAATACCTTTCTAATACAACATAGTCTCAATTTATCATCCTTTCTGTAAATCCTAATAATTGAATTCTGTTGCTGAGAATTCTTTTATATATTAAATCCCCTCATTTCTTTTATCTAACCATTGATAAAACACAAACTTGGCTCTTTTTAAGATGCATGGACTTCAACTCCCAGAATCCCCCAGGGAGCATGCCTTGGCAAGATTAAG
Source organism: Rhabdophis nuchalis (assembly GCA_039707465.1). NCBI lineage: Eukaryota > Metazoa > Chordata > Lepidosauria > Squamata > Natricidae > Rhabdophis > Rhabdophis nuchalis. The sequence goes on along the minus strand of CM077662.1, from coordinate 10,170,851 downwards.
AAGGGCATGGAAGGTATTTCAATTTGCTCTGATCTTCTTCCACTTTGATAATAGCAGAAAGAATCACTCTAGAAATAACTAGGTCTGCAGGCAAAAAAAAGGGGGAATTTTTGTTTTAAAAAACACCAGTTTTTCAAACTTGGCCACCTTAAGATGGGTGAACATCCGTCCACCTTAACTTGGCCAAGTTGGGAGCAACTGGGATTCAAACTGTCCTTATTTATCAAATTGATATAGCTGCCCCTAGGGAAGTAGCACACAGCAATAGATAAAAATAAATGCAAAAATATAAATATAACAGCAATGTAAACTTCTATCAGTGGAGGTTTTCAAGAAGGGACTGTGGGCAGCTATTTGTCTGGGATGCTATTGCTCAAGCAGGAGATCCTTGCAGAATAAAAACCAGAATTTTAAAACAGTAAAAGCAATAATAATCTAAAAAATAAATAAGAGAGGAACAGACAAAATAATATATTACAATGTAGCTTTTTATGTTTAACTTATGATTATGATTATTATCATGAATATCTTATGATTCTTGATGAACGTATTGTATTTTATTTTTATTTTTAGGTACACTGAGAGCATCTGAACCAAAGACAAATTGCTTGTGTGTCCAATCACACAATAATAATTGGCTAATAAAGAATTCTGTTTTATTCTGCATTCTATTCTATTCCTATTTATATTCTATTCTGCATTCTATTCCTATTTATATTCTATTCTGTATTCTATTCCTATTTATATTCTATTCTATTCTGTATTCTATTCCTATTTATATTCTATTCTATTCCTATTTATATTCTATTCTCTATTCTATTCCTATTTATATTCTATTCTATTCTATTCCTATTTATATTCTATTCTATTCCTATTTATATTCTATTCTATTCCTATTTATATTCTATTCTGTATTCTATTCCTATTTATATTCTATTCTATTCTGTATTCTATTCCTATTTATATTCTATTCTATTCCTATTTATCTATTCTGTATTCTATTCCTATTTATATTCTATTCTATTCCTATTTATATTCTATTCTGTATTCTATTCCTATTTATATTCTATTCTGTATTCTATTCCTATTTATATTCTATTCTATTCTATTCCTATTTATATTCTATTCTATTCCTATTTATCTATTCTGTATTCTATTCCTATTTATATTCTATTCTATTCCTATTTATATTCTATTCTGTATTCTATTCCTATTTATATTCTATTCTATTCTATTCCTATTTATATTCTATTCTATTCCTATTTATATTCTATTCTGTATTCTATTCCTATTTATAGGTAGTCTCTTCTTTTAGGGTTTTCTTAGGGAATGATTGTTTTAATGGGGTTAAGGGGTTTTTAGGATAGTTTGTATTTTATAGTTGTTTTAGCGCAGGATATGATTTAATGTGATTTTAATTTTGTACTTTGTTCTATGTTATCTGTTCTTAATTTACCTGTGCCCCGCCTCGAGTCCCTCTGGGGAGAGAGAGCGGGTTAGAAATAAATTTATTATTATTATTATTATTATTATTATTATTATTATTATTATTATTATTATTATTATTATTATTATTATTATTATTATTATTATTATTATTATAATATTATATTCCTATTTATATTCTATTCTATTCTGTATTCTATCCCTATTTATATTCTATTCTGTATTCTATTCCTGTTTATATTCTATTTTATATTCTATTTTATTTTACTCCTATTCTATTCTATTCATCAGATTAACAGAGCTGGAAGGGACCTTGGAGGTCATCTAGTCCAACCCCCAGCCCACGCAGGAGACCCTACACCATTCCTGAAAGATGGAATTCCGGAAAACCAAGCCACGCTGCCCCCCCCCCCGCCTTCCCCCCCGCCCCCCGTTACCTGCTCCGACCCAGCAGAGGACTTCCGAGCGCACGTGCCCGCCTTCGGTCCGGGCCCACCGCGAAGCGAAGGACGCCCCAGCAGCCGGATACTCCACGTTCCAAAGGCCGGAGCCTCTGGCTCGATCAGCCAATGAGAGAGAGGCGAGGGCGCGCAGGTTTGATACATACGACGTTCGAAAGAACCTTGGCAGCCAATCAGGGACAGGAGGCGGGGAAAGGGGCGCGGCGTTGCGGGGCTGTTGAAAACAAGGCGAGAGGAGGCGGGCTGTTTGTATAACAGGCAGGAGCCGCTCAGCCACTCCGCGGTCCTGTCAGCTCCCATCATCCACAGCCTCGGTCCTTCTTTTGAAGGGTGGTGTTATAAGCAAGAGGAATTAAATAGATGTAAAACAAGGGTCTGATAGAGGCGTTTTCGTTTATCTTAGTGAGTTTATGGCAACTTTACGACTTGCGGACTTCAACTCCCAGAATTCCTGAGCCAGCATAGCACAGCATAGTAGGCTCAGGAATTCTGGGAGTTGAAGTCCAAAAGGCATAAAGTTGCCATAAACTCACTAAGAACCGAAAACGCCTATATCAGACCCTTATCCCACAACTTCCGAAGGCAACTTCTGTTCCATGGGTTGATGGTTCTCCCTGTCAGGAAATTCCTCTTTTATTTCCAGGTTGAATCTCTCCTTGGTCACTTTCCATCCATTCTTCCTTCTCCGGCCTTCAAAGGTCCTTTGGAGAATAGCTTGACCCCCTTCCTCCTCTCTGGGGCAGCCCCTCAAACATTGGAAGATGCTCTCCTGTCTCCCCTGGTCCTTCTCTTCCCTAGACCAGCCAGGCCCAGTTCCTGCAACCGTCCAGGCCTTTGATCATCTTAGATCGATTCAGATTAACAGAATTGGAAGGGACCTTGGAGGTCATCTAGTCCAACCCCCCCTTGCCCAAGCAGGAGACCCTACACCCTTTCTGACAGAGGGCAGTCCAGTCTCTTCTTGAAAGCCTCCAGGGATGAAGCTCCCACAACTTCTGAAGGCAACTTCTGTTCCATGGGTTGATGGTTCTCCCTGTCAGGAAATCCCTCCTTATTCCCAGGTTGAATCTCTCCTTGGTCACTTTCCATCCATTCTTCCTTCTCTGGCCTTCAAAGGTCCTTTGGAGAAGAGGTTGACCCCCTTCCTCCTCTCTGGGGCAGCCCCTCAACTATTGGAAGATGCTCTCCTGTCTCCCCTGGTCCTTCTCTTCCCTAGACCAGCCAGGCCCAGTTCCTGCAACCGTCCATCGTCTGTTTGAGCCTCCAGTCCCCTCATCCTCCTGGTTGCTCTTCTCTGCCCTCTTTCCAGAGTCTCAACCTCTTTTTTTTATAGCGTGGGGACCAAAGCAGGATGCAGGATTCTAGGGCCTTGGAGGTCTTCTAGTCCAACCCCCTTCTTTGGCAGGAAAGCCTCCACCACTTCAGACAAATGGTTATCCAACATCTCATTAAAAACCTCCTATGTTGGAGCATTCACAATTTCTGGAGGCAGGTAGTTGCACTGATTAATTAGCTGGATACAGGCGGTCACGCGCTCCAACTCTCCGTCCTCCCATCGCAGACTAGGTGGGCAGGAATCACAGACCCGGGGCCCTAGGCTGATGCTGTGCAACGCCAGGTCCGTGGTTCAGAAAGCCCCCCTCATTCATGACCTGGTGTCAGAGGGGGACCCGGACCTGGTGGGTATAACGGAAACCTGGTTGGGTCACGAAGGGGGTCTACCCCTCGTGGACATGTGCCCACCAGGTTACCGTGCCTCAAATCAGCCTAGGGCCCTAGGGAGGGGTGGGGGAGTGGCGATTATCGTAAAGGAAGGTCTTGAGCCGAAGGAGACCACAGTCCCTCAGACGACCGGGTGTGAGTCCCTCCTTGTGAAGTGGGGCCTAGGGAGGCAGTTGGGCGTGTTAGTTGTATACCTGGCTCCTCGCTATGCAACAACAGCCCTGCCCGAGCTCCTAGAGGTGATAGCCGAGGCGGCAGTTGAGACCCCCAGACTAGTAGTCATGGGGGACTTTAACTTGCCGTCGGCGGGCGAAGCCTCTGGAGCAGCTCGGGAGTTCATGGCCTCCATGACGGCCATGGACCTGACCCAGGTAGTTTTAGGCCCCACTCACGAGGGGGGAAACACGCTGGATTTGATCTTTGTCTCGGGACAGTGGAGTTGTGATCTGGGAATAGGGGATTTAGTCATCACTCCCTTGTCATGGACAGATCACGCTCTCCTCCGGCTGGACTTTCCAATCGCTTCACCTCACCGCGGGGAGGCGGAACCGGATACTCCTAGATGGTTCCGCCCCAGGCTTCTAATGGACCCGGAAAGGTTCCAGAGGGAGCTTGGGCCAATTCCTGTGACCCTGCCCCGCGACTCGACTGAGGACCTAGTGGCCGCATGGTTAAGTGCGGCCGCGGGGGCCTTGGACCGAGTCGCGCCCTTGCGGCCTCTCTTGCAGCGACGAATCACCCAGGCTCCTTGGTTTACTGAGGAGCTCCGGGGGATGAAACGCCACAAGAGACGCCTAGAGAGCAGATGGAGATCCTCTCGCTCCGAAGCCGACCGAACACTAGTGAGAACCCATATTAGGGCTTACTTAGTGGCGATAAAGGTGGCCAAACGTGAGTATTGTGCCACCCTAATTGCATCCGCAGATAACCGCCCTGCCGCCCTGTTTGGGGTGACCCGCTCCCTCCTTCACCAGAGGCCACGGGAAGCCCCTCTACAAGGGCGAGCAGAGGAATTTGGGATTTATCTGCAGGAGAAAATCACTCGGATTCGGAATGAGCTACCCTCCATCGACGGTGGTCCTGTGGGACTGTCCGAGACTAGTCTTGAGGTTCCATCTTGGGAGGAGTTTGACTTTGTTACCACCGAGAATATGGACAGGTTGTCAAGGAAACTTAGGGCGACCACATGTTTATTGGACCCGTGTCCCTCCTGGCTTGTACTGGCATCCTGGGAGACGACACGAGGCTGGCTCCAGGGCATTGTCAACGCATCTTTGAGTGAGGGGTCCTTACCTTCCGTCTTGAAAGAGGCGGTGGTGAGGCCCCTCCTCAAGAAGCCGTCCCTGGACCCAGCTTTATTAGAGAACTATCGTCCGGTCTCCAACCTTCACTTTCTGGTGAAGGTTGTTGAGAGTGTGGTAGCCCAACAGTTTCCGCGACACCTGGAGGAAGTTGATTATCTAGACCCGCGCCAGTCCGGCTTCCGACCCGGTCACAGTACCGAGACGGCATTGGTCGCGTTGGTTGATGATCTCTGGAGGGCGCGGGATAGAGGTTATTCCTCTATCCTAGTCCTGTTAGACCTCTCAGCGGCTTTCGATACCATCGACCATGGTATCCTATTGCACCGACTGGGGGGGTTGGGGCTGGGAGGCACCATTCTGCGGTGGTTCTCATCTTACCTCTCTGGTCGGTCGCAATATGTGTTGACGGGAGGGCAGAGGTCGACCTCGAGGCCTCTCCTATGTGGGGTCCCTCAGGGGTCGGTCCTCTCGCCCCTCCTTTTCAACACATATATGAAGCCGCTGGGTGAGATCATCCGTGGTTTTGGGGTGGAGTACCATCTGTACGCTGATGACACTCAGTTGTACATATCCACCCCAGACCACCCCAACGATGCCGTCAAAGTGCTGTCCCGGTGTTTGGAGGCCGTACGGATCTGGATGGGTGGTAACAAACTCAAGCTCAACCCTGCCAAGACCGAGTGGCTGTGGTTTCCGGCACCCCGGTTCAGCCAGATTACTCCAACTCTGGCCATTGGGGGCGAAACATTGGCCCCCGTGGAGAGGGCGCACAATTTGGGTGTCCTCCTGGATTCCCGGCTGTCCTTGGTGGACCATGTGGCAGCCGTGGCCAGGGGGGCGTTTCATCAGGTATGCCTGATGCGCCAATTGCGCTCCTTACTGGACCGGGCTGCCCTTCGCACAGTCACTCAAGCTCTTGTGACGTCCCGTCTCGACTACTGTAATGCTCTCTACATGGGGCTTCCCTTGAGGTGCACTCGAAAGCTACAGCTAGTCCAAAACGCAGCCGCGCGGGTAATTACGGGAGCTACCAGAAGCTCCCATATAACACCAATCCTGCGCGAGCTGCATTGGCTTCCTGTGGTCTTTCGGGTGCGCTTCAAGGTCTTGACGACCATCTTTAAAGCGCTCCATGGCTCGGGACCTAGTTATATGCGAGACCGTCTCGTGCCCCATACATCCCTTAGACCGATACGCTCCCACAGAGAGGGCCTTCTCAGGGTGCCGTCGGCCGGACAATGCCGACTGGCGACACCCAGGGGAAGAGCCTTCTCTGTGGCGGGCCCGGCCCTTTGGAACGACCTACCCCCTGAACTCCGGACCATCACCGACCTCCGCCTCTTCCGCCAATGTCTAAAGACATACTTTTTTCATCAAGCTGGCCTAGCCTAACCTCCCATGGGGACTGTAGAAAAGTTTAAATTGGGTTTTAATTAATAATTGGTTTTAGCACAGGTTTGGGATTTAATATATATTTTAAATTATTTATGTTCTATTTTTGTATGTTTTTTAAATTTCCTGTGCGCCGCCCTGGGTCCTTTGCGGAGAAGGGCGGGATATAAATGTAATAAAATAAAATAAAATAATAAATAAGTTTCCATCCATTGTTTCTTTTCTTTCCCTTCTGGTGCTTTGGAGAATAGCTTGACTCCCTCGTCTTTGGAGCAGCCCCTCAAATAGTGGAAGATGCTATCATGTCCCCCCTGGGAGTCCTTCTTTTCATCAAATTGGACATTCCCAATTCAGGCCAGCGGTCTCCATGTGTTTTCGCTTCCAGCCCTCTAATAATCTTGGTTGCTCTTCTCTGCATATGACATACTAGCTGTTCCTGGCCATGCGTTGCTGTGGCCCAGTCTGGTTAAATGGCCAACCAATCTGTGCGTAGATCTACACCTGCACACACAAACATGTATACAAAACCACCATATAACCCCCAACCTACCTACCTACTCCGTTTCTCCCTCTCTCCCTCTACCTACCTATCTACTGCATTTGTCCCTCTCTCTATCCGTCTACCGACCTATCTAACTACCTACCTACCTACTGTATTTCTCCCTCTCTCTATTCACCTACCTACCTACCATATTTCTCCCACTTTCTATCCCTCTACCTACCTACCACATTTCTCCCTCCCTCTCCCTATCCACCCACTCACCCACCTACCTACCTATATACCTACCTACTATATTTCTCCCTCTCTCTCCATCCCTCTACCTACCTACCTACCACCCTACCTACCACATTTCTCCCTCTCTCTATCCACCCACCTACCTACCTACCTACCTTTCTCCCACTCTCCATCCCTCTACCTACCTATCTACCTACCTACTGCATTTGTCCCTCTCTCTATCAGTCTACCTACTTACCTACCTACCTACTGTATTTCTCCCTCTCTCTATCCCTCTACCTACCTACCTACTGTATTTCTCCCTATCCCTATCCCTCCACCTACCTACCTACTGTATTTCTCCCTCTCTCTATTCCTCTACCTACCTACCTACTGTATTTCTCCCTCTCTCTATCCCTCTACCTACCTACTGTATTTCTCCCTCTCCCTCTCCCTACCTAGCTACTGTATTTCTCCCTCTCTCTATCCCTCTACCTACCTACCTACTGTATTTCTCCCTATCCCTATACCTCCACCTCCCTACCTACTGTATTTCTCCCTCTCTCTATCCCTCTACCTACCTACCTACTGTATTTCTCCCTCTCTATTCCTCTACCTACCTACCTACTGTATTTCTCCCTCTTTCTATCCCTCTACCTACCTACTGTATTTCTCCCTCTCTCTATCCCTCTACCTACCTACTGTATTTCTCCCTCTCCCTATCCCTCTCCCTACCTAGCTACTGTATTTCTCCCTCTCTCTATCCCTCTACCTACCTACCTACCTACCTACCTACTGTATTTCTCCCTCTCCCCCTCTCTCCCTCTACCTACCTACCTACTGTATTTCTCCTTGAATCTTATGGACAGAGTATTTTATGTCATAAAGGATGACATAATACCTGTGGCCCACTGCTCTCTCTGTATCCATCTTCCTACCTTTTTTACAATTATTGACATTTCCGTTGCATGTACCTGGCACAGGTGTGACATCTACACAATCTATATATATATATCATTGGTGCTGTACTTGAAAGGAACGTTGTGTGAGAATTTGCAAGCGATCGGTGCAGGACTTTCGGAGATTAGCAGTTTTGAACAAACTCTTGTTACGTTTTTATTTAGCTAGATTCCAACCTCTTCTGCAGAGGTTCTGCGATGCTCTGGGGCCCAGTTTTCCCCAAAGGTCCCCCCTACGCCCCCACCAACCCCGTTCCTCCTGACCATGGGCAGAGTTCTCTTTCTCCTCCCATCGGATGGTAGTCCCCATGGCTCCCTGAGGCTCAACTGCTCCATTTATCTTCTGGTTTCCGATGCCAGCCACTCTTCCTTTTGCCATTCTCCTTGACCCAAACACCCGCCCTCTCGCCCCCAAAACCCCCTCTTTTAAAATAAATAAAATAATAAATAAATGCCCACTCCGCTGGGCTGGTTCATGCTGCCAACCCAGACTGGGAGTAGCCTCCCAATTGCACCAAGGTAAAAATAAACTGGGTTTATTTTTTCTTTCTCCCCCCCTTCCGTCTTCTGATGCTGGGCATCGTATTAATAGCCGAGCTGGCAACCCGTGGCTGGTTGCTTTCGGTGCGCCGGGGGTGGCATGCAGAAATGCCAGCGATCTGGGGATCTTTTTCTCGGCTCCATCTGCGGCGCGTCTCCGACGCCCATCACCCGGGGATACCTATGTGCCCAGCCAGGGAGGTTGCCACGGCAACCATGCGCACAGAAAGGAGGGGGGGGAGCGCTGAAGATGGAAGAGGAGGAGGAGGAGGAGGACGAGAAGTGGACATGCAGGAAAGGATGGGGCGAATGGAGGGTGGGAGGAAGGGAGCCATGCTCCAGTCCAGTCAGGGCGAGATGAGAAAAAGGACTTTAAAGGCTCCCTTAGGCTCCCGGTTTGGGTAGTGCCGGTTGCGCATGGCACATGGGGCACAGGGTAGTCTCAGTGCCCTGCTGGCCGAGGGTCAGTCTATCGAACGAGACCCTTTTAATCGCTCTTTTGGGAGAAGAAGGGCAGAGAGGTAACAGAATAACAGAGTTGGAAGGGACCTTGGCGGTCTTCTAGTCCAGCTCCCTTTGCTCAAGCAGGAGAGCCTTACAGAATAACAGAGGTGGAAGGGAACTTGGAGGTCTTCTAGTCCAACCCCCTTGCTCAAGGAGGAGACCCTTACAGAATAACAGAGTTCAAAGGGACCTTGGAGGTCTTCTAGTCCAGCCCCTTTGCTCAAGCAGGAGACCCTTACAGAATAACAGAGTTGGAAGGGACCTTGGAGGTCTTCTAGTCCAGCCCCCTTGCTCAAGCAGGAGATCCTTATAGAATAACAGAGTTGGAAGGGGCCTTGGAGGTCTTCTAGTCCAGCCTCCTTTGCTCAAGCAGGAGACCCTTACGGAATAACAGAGTTGGAAGGGGCCTTGGAGGTCTTCTAGTCCAGCCCCCATTGCTCAAGCAGGAGAGCCTTACAGAATAACAGAGTTGGAAGGGACCTTGGAGGTCTTCTAGTCCAGCCTCCTTTGCTCAAGCAGGAGACCCTTACGGAATAACAGAGTTGGAAGGGACCTTGGAGGTCTTCTCGTCCAGCCTCCTTGCTCAAGCAGGAGACCCTTACGGAATAACAGAGTTGGAAGGGGCCTTGGAGGTCTTCTAGTCCAGCCCCCATTGCTCAAGCAGGAGAGCCTTACAGAATAACAGAGTTGGAAGGGGCCTTGGAGGTCTTCTAGTCCAGCCCCCTTGCTCAAGCAGGAGACCCTTACGGAATAACAGAGTTGGAAGGGGCCTTGGAGGTCTTCTAGTCCAGCCCCCTTGCTCAAGCAGGAGACCCTTACGGAATAACAGAGTTGGAAGGGGCCTTGGAGGTCTTCTAGTCCAGCCCCCTTGCTCAAGCAGGAGACCCTTACAAAATAACAGAGTTGGAAGGAACCTTGGAGGTCTTCTAGTCCAGGCCCCTTGCTCAAGCAGGTCTCCAAACTTCACCTTTTAAAACCCATGCACTTCCAACTCCCAGAATTCCCCAGCCCCATTGGGTGACCTCAGGTGGGCCAGACAGGGACAGCCAAAGGGCCAGAGGTGGACAGGGGGATGTGAAATTACCTCCCCACATAGAGGTAATACTTGACTTAAGACCACAATAGAGCCCAAAATTTCCATCGCTAATTGAGACAGTTGTTAAGCGAGTTTTGCCCCATTTCCCTACCTGTTAGCCCACCGTTGTTAAGTGAATCACCGAAGTTGTTAGTTAACCCGGTTGTTAAGCGAATCGGGCTTCCCCATTGACTTTGCTGCTGGTCAGAAGCCCCCCCCCCCTTGGGATACTGTAACCGTCGTAAATATGAGTCAGTTGCTAAGCGGTTTTGCTCAAAGGACTATTGGGTTACTGCAACAGTCATGAGTGTGGGGGAAAATCAGTCCTAAGTCCCTTTTTCCCCATGAGGTTGTAACTTCAAACGGTCACTAAATAAATTGTTGTAAGAAGAGCACTACCTGTAATCATCTTCCCTAGTCTATCCAAATGGGGGGCTCCTTCTGAGCCCCATAAGAGCATCAGATCCAGACATAAACGCAGGACAAAGATAGGATGTAGGAAGTGCGACTTGGGGACTCCGTCACTCATTCAACCTCTCTGGCTGCATCTCAGCTCACCGGCTGTGGCTCATGGTGAACCCTCAAATAGTCCAAGAGAGCTCCCAATGGCAAGCTTGAGCAATCCTGACCACAAACATGGGTTCGCAAGAAACGTGTTGATTTCCTGGCACAAAGAAGCCACCAAGGGTTGGAACTTTGAAAGAAGGAATTCAAGGTAGAGAAAAGTCAAGTCTTCCACTTAGGCAAGGAAAACCCAAAGTGGACACATATAGAGACTGGGTGAATCCAGGCTTAATAGCAGCGACTCTGAGGGGGATCTTGGAGTCTTAGTGGGCCACCAGCTAAATAGGAGCCAGCAGCCAAAAAAGCCAACACAATCCTGAACTGCATTAACAGAGGGATTCAATCAAGATCAAGGGAGGTCCTACTACCACTCTGTAAAGCCTTAGTAAGGCCACACCTGGAGTCCTGCATCCAGTTTTGGTCCCCACACTATAAAAATAGAGGTTGAGACTCTGGAAAGAGGGCAGAGAAGAGCAACCAGGAGGATGAGGGGACTGGAGGCTCAAACAGACGATGGACAGTTGCAGGAACTGGGCCTGGCTGGTCTAGGGAAGAGAAGGACCAGGGGAGACAGGAGAGCATCTTCCAGTATTTGAGGGGCTGCCCCAGAGAGGAGGAAGGGGGTCAAGCTATTCTCCAAAGCCCCTTTGAAGGCCAGAGAAGGAAGAATGGATGGAAAGTGACCAAGGAGAGATTCAACCTGGGAATAAGGAGGAATTTCCTGACAGGGAGAACCATCAACCCATGGAACAGAAGTTGCCTTCAGAAATTGTGGGAGCTTCATCCCTGGAGGCCTTCAAGAAGAGACTGGACTGCCCTCTGTCAGGAATGGTGTAGGGTCTCCTGCTTGGGTGGGGGGTTGGACTAGATGACCTACAACAGTGATGCCGAACCATTTCAACACCGAGTCCCCAAACCGGAACATGAGTACAAGGGTATGCACACACCAGAGTGCTGGAAACCCAGCTGGCTGGTGCACGCATGCCTGTTTTGGGGGCGTTTTCAGGCCATTTTAGGGGGGGGCAAAAACTGCCTGAAAACACCCTGAGAATGGTTCAAAAACCATCTGGGTTTTTGGGCTGTTTTCTGGCGCTCCGACGCCTGCGGAGACCAGCTAGCACAGGGGTCTCCAACCTTTGCAACTTTAAGTCTGAAGGACCTCAGCTCCCAGACTTCTCCCGCCAGCTTTGCTGGGAGCTGAAGTCCTCCAGACTTAAAGTTGCAAAGGTTGGAGACCCCTGACCTAAAAGACACATATATAAACTGGGTGAATCCAGGCTTAATAGCAGCGACTGTAAGAGGAATCTTGGGGTCTTAGTGCAGGGGTCTCCAACCTTTGCAACTTTAAGCCTGGGGTCTCCAACCTTTGCAACTTTAAGTCTGAAGGACTTCAGCTCCCAGACTTCTCCAGCCAGCTTTGCTGGGAGCTGAAGTCCTCCAGACTTAAAAGTTGCAAAGGTTGGAGACCCCTGAGCTAGCAGATGCGCACCGGAAATCAGGAGAGCCGCTGGTGATGGCCGGGGTGGCCCACGTATGCCATGGGTTCATCATCACGGACCTCCAAGGTCCCTTCCAGCTCTGTTGCTCTGTGAAAAGGGGGCATTTGAATGGGGAACATTTTGGTGCTCTGCCTTTCGGATTTCTTCCCGCAGCAGAACTGGACTTCTGGTTCTCCTGCCCACAAACCGCGCTTCCCATCCCCCCACCTCTCCAGCGCCCTCAATTTCAGCAGCCTGATCGGGAGGTGGGGGCGGGGGTGTCACTCTTGTTAAATTCATGAGGACAGCCCCACCCCCTTTGATGGCGGGACTCGCACTGCCTGCCTCTCCCTGCATCACTCGGGCTCTTGGGTACCAAAATAGCAGGATGTAAAAATAACCTCGCTAACGGAAAAGCAGACCTCCAATTCCGCCTGCGAATTACCGGGAATATATCTCAGTACAGGTAGTCCTCGGGTTACGTCCATCTGAAGTTATAACGGCACTGGGGGGAAAAACCTGACTTGACGGCCGGTCCTCGCACCTATGACGTCTGGCAGCCGTGAGCTTCCCGGCCCGTTTCCGAGAAACAAAGTCAGTGGGGAATCCAGATTCGCTTAAGGACTGCACGATTCAAATCGCCATCATGGCAAAAAAAAAAAAAGGTGGTAAAAATTAGACGTGGCTCACTTAACAACGGCCTTGCTTGAAGCTGTGTGCTTCACTCAATGACCATGATGGTTGGCTGCATGGCTACCGCAAGAAAAACCCCAGCCACAATTAAGGGGACGTAACAGATTTACAGAGTTGGAAGGAACCTTGGAGGTCATCTAGTCCAACCCCCTGCCCAAGCAGGAGGACTTCAACTCCCATAATTCCCCGGCCAGCATTTTGAGAGTTTTAGACATCTTCAAGCATGCAGGCTGAGGAATTCTGGGAGTTGAAGTCCTCAGATTTAAGCCATGTTGAATGGGGGATTCTGGGAGTTGAAGCCCACCCATCTTAAAGCAAGCTGGATGGGGAATTCTGGGAGTTGAAGTCTTCAGATTTCAGCCATGTTGGATGGGGGATTCAGGGAGTTGAAGCCCACCCATCTTAAAGCATGCTGGATGGGGAATTCTGGGAGTTGAAGTCCTCAGATTTAAGCCATGTTGGATGGGGGATTCCGGGAGTTGAAGTCCTCAGATTTAAGCCATGTTGGATGGGGGATTCCGGGAGTTGAAGCCCACCCATCTTAAAGCATGCTGGATGGGGAATTGTGGAAATGGAAAGAAGGAAAGATAGCCCAAAGGGGGGAAAAAGCCCCCTCCCCAATCTCAGCTGGCCAAGACTACTCACAGACCCAGAATCCCCTCCCTAACCCTGGGCAGCCAAGCCTGAGAACCTGCCTCCCTTCTCTCCATCCACCCGCGACCCCCGGACACCTCCCATGGTCCTAGCCACCCCCCCCCCCCCGTTTCCTCCGGCCGGGCCGACCCCCTTCTCTGGGGGCCGGGGAGCCCCGGGAAAGAGCCACGTGCCTGATGCGCAAAAGGAGGCGGCGCTGCGGCCGCCCAGCCCGGCTCAGTCCGCCTCCCGGAGCCGAGGAGCAGGCAGCCCGGCGAGCGGCGGCTCAGCGCCGGGTCCCCGCCCCGAGGCAAGAGGCAGGTAAGGGGGTCCCGCAGGTGGAGGGGGCGGCCGGGCGGGGCGGGGCAGCTCACCTGGCCAGCTCACCTGGGGGGTGGTGGGAGGGGGGATGCTGGCTCTGGGGTGGGTGGGTGGGTGGATCTCGCCCAGGAAAGGGCCCGGGGGGGGGGTCTGGCTCGGACGCCCCCTCCCTCCTCCCCCGGCTTGGAAGCGGCCAGGTGAGCTGATGCCGGGGAGAAGATGCTCTCAAGTCGCGCAGCCGCCGGGCTGCTGGACTGCGCTTCGGCCCCTTGGCTTTGCAGGGCGCCTTTAGATGCTTCGTAGGGAGAGGAGGGGGAGAGAAGGAAGAGGGGAAGCCCCCTCCCCTGCAGCCCCCTCCCCTTTCTGTCTCTTCCCCCCCCCCAGCCGCCCCTCCCTCCCTCCTTCCCTCCCTCCCCATCTGGCAGCCCCCTCCGCTGCCGCTGCTTCCCTCGGGCTCTTCCTACGGGGTTACGACCCCCACCCCTCTTCTCTCCCCCTCCTCCCCCGCCCCGCAGCTTTCTCTCCTTCCTTCCCCGTTGTGCCTCCGGCGCGCCTCGCGCTTGGCTCCTCGCCTGCCTGGAGCGCCGCATCCTTTTACACCCGGCTTCTATTTTAATTGGCCAATCCGGTTTTTGGGGGGTTGGGGGAGGGAAGAGATTTCTATTTCTATATCTATCTATCTATCTATCTATCTATCTATCTATCTATCTATCTATCTATCTATCTATCTATCTATCTATCTATCTATCTATCTATCTATCTATCTATCATCTATTTCTCTATCTCTCTATCTATCTATCATCTATCTATCATCTATCTCTATCTATCTATCTATCTATCTATCTATCTATCATCTATCTCTATCTATCTATCTATCTATCTATCTATCTATCTATCTATCTATCTATCTATCATCTATCTCTATCTATCTATCTATCTATCTATCTATCTATCTATCTATCTATCTATCTATCTATCTATCTATCTCTCTATCTATCTATCTATCTATCTATCATCTATCTATCATCTATCTCTCTATCTCTCTATCTATCTATCTATCTATCTATCATCTATCTATCTATCTATCATCTATCTCTCTATCTCTCTATCTATCTATCATCTATCTATCATCTATCTCTATCTATCTATCTATCTATCTATCTATCATCTATCTCTATCTACCTATCTATCTATCTATCTATCTATCTATCTATCTATCATCTATCTATCTATCTATCTATCTATCTATCTATCTATCTATCTATCTATCTATCTACTTACCTACCTACCTACCTACCTACCTACCTACCTACCTACCTACCTATCTTTGTGTTGCATTTGTGCTGATAAATAAATAAATAAGGGAGAGTAGTATAGATCTATTTCAAGCTATTTAGCTCTCATCAGTTAGCCGGACTCTTACTCTTACTGGGATTCGAACCGGGGCTGTATTACATGTTAGGTAGTTGTAATTGCCACTAGACCACTGGTTCTCCTCCTGACCAGGGTGTTGTGACTAAATTGCAGGGTGTTGTGGCTAAATAGCTTGAAATATGAGAGCTATTTATGAGAGCTAAATAACTCAAAATAGATCTATCCTAGTCTCCCTTATTCATTTATTTATCAGCTCAAAACCTAACAACACACACATATATACACACGCATAAACACACACACACATCTACATCTATCTATCTATCTATCTATCTATCTATCTATCTATCTATCTATCTATCTATCTATCTATCTATCTATCTATCTATCTATCTATCTATCTTCTCTTCAGCCAGGCTAATTCAGCCTAGCAGTACCAGTTTCTGTTTTCTTTTTTTGATGGGGAAGAACAGGAGTTGGATGATTTCGGAAGGGGGTGGCTTCCCCTTGGAAGAAAGCAACCAGAAATCCCTAAAATTGTTCACTTTTGTGTGCCGTTATGTAACTCAAGCAGAGCCGACACTCCCCAGAGAGACACAGACCCAAACACACACACATTTTGTGTGTGTAGACAGAGAGAGAGAGAGAACTAATTTTAACCGCTCTATTTTTAAATGCATATCCCCCCCACCCACCCGAACACACAGAGAGCCTCAAATTCCATCCATCAATAAAATGCTAAGGATCCATTTGATGGGGTCAGGATCCTTGAAGAATCCACAGCAGAGATTCCAGCGGCTCTCTTTCGAGATCCCCTTTTGCAGCCCGATTCTGCTTCTTCCTTCACAGAATAAGAACGATGCAATGTTGTTGTCATTATTATTATTAATTATTTTAATTATGCTTATTGTTAGTATTGTTGTTATACTTTATTCATGAAACATGGAACTCAGTCAACGCAACATTCAAAAATGCATCACAAATATAATTAAGAAGTGCTAATGGTTGATAAGGGTTGCTGCCAGCATCCTAGGTATCAACCGAGTATCTTCTTAGAATGTAAGAACTTCCAAGGAGCGCCGTTTTTTGCAGTTCCGCTGGTGTTATTGCAGGAAGCTGCAATTTGCTGATGTATTTAGTAAAATTATTATTATTATTATTATTATTATTATTATTGTTCTGTGGTTAATCTTTGGTGAGATTCACAGCCTTTGGGGCTGGTCGGTAGCTCAACAGCTCGAGTCCTAACCAAGGACCTAGGAACTATTATTATTATTATTATTATTTACTTTATTCATAAAACATGAAACTCAGCCAACTGAACATTTAAAAATGCATTGCAAATACTATTGACTGGTGCTAATGGTTGATACAGTTTGCTGCCAGCATCCTAGGTATCAACCAAGTATCTTCGTAGAATGTAAGATGTTCCAAGTAGCGCATTATTATTATTATTATTATTATTATTATTATTATTATTATTATTATTATTATTATTATTATTATTATTATTATTATTATTCTGTGGTTAATCTTGGGTGAGGTTCACAGCCTTTGGGGCTGATTGGTAGCTCAATAGCTCGAGTCCCAACCAAGGACCTAGGAACTGTCAAGGAAACGTCGGAAGATAGAAGCTGTTCCAAGCAGGGGGGCCCTTTGTAGAGTCCGAATGCTCAAGTCCGGCAAACCTAGAACCTCCCCATAGCGAGGGAGTCCCCTAGGTCTTGCTCCAAGGGCTCCAATCACAATCGGGACAACACAACAACTTTCTCTTCCACAGTCGCTCAACTTCAATTTGCAAGTCCCGGTATTTTGTGATTTTTTCCTGCTGCTTATTTTCAATTCGTGCATCCCCAGGTATTGCAATGTCCACGAACCATCCTTTTTTCTTTTCGATTATTGTTATATCAGGCGTGTTGTAGGACAAGTGCCTGTCAGTCTGAATTCTGAAGTCCCACAAGATCTTGACTTTCTCATTCTCCAAAACTTTCTCAACCTGATCTTCCCAGTGAATTTTGCTGTACTCAAATCCAAAACTTCTGGCACAATTTCCAGTGAATGATCTTAGCAACGCGGTCATGGCGTTGTAGGTAGTCAGTTTGTGAAATTTGGCTGCACCCACTGATCAGGTGGTCGACTGTCTCGTCTTTCTCATGACAGAGGCAACATTTGCTGTTGGTGGTAACATGTTGAATTTTTGCCTTCATGCTAAGGCTTGTTCTTGAGCTGCCAAAATAAAGCCTTCTGTTTCTTTTTTCAGTACTCCCGACCTTAACCAGTTCCAAGTTAGTTTTTGGTCAGCTTTGCCTTCAATACTTTTCAAGTATTGGCCATGCATAGCTTTGCTTTTCCAATGTTCAGCTCGTTTCTCAATTACTTCTTTCTTATATTCAGCTTTTGACTTAGTTGTCTTTAAAAGGCCTCCTTTATTTACTTCCTTAATCATTGGTTCTTCTCATCATCATCATCATCATCATCATCATCATCATCATCATCATCATCATTATTCACTCTCTGCATTTCAATAGCCAAATCTGCTCCTTTCCAACCTTCGCAGGAATGACCTATTAAAGGAGCCCCTCCAGGTTTGAGAATGGTGCTTCCATTAAATATGGGAATTGAGCCAGGTGCTCCTTTGATGCACTCCAAATAAATTTGCTGTTAAACATGTCTGGGTTGATAGAAGCCCTGGCGATGAGGAATAAAAGATGAATTAAATTTGCTGCTAATATCGAGCCCCGTTGGCTCAGGATAAAAATTCCTGGGGATTCCTCAAAATGAAACCGGGGAGAGCTTATTTCTCTCCCAGTGTGAGAGGCACATTTTCCCCCCTGCTCTTTCCCAATTTTAAGCTTTGACAGTTTTCATGGGAGGGCCTCCCTATGGAGGCTGGGAAAAGGATGAGTGGGGGTAGTCGGGCTAGGAAATTGCTGGTATCAGTGATGGGTAAATTCCTCAGCCTTCGCTTGTTTCTCAGGCAATAAAAGAAAAGAAAATTTAAAAATAGAATAAGGATGGAATGGATTAGAATAGAATAGAATAGAATAATGATAGGATAGGATAGGATGAAGGAAGGATAAATAGAATAGAATAGAATAGAATAATAAAATTATAGGATAGAATAGAATAGAATAGAATAGAATAGAATAGCAGAGTTGGAAGGGACCTTGTAGGTCTTCTAGTCCAACCCCCTGCGTGGGCAGGAACCTTATACCATTTCAGACAAATGGCTATCTAACATCTTCTTAAAGACTTCCAGGGTTGGGGCATTCACAACTTCTGGAGGCAAGCTGTTCCAGAGGTTAATTATTCTGACTGTCAAGAAGTTTCTCCTTAGTTCTAAGTTGCTTCTCTCCTTGATTAGTTTCCACCCGTTGCTTCTTGTCCTGCCCTCAGGTGCCTTGGAGAATAGTTTGATTCCCTCTTCTTTGTGGCACCCTCTGAGATATCGAACACTGCTATCATGTCTCCCCTGGTCCTTCTCTTCATCAAGCTAGACATACCCAGCTCCTGCAGCCGTTCTTCATATGTCTTAGTCTCCAGTCCCCTAGAATAGAATAATAAAATGATAGGATAGGATAGGATAAGAGGAAGGAAGGATAAATAGAATAGAATAATAAAAGGATAGAATTAGAATTAGAATTAGAATAGAATAGAATAATAAAATGATAGGATAGGATAAGAGGAAGGATAAATAGAATAGAATAATAAAAGGATAGAATAGAATAGAATAGAATAGAATAATAATAAAATGATAGGATAGGATAAGAGGAAGGAAGGATAAATAGAATAGAATAATAAAAGGATAGAATAGAATAGAATAGAATAATAAAATGATAGGATAGGATAAGAGGAAGGAAGGATAAATAGAATAGAATAATAAAAGGATAGAATAGAATAGAATAGAATAGAATAATAATAAAATGATAGGATAGGATAGGATAAGAGGAAGGAAGGATAAATAGAATAGAATAATAAAAGGATAGAATAGAATAGAATAGAATAATAAAATGATAGGATAGGATAAGAAGGATAAATAGAATAGAATAATAAAAGGATAGAATAGAATAGAATAGAATAGAATAATAAAATGATAGGATAGGATAAGAGGAAGGATAAATAGAATAGAATAATAAAAGGATAGAATAGAATTAGAATAGAATAGAATAGAATAATAATAAAATGATAGGATAGGATAAGAGAAAGGAAGGATAAATAGAATAGAATAATAAAAGGATAGAATAGAATAGAATAGAATAGAATAATAAAATGATAGGATAGGATAAGAGGAAGGATAAATAGAATAGAATAATAAAAGGATAGAATAGAATTAGAATAGAATAGAATAGAATAGAATAGAATAATAATAAAATGATAGGATAGGATAGGATAAGAGGAAGGAAGGATAAATAGAATAGAATAATAAAAGGATAGAATAGAATAGAATAGAATAGAATAATAATAAAATGATAGGATAGGATAGGATAAGAAGAAGGAAGGATAAATAGAATAGAATAATAAAAGGATAGAATAGAATTAGAATAGAATAGAATAATAATAAAATGATAGGATAGCATAAGAGGAAGGAAGGATAAATAGAATAGAATAGAATAATAAAAAGATAGAATAGAATAGAATAGAATAGAACAGAACAGAACAGAACAGAACAGAACAGAACAAAATAAAATTGCTTGCAAACATCTCGGCACAGGTGATCTGAATTAAGTGTCTGTGGGTTCTGGTGAAACAACTGAATTCTGCTCTCACTGATTTAAAAAATCCTCATTTTTAAAATATTTTTAAAAAAAAAAATAGAAATGGGGAGGTGGCTTGTTGGGAAAGAAAGAATCTTGAGCTAGGATCCTCCATCTCTGGGCAGTAGACTAGTACTGGGCCATAAAAGCAGCGGGCGAGCGAGCGAGCAAACCTTTATCTGCGCATGCGTGGGAATTAGGTGGTGCGTGAAACCATTGCGCCTCCCCCAGCCCAGTTCATGGGAAAACTGTCTTCCCCAAAACCAGTCCCTGGTGCTAGAAGGTTTGGGGACCACTGACCCCGAGCGTTCCTCTCAAAGCAATAGAGCAGTGTTTTTCAACTTAGGCAGCTTGGAGAGGCGTGGACTTCAATTCCCAGAATTCCCCAGCCAGGACAATTCTGGGAGTCGAAGTCCACGCATCTCCAAGCCGCCAAAGATGAGGAACACCGGAAACCCTGAAGAGGGGTGTCAGCTTGCAAACCATCAACTGATCAACTGAGGACAAGGAGTTGGCCCAGGAAGCAAATCAAATGTGGACGCTGAATGGCCCTATTCTATTTATTCCTGGCTGGGGAATAAATAGAAGGAAAGGAGAGTGGTGGTTGTAGGAGACAACAGTTCGTATTTCTGAAGATTTTGCTCATTGTGTTTCATGCATCAAAGATGTACGTATGCATAGAGCAGTTAGGAGAGGAGGACAAGGAGCCAGCTCCTTGGGAAGCAAGGTGCACGTGGACACTGGCTGGGGGATAAATGGAAGGAAAGGGGAGTGGTGATCGTAGGAGACAACAGTTCGTATTTCTGAAGATTTTGCTCATTGTGTTTGGTGCATCAAAGACTGCCTTGCCAGAACTTAATTATGCAGGTGCTACAGCAGTCCCAAAGGTGTTTTTTCAGGAGGCAACTAGACTTCCTGGTTTTTCTTTTGAAGACGTTTTGCTTCTCAACCAAGAAGCTTCTTCAGCTCTGACTGGATGGTAGGGATTGGAGGGATTTCTATTCCTTGTAGAAAAGCTGGTCCTTTGCATCCTTTTGAGAGAGGCGTTGAGGCTACTTGGGCCCTGAGGACACAGGCAAAACCTCCAAGTGGCCTCAACGACCCTCTAAAAAGGACGCAAATGACCAGCTGTCTGCAAGGAGGATCAATCCTTCCCTTCCCCACCATCCCGTCAGAGCTGAGGAAGCTTCATGGATGGGAAGCAAAACATCTTCAGCGAACAACAAGGAAGTCTAGATGAGAATCTTCGTGGACATTACAGCTGATTTGTTTTGCCACTGGCCATTTACGTACTTGAAAATCGGTGGGCCAAGAACCTCCCGAGTAGTCCATGCAGATCGGGGGCCTTGAGGCATCCAGTTGCTGACACCCCCCCCCCTCCTAACCTGATACAGTTATCAGGACTTCAGGATGAATTTACAGAGCCCCAGTTTTGTACCCACTAAACCTCCCCAAGACAGGCTGGTCCAAACACATGTCTGAACGATGGAGAACTGGTGCCAGGGACTCTCAGGTGGTGTCAGCCTTTAGTGGTCTCACGTCCCCACCGCTGAGGGTCCTAGGGAGGCATCTGAGCCCTGCCTGCATTTCACCACCCATCTGAAAACAGGGTTGTGGCCCGCCAGCTGCCAGCAGATCTGGCGGCAGTCTCAGACGTTGAGGAGGTTGGGGAAGAACTTGGGCCAGCTCTGGAGACTGGAGAAGGCTCTGATGGATGCTCTGCTTCGGGCGCAGAGAGAGAGCCAGGGCCGTCCGACAGTTCCCAGCTGCCTTTGGAGGTGGAGATAAGTGGGGAGGAAGAACAGCTGGGCCCTGTTCCAGATGTACGTATGCATAGAGCAGTTAGGAGAGGAGGACAATGGAGGACAAGGAGCCAACTTGGGAAGCAAGGCGCACGTGGACGCTGGCTGGGGGATAAATGGAAGGAAAGGGGAGTGGTGATCGTAGGAGGCAACAGTTCGTATTTCTGAAGATTTTGCTTCTTGTGTTTCGTGCCTCAAAGGCGGCCTTGCCAGCAGTTAAATTGCAGTTGCAAGGAACTGATAAGGTCTGTCCTGCAGTTAACTCCCTGCAGGATTCTTGCCTGGATTTTTCGGTGGGTGAATGCAATTAAGTCAACTTATATAGGTAGTCCTTGATTTACGGCCACAGCTGAGACGATTAAGGGAAATGGATTGTTATTTTGATTAATCAAGACCGAAAAATGATATTTCAATTTATCATCATCATCTCCTTTTTATGACCCATTAATCCCTTGCAGGGTGGAGTCAGGGCAGCTGAATGGAGCAGTGTGTTTACTGGCCAGATGCTGTCCCTGTTGCCAATGTGGAGTTTTCTTCGGTAGATAAATTTATAAACATACTTAAATCACGATAGACTCTCATAGATTCTTATCGGGTGATTGATTATTGTCCCTGGTTCTTAATATTCGTTCTTAATCTAACAATGTTTGTTCTCATGTGCTATACAATACAGGTAGTCCTCGATTTACGACTTCTGTTAAGGGAGTCGCGCCCGATTTTAGGATCTTTTTTGGCAACGGCGTTCAGTAAATTGTTCAATGTATCATGCGGTCATTATGCGAATCCAGCTTTCTCCATTGTCTTTGGTTGTTGGAAGTGGGCTGGGAAGATCGCATATGGTGGTTAGGGGATCCCAGCTTGTTGTAAATAAACATTGGTTTGTTAAGTGCCCGAATCATGGTGGCGTAACCATGGGGATGTCGCAAGTGTGAGAACTAGCCATAAATCGCTTTTTTTTCCCCGTGCCATTGTAACATCCAACAGTCACTAACTTCAGTTGTTGTAACTACCTGTAGACAGGTAGTCCTCGAACTTACGACGGTTCATTTAGTGACTGTTCAGAGTTACAACAGCATGGGGAAAATGACTTACGATCGTTTTTCACACTTACGACCGCTGCTGGGTGACTTGATCCAAATTCAGATCCTGACTCATATTTATTTTTATTTATTTTTATTCTTATGTATAGATACAGGTATAGTTATAGTCACATAGTTGTAGTTCTTATTTATCTTTATGATTTTACATATTTCTTTTTCCATATAAAAAGTTAATATGTATATTCTGGGTTGCTTTGCTTTACCATCCCATAAACCTATTTTGTATTCACACCACCCTCCTTTCCCTTTCTTTTCTCCCTCCCTCCTTTCTCTCCTTCCTTCCTTCCTCCTCTCTTTTCCCTTCCCTTCTTTCCTTGCCTCTCCCCTACTCCTCTCTTCCTCTTCCCCCTTCTCCCTTCTCTCCTTCTCCCTTCCATCTTCCTCACCTCTATCTTCTTTCCCTCCTCTGCCTCTCATCTCTCTTCCTTTCCATCCCTTCTTTCTCCTTTCCTCTCTTCTCCTCTCCTCCTCTCTTCTTCTTCCCCTTCCTGCCCTCTCTCCTTCTCTTTCTCTTTCTATTTCTATCCCTTCCTTCCTTCCTTCCTTCCTCTCCTTTCCTTTTTCTTCCTTCTCTCCCCTTTCCTCTCTCCTCCTCTCTTCCTCTTCCCCCTCCTCTCTTCTCTCCTTTCTTTCGATCCCTTCCTCTCCTTTCCTCCCCTCCTCTCTTCCTCTTCCCCCTCCTACCCTCTCTCCTTCTCTTTCTATCCCTTTCCTCTTTCTTCTTTCCCTCCTTTCCTCTCTTCTCCTCTCCCCTATTCTTCTCTTTCCTCTTCCCCCCTTCTACCTTCTCTCCTTCTCCATTCCATCTTCCTCACCTCTATCTTCTTTCCCTCCTCTGCCTCTCATGTCTCTTCCTTTCCATCCCTTCTTTCTCTCTTTCTCTCTCCTTTCCTCTCTCCTCCTCTCCTCCTCTCTTCTTCTCTCCCCTTTCCTCTCCCCTCCTCTCTTCCTCTTCCCCCTCCTCTCCTCTCTCCTTTCTTTCTATCCCTTCCTCTCCTTTCCTCCCCTCCTCTCTTCCTCTTCCCCCTCCTACCCTCTCTCCTTCTCTTTCTATCCCTTTCCTCTTTCTTCTTTCCCTCCTTTCCTCTCTTCTCCTCTCCCCTATTCTTCTCTTCCTCTTCCCCCCTTCTACCTTCTCTCCTTCTCCCTTCCATCTTCCTCACCTCTATCTTCTATCCCTCCTCTGCCTCTCATCTCTTCCTTTCCATCCCTTCTTTCCCCTTTCCTCTCCTCCCCTCTCCTCCTCTCTTCTTCTTCCCCTTCCTGCCCTCTCTCCTTCTTTCTATTTCTATCCCTTCCTTCCTTCCTTCCTCTCCTTTCCTTTTTCTTCCTTCCCTTTCCTCTCTCCTCTCTCCTTTCTTTCTATCCCTTCCTCTCCTTTCCTCCCCTCCTCTCTTCCTCTTCCCCCTCCTACCCTCTCTCCTTCTCTTTCTATCCCTTTCCTCTTTCTTCTTTCCCTCCTTTCCTCTCTTCTCCTCTCCCCTATTCTTCTCTTCCTCTTCCCCCCTTCTCCCTTCTCTCCTTCTCCCTTCCATCTTCCTCACCTCTATCTTCTTTCCCTCCTCTGCCTCTCATCTCTTCCTTTCCATCCCTTCTTTCTCCTTTCCTCTCTTCTCCTCTCCTCCTCTCTTCTTCTTCCCCTTCCTACCCTCTCTCCTTCCTGCCCTCTCTCCTTCCTTCTCTTTCTATTTCTATCCCTTCCTTCCTTCCTTCCTCTCCTTTCCTTTTTCTTCCTTCTCTCCCCTTTCCTCTCTCCTCCTCTCTTCCTCTTCCCCCTCCTCTCCTCTCTCCTTTCTTTCTATCCCTTCCTCTCCTTTCCTCCCCTCCTCTCTTCCTCTTCTGATTGTTTAGGGATTTTAGTAATATATTTGGGGAATTTTAGTGCAGGGTTAGCTGTTTAATGTGCCTTTCAGTTAGTATTTATGTACATTTATTGTTTTAATTTTGTATTTTGCCTTTTTAATTGTTTTTAATTCCCTGTGCCCCGCCTCGAGTCCCTTCGGGGAGAGAGAGCGGGTTATAAAAATAAAATTCATTCAAATTCATTCATTCATTCATTCATTCATTCATTCATTCATTCATTCTCCTCTCCCCTATTCTTCTCTTCCTCTTCCCCCCTTCTACCTTCTCTCCTTCTCCCATCTTCCTCACCTCTATCTTCTTTCCCTCCTCTGCCTCTCATGTCTCTTCCTTTCCATCCCTTCTTTCTCCTTTCTCTCTCCTTTCCTCTCTTCTCCTCTCCTCCTCTCTTCTTTTTCCCCTTTCTGCCCTCTCTCCTTCTCTTTCTATTTCTATCCCTTCCTTCCTTCCTCTCCTTTCCTTTTTCTTCCTTCTCTCCCTTTTCCTCTCGTCTCCTCTCCTCCTCTCTTCCTCTTCCCCCTCCTCTCCTCTCTCCTTTCTTTCTATCCCTTCCTCTCCTTTCCTCTCCTCCTCTCTTCCTCTTCCCCCTCCTACCCTCTACTCTTGGGCGGGGGGGGGGTTCGACTAGATGACCTACAAGGTCCCTTCCAATTCTGTTAATCGGTAATTCACTCACCACAATCCACCGTCTACATTTCAATCGTAGGTATCTTGTTAGGCTGCTTTTTTCTTCCCCCTAATTGAAAATATCCACCAAATACTATTTCCTTTGAAGGAGGACCAGGCAGCCTTAGGATAAATCAGACGTAAGCTAATTGAAAATATCCACCAAATACTATTTCCTTTGAAGGAGGACCAGGCAGCCTTAGGATAAATCAGACGTAAGCTTCTGGACCTCCTGAGGTCATCCAGTCTAACCCCCTCCCTTGCAGTTGCCCTGGAAAATTCTTTCCTTCCGGGAGTCATAAAACAAGGGCTCCTTTGAAATCTGTGTTCCATCCCGCCATAATCTTCCTCTCTTCCTCTGTTGCAGGTCTCAAGAAGAAGCCGTTGTCATGGCCGCCTACGACTTCTGACGGCCCCCCTCCCTCCCCTCCCGGCCAGGCGCCCCCCGCCGCGACCGCCCTCGCCATGGTGCACACCGAAGGCAGCGCCCTGCTGAAGGCCGTCTGGCAAGGGAAATTCCGGCTGACCCGCCTCTTGCTGGAAGGCGGGGCTTACATCAACGAGGGTAACGCCCAGGGGGAGACCCCGCTCATTGCCGCCTGCGTGGCCCCCTACGACGACCCCCAGAACAAGCCCCGCATGGTGAGGTACCTGCTGGAGAACGGTGCCGATCCCAACATTC
Source organism: Rhabdophis nuchalis (assembly GCA_039707465.1). Taxonomy (NCBI): domain Eukaryota; kingdom Metazoa; phylum Chordata; class Lepidosauria; order Squamata; family Natricidae; genus Rhabdophis; species Rhabdophis nuchalis. Next base: position 10,144,806 of record CM077662.1, on the reverse strand, counting down.
CTGACAAGACGGGCAAGTCCGCCTTGATGCACGCCTGCGCGGAAGGCGCCGGGGCCGAGGTGGCCACCGTCCTGCTCAACCACGGGGCCGACCCCAGCGCGAAGGATTACTCGGGCGCCTCGGCGTTGGTCTACGCCATCAACAAAGGAGACCGGGCGACCTTGCAAGTGCTCCTGGACGCCTGCAAAGCCAAGGGCAAGGAAGTCATCATCATCACCACCGACACCTCCCCTTCGGGGACCAAGAAGACCAAGCAGTACCTCAACTCCCCGCCTTCTCCTGGCGTGGAGGACAAGCAGCCGTCGCCCGCCCTGTGCATGTCTCCTTCGGACATCGAGGTCCTCACCTCCCAGTCTCCTGGGAGCAGCGAGAAGGAAGAGGAGAGGGACGTCTTCAACTTCAGCCTGGCCACCCGGCTCAGCTGCTCGCCCCACGCCAAGGGGAAGGAGATGGAGGAGAAGGGGCCCTCGGGGCTGCACCCCAAAAGCCAGCCCAAGCAGCTGAAGAGACTGAACTCCGAGCCGTGGGGTTTGGTGGCCCCCTCGGTCTTGGCCGCCTCCTATCAGGAGAAAGCCCGGAGCTCGGAAGATCGGGTGAGGATTGAGATGAACGGCTTGAGCATCACCAAAAGGCCTCCGTTGTCTCGGAGACACAGCGTGGAAGGCCAGGAGTCCTCCTGCTTCAAGATGGGGACCCAACAAGGAGAGGAGATCTTGGGCGTCGATTCCTCCTGGGCGGAGAAGGTCCAGTTGGGCCACCTCCACCAGACCCTCGCTCGGCACAACACAGCCCCGGAAGCTCAAGAAGGTCTCCAGGCTCCTAGTTCCAGAAGTGTGGCCCATCACAAGTTGACCTGCTCAGAACATTTGGAGTCCGATTCCCTGTGTCCCGAATCCATCCCGGGTTCTCCAGAGTCTGGCCGGGTTTCGCTGGAGAGGAGGAGGTACAACGCCTCCCCGTTGACCTTGCTGAACAGCTCCTCCCGGGAGAGTCTCGAGAGCATCCCCAGCGCCATCTCCCCGATCACCATCCGGCGTAGGGCCCCGGGCCTCCTGGAACGCAGGGGCTCCGGGACGTTGCTCCTCGATCACATCACCCACAGCCGCCCGGGCTTCCTGCCCCCTCTGCACTTCAACCCACACCCTCCCCTCCGCGACATTCGGCCCAACGGGAAGCCCCCTTCCCCGGCCCACAAGGGGCTGATCCCCGTGGCTCCCGCCTCCCCGAAGACCAAGCGGCTCCTGCGCCGACACTCCATGCAAACAGAGCAGATGAAACAGCTGGTCAGTTTCCAGAGCCTGGTGGCACAAGGGGACTCGGCGGCCACCTAAAACGGGCAGCCCCCGGACACCAGAACCAACCCTAATCTTTGTCTTTGGCCTGGTCAAAGTTTAGAGGGCCCATCCTGTCTTCATAGTTGGGTTTCCATTGTCTTCCTCCCTTCTCTCGTTTGGTGTCCTACGTTGTAGCGGCCACATTTAGAGTCCTAACCTAACTTGACTTTCTAAACCTAGAGTTGGAATCGGAAAAAACCACCACGAAGGGACAGGATCTTGAAAGGGACGGACAATTCACCCGTTGCTGTTCCCACGTGGCTACAACTCTGAGGAGCCTGGCTTGTCTTGAATCAGATTTTGAGACAGGAAGCTCTCCGATGAAACGTTGGCCGTGAAAATAGGAGAACGTTGATATCTGGAGACCCTTTCTATGGTTCGGATGCTGAGTTGGCTACGGGGGAGTGCAGTGCTGGAGGTTTTTCCTTGAGTGGAGGTCCGAGGAGAGGACAACTAGGTGGACTTTTGAGATGAGTGGCACCAGATCGCTTCACGGCTTGTGGATCTAGGACATCTTCAAGGCTCCGTCAAGGATCCATCCGACGTTATTCGGTTGCCGAGAACCAGGAAGTGACCGGTGGGAAGATGTTCTACACAGAGCGGCCCCCAGGGAAACCGGCCCTTTCTCCTTCTCGTCCTCCAGGTCACATCTGGGGCCTTCTGCCTTTTCAGATCCATAGGCCCGTGTCCCTCAACCTCAACGTGACGAAGCTAGTGGCAGGCAAGAACGACCAGGCCCACCCCACCCACGAAGGTTCAATTCAGCTGCTCTATTGCTAAAAGCCGATGCGCAGGAATCTTCTCAGCTAAGGATCAGCGCTTGGGTAGCGTTGGATAAGGGCCCATGGTGCCCAAGGGAGGTTGGGCTTAGTTCACTTGTGACTATGCAGGGATGCCATGCCGAGGCCTCTTTTCATTCTCCTCTGGGTCCTTCCACTCCTTTTTCTCTCACAGGGGGACTTCAACTCCCGGAATTCTGGGAGTTGAAGTCCGCGTTGCTAAGTTTGAGGACGACTGCAATAGTTCTCCTGGCCTCGCTTGGGATTTGTCCTCACTTGAACCAAATATTCTCGCCCTGCTATTTTATTTTTTGCTCTCTCTCTCTCCTGGATTTTGCTAGGATTCTATTTCTTCGGAAGGCTTTATCGGCCGAGAGTCACCACTCAGGGTTGGGGGGGGGGGAGTTCAAATTGGAGAGATAAAACAGTGGGGGGGAGGTCTACTCTACTATTCCTCCAAATTTGATGGACCAAGACGTTAAAAACCAAAACTCTCTCTAATTCTTTCTGTCTTTCTTTCTTTATTTCTTTATTTCTCTTTCTTTCTTCCTTCCTTCCTTCCTTCCTTCCTTCCTTCCTTCCTTCCTTCCTTCCTTCCTTCCTTCCTTCCTTCCTTTCCTTCCTTCCTTCCTTCCTTCCTTCCTTCCTTTTTCTTCTTCTTCTTCTTCTTCTTCTTCTTCTTCTTCTTCTTCTTCTTCTTCTTCTTCTTCTTCTTCTTCTTCTCCTCCTCCTCCTCCTCCTCCTCCTCCTCCTCCTCCTCCTCCTCCTCCTCCTCCCCCCCTCCTCCTCCTCCTCCTCCTCCTCCTCCTTCTCCATTCCCTTCTATCACTGATGATATTACCTAGTTGGGTCATGAAATATCTGTAATATTTCTTCTTCTTCTTCTTCTTCTTCTTCTTCTTCTTCTTCTTCTTCTTCTTCTTCTTCTTCTTCTTCTTCTTCTTCTCCTCCTCCTCCTCCTCCTCCTCCTCCTCCTCCTCCTCCTCCTCCTCCTCCTCCTCCTCCTCCTCCTTTCCCTTCTATCACTGATGATATTACCTAGTTGGGTCATGAAATATCTGCAATATTTCTTCTTCTTCTTCTTCTTCTTCTTCTTCTTCTTCTTCTTCTTCTTCTTCTTCTTCTTCTTCTTCTTCTTCTTCTTCTTCTTCTTCTTCTTCTTCTTCTTCTTCTTCTTCTTCTCCTTCTCTTCCTCCTCCTCCTCCTCCTTCTCCTCCTCCTTCTCCTCCTTCTCCTTCAATCTCCTTCTTTTTCTTTGCATCGCCTCCAGTCGGAAAGTTTTGAGTGGCCATCTTTAAAATGCCCTGGAGAAGAATTTGAGACTTTCGGGGTGATTTCTGACCCAGCATGGATTATATTTGGTCTTCCGGGTGCTTTTGAACTTCGCTTTGAGTCGTTAAATTGTCATGGCGCCTGCAAACACCGCCCTCGTGGAGCGCACGATTTCGAGGACGAGGTGGAAATATTTTTCCGAAACGCCGTTGATGAGATGGATGCTCGTTTTTAGGGGTTAAATCCAGAAAACGCAGCGTCGTTTTCTATTTAAATTGACGGGAAGTAGGTCGATCCCTAGAATTCATTCCCAGAAATGAGGACAGGTGGACTGAGTGACCAATTTTTTAAAATATATTTTATTTATTTTAATTCCCCCCCCCCCACTTGGACTGTCCAGACTCAGGGATGGCGCCCTGATTTCGATGCTTCCTGGATTGGGGTCCCTTCAAAATGGACCGTGGAGTTTCCAACTTGGCAACTTCGACCTTCGACCTTCCCGTTAAACTGAGGATCTTCCGCGGCTTCCCAGAACTGTGTTCGAATCTCGTTCCTTAGTCCATCCCAGAGAATTCATTTCGTCCGAGCAGGGTCTTTTGAACGTGGCCCCTTTAAGACGGGTGGACTTCGACTCCCAGAGTTCCACAGCCAGCCAGGAAGGAGGCTGGGTGGAAATCGGCTGGATGTGGAATTCTGGGAGATGAAGTCCACCCGTCTTAAAGGGGCCACGTTTGACAAAACCCCGAGCAAGTTTCCTTCGACTCATTCATGCCTTGGTTGTCAGTGTGGTGAGCTTGGACCTGGCCTGTTCCTTCCAAACACCACCCCATCTTCTGTTCCACCTGAGCCCACTTTGGGGGAGCAGAAGCAGCTGTATTGATGGGGGCAGGTGCTTGTCACCGAAGAAATCCACTCTACCAAAATTTGTCACAAATGAGCCCTTCGCGACACTCAGATTTGGGAATGGACGGCGCCGTTTTGGGGCTACTTCACGGTGACTGGCAGGAGGGACTTTTCCTTGCCCGAGTTGCCATTTTTAAACCACCAAATTAGGTGCAATTGGCTCTCCCCCAATCCAGTGGCCTTCTTAGATCCCCCCCGCTCCATAAATTACAGAATAGAATGCAGAAAAACAGAGTTGGAAGGGGCCTTAGAGGTCTTCTAGTCCAGCCCCCCTTCCTCTTGCAATCATCTGCTCTTTCTTGTTCCTGCACAAATGTTGCACTTTGGGTCTGCAGTTTCCGCTTCTGCAGCACAGTATTTGGGACCAGGTGCTCCTCAACTTAACGACCGCAATGGGGACCCTCGTCGCTAAGTGAGTTGCACCTCATTTGACAACCTTTTGGCCGGCGCCGTTAAACAAATCGCGCAGCTCTTAAACGATGCTGTCTTCTTGCTGCAGACAGGTAGTCTTCGATTTAGGACAACAATCAGGATTAAAACATGGGTGTGGTCGTTAAATGAGTCACGCCCACAATTATGACCTATTTTGCCACCGTTGTTCCCCCAGGGCGTTTGCTTCAAATGGTGTTCACACAACTCTGGGACATTGCGACGGTCATAAAAATATCCTGGTTGTCAAGTGCCCAAATTTTGATCACATGATCACAGGGATTTTGTGACGGTCATAAATGTAAGGATCGGTCACATGACACTTTTCGTGTTGTAACTTCAAAGGGTTGTTAAACGAATGTTCGTAAATCAAAGACTACCTGTGTTCCATTTTTTGCCCATACAGATAGTCATCGGCATACGACCCCAATTGAGCCTCAAAAGTTCTGTCGTTAAGTGAGACATTTCTTAAGTGACTTTTGCTCCAACTTTTCTTGCCATGGTTATTAAGTGAATCACTGCAGTTGATGACTTAGCAACCCGGTTGTTCAGTGAATCTGGCTTCCCCGTGGACTTGGCTCATCGAAAGGTCGCAAAAAGGGGATCGTGGGATGCCCCCGTCATAAATATGAACCAGTGGCCAAACATCGGAATGTTGATCCCAGGCTGCAAAAGTTGCAACCCTGAAAAATGGTCCTAAGTCCATTTTTTCCCCGTGCCGTCGTAACTTTGAACGGTCTCTAAACAAACGGTCGTAGGTCGAGGACTACCTGTATACCCTTCCCAAAAAATGGCTGGCGACGTTTTAAGGCAGGGTCCAGAGTTCCCATGCCACATCTGGATGGAGAAAAGTTACCAGCAAATCTTACTTCCTTAAACCTCACTTTTCCAATTCTGTGCGGATTACCGGGTTGGCGCTGCCTGTTGGCGGATGATAAAATTGTAGACTAAAAAATCTAGAATTACGTTTAAAACTGCCAACTGTGAGGTGAGTGAGCCTTCGGTGGCATCAGGATCTAGAGAAAAGCCCTGGCAAAGAATGTAGGGTCTGTATCAGTGTATCAGTGTTGGTTAGAACCGGTACGCTCCGGTACGGGCGTACCGGTTCCTGCTGGGAGCACCAGGTACCGTTCTATTACAGTGTTTCAGAGGGCTTGCCCACTCACCTGTATTTGACCCAACCGGGTCATTGGCGCACACACATGGAGCGTACAGTGCCTGCGCGACACTCCGTGCGAGGACCTGGTGGACGCCCGGCCCCATTGCAGTGTACCGGTTGCAAACGGGATCCGGAACCCACCACTGGTGTGTATTTACACAACACTCTCCCCCCCGCCCTTCCGTGGTACGATTCGCACCCGCTGCCCGTGTGTGGCTGAAAAGTTCCTCCTTTGAGGCTGCAGAAGTGGGATGGGTGCCGAGGACGATTTTTCCTTACTCCGAGCCTCTCCAGATGTTTCTTCCAGCCCGGCGGTCTTGGTTCGACACCGCCTGTCCGGTCGTCGACAATCCTCGCGGGCCTCAAGAGATGCTTCCTGAAACGGCGGCCCTCCGGTTTGTGTTTCCTATTTTGCACTTCTGTTTCGCCTCTTCCGGTTGTGGTTTAAGCACAATGTTGCCCCTCGTGGCCAAAACGCACAATTTTGTCGGGAGGGATGCGTGTGACCTCTTCTGTGCCAAGTCCGATACGGACCAATAGAAGTAGATAGATATTGAAATAATATATACAAATGCTGAACAAAAAAAGAACAGCCGTGTTGTCTGTCCTTGCGGGCGAGCGGGCGGTTGCGAGGGATGGAGAAAGAGGGGGGCAACAGTGTGTGTGTGTGTGTGTGTGCGTTTACTGATCGCTTAAAAAGACACATCAGCACAATGTGTGTCAGCCTTAACGCCGACACCAGACGGGAGAAAGAAGCAGACAAGCTAATTTTGTCGCACTGTGAAGCGAGATTTAACACAAAGGTGTCAAACCTTCCTGGTACGTCAGTTGCGGCCCTTATTGCACAGGGATGAATTGCACACAGTCACTCATGCACTCGTGACATCCCGTCTGGACTACTGCAATGCTCTGTACATGGGGCTCCCCTTGAGGTGCACCTGAAGGCTACAGCTAGTCCAGAATGCAGCCGCGCGGGTAGTTTTGGGAACCTCTAGGTTTTCCGACGTAACACCGCTCCTGCGCGAGCTGCACTGGCTGCCTGTGGCCTTTCGGGTGCGCTTCAAGGTATTGGTTACCATCTTTAAAGCGCTCCATGGCACGGGACCTAGCTATCTGCGGGATCGCATCCTGCCCCATACATCCCTTCGACCGATTCGCTCCCACAGAGAGGGACTTCTCTGGGTGCCGTCCACCAGGCAATGCCAGCGGGCGACGCCCAGGGGAAGGGCCTTCTCTGTCGTGGGCCCAACCCTCTGGAATGACCTACCCCCTGAAATTAGAACAACGACAGACCTCCGCTCCTTCCGCCAGAAGTTAAAGACTCACTTCTTCCATCAGGCCGGCCTGGCCTAATGTCTACATTCCTAGCCACAAAATGAAATTGTATAAATGTTTAGGGGGTATTGTTAGGGTTTTAAGGGTTTTAATAGTGGTTTTAGCACAGGGGTTAATATAATTTGATTTTAACATTTTGTATTTGTATATTGTTGTATTTTTGGATTTTTAAATTGCCTGTGCACCGCCCCGAGTCCCCATGGGGGAGAGGGTGCGGTCTATAAATTAATAAATTATTATTATTATTAAACTCAAGGCCTGCGGGCCGGATTCGGCCCATGGAGTGCTTAAATATGGTCCATGGGGCAGGCCTGGAAATACAGTAGGGCCTGCCTGTGGTGCCTCATGCCCTCTCCCCCTACCCCCGGTCTGTTTTTGGCCTCCACGACCAGTTTGCTCCACTTTGCACATGCCTCTACCGTGTTCTGGGCATGCACAGAACATTAAGATAGACAAAACTTTATTGCGGCCATGGACCAAAAGACAAGATAAACAAATCCCATGGGGATGTACAGCCGAGCCCCACTGAAGGGTGGGATACCACAGGCAAAATCGATGACGAGGGCCATTCTGTCGACCGTACCATCTAACCGTTATGGAAATTTAAATCTCTGGTTTGGGGGTATGATCAGTTTGAATTGAGCATAAATGGAAGATACCATGTTAAGATTCACTCTAGAACGACGGTGCCTGAGAGGTGACCTGATTGACGTCTATCAAATCACGCACGGTGTGGACAAAGTAGAAAAGGAAAAACTGTTCTCCCTATCGCACAACACTAGAACTAGGGGGCCCTCCATGAAACTTTTGGAAGCTAGACCTCAAACAAATAAGAGGAAGTACTTTTTCACCCAGAGGATCCCTGGTCTATGGAACTCCCTGCCAGAAGAAGTGGTGACAGCTGTCAGCCTCGACACCTTTAAGAAAGGATTAGATGACTTCATGGAGAACAAGGGTATCCATGGCTATCATGATGGGTGCCTAAGGACACCCTCCGGGATGGAGAGATAGGCAGGAGATCTCTCAATGCCATTTGCAGGGAATCACAAGCAGGTGAAGACATCTGCTTGGGAAGACCCTGAAGCAAATGGGGAGCCACTGTGGGAGACAGAAGGCTGGACTGGATGGGCTGTGGCCTCTTCCAGCAAGGCTGTTCTTATATTCTTATGTTCGGAAAGAAAGAAAGAAAGAAAGAAAGAAAGAAAGGAGGGAGGGAGGGAGTCTTCACCTGCTTAGGATTCCCTGCAAATGGCATTGAGAGACATCCTGCCTATCTCTCCAACCCGGAGGGTGTCCTTAGGCATCCATCATGATAGCCATGGATACCCTTGTTCTCCATGAACTCCTCTCATCCTTTCTTTCTCCTTCCTTCCTTCCTTCCTTCCTCCCTCCCTCCCTCCCTCCTTTCTTTCTTTCTTTCTTTCTTTCTGTACATAAGAACATAAGAACATATAAGAACATAAGAACAGCCTTGCTGGAAGAGGCCACAGCCCATCCAGTCCAACCTTCTGTCTCCCACAGTGGCTTCCCATTTGCTTCAGGGTCTTCCCAAGCAGATGTCTTCACCTGCTTATGATTCCCTGCAAATGGCATTGAGAGACATCCTGCCTATCTCTCCAACCCGGAGGGTGTCCTTAGGCATCCATCATGATAGCCATGGATACCCTTGTTCTCCATGAACTCCTCTCATCCTTTCTTAAAGGTGTCGAGGCTGACAGCTGTCACCACTTCTTCTGGCAGGGAGTTCCATAGACCAGGGATCCTCTGGGTGAAAAAGTGCTTCCTCTTATTTGTTTGAGGTCTAGCTTCCAAAAGTTTCATGGAGGGCCCCCTAGTTCTAGTGTTGTGCGATAGGGAAAGCAGTTTTTCCTTTTCTACTTTGTCCACACCGTGCATGATTTGATAGACGTCAATCAGGTCACCTCTCAGGCGCCGTCGTTCTAGAGTGAAGAAGCCCAGCCGTTGCAGCCTCAGATGGGAAGGAAGGGGTTCCAGCCCCCTCATCCTTCTGGTTGCCCTCCTCTGCCCCTTTTCCATTTCCATAATCTCCTTCTGAAGGTATGGGGACCAGAACTCGACACAATACTCCAGATGGAGTCTGCTATCTAGGGCATTCGAGGGGATCACGTTAACGCAGAACACTAGAGAAAACATGCATGGGCAACCAGGGAACCAGTTCAGGGGGGTGGCCAGCCTGCCTTCCGTACCGGTTCGGCAACCCACTCTCAATTTCTGCTACCGGTTCGTCCGAACCGATGCAGAATGGTTAGCAAACCACCTCTGGTCCAGACAACGAACGCTTATCTTCTACCTGAGCTTAGGGACGATCTGATTCTTGGGAGCCTGGGATTATTTCCCTCGGTGGCTTCCCACGCCCCTTTCCTTTCTGTGGGCGGAGGGACCTTTTTACAGGCTGCGTTCACGTCCTGCCCCCCTTATTCTCCCGAGACGGTTCCCGCGTGTCACCCGGCCTCAATTGAGCCCACGCCGAGCCCAGGGGAGGCGTGACGAAACGATGCTCCTGGCGCTCACGGCTCCCCTCGGAGGCCTCCATGCTTCGGTTAAGGCTTCGCCCTGCCGGATCCATGCTCCCCTGCCCCTTCTCGCCCTCCAAAACGACCCCCAAAAAAGAGTCACAAAGAAGAGGCAGATTCTCAGCCCTTCGTCCTCCTCCCGCCGAGCGACACAGATGGCCGGGGAGGGGAGGGAGGCTCTCCACCGGGAAGGCTCCCTGTCTTGTCCGGACACCATCTGGTCCCCACCCAGCCTGTCAACCGGCGGTGGGAGTAAAGACCGGCAGCCGCCTGTGTGATCGGAAGGGAGCGAAAAGGAAGGGGCACCTTTAAGTAGAATTTCGGGACGCCGGAAGAGAGAAGGAGCACCAGCCGCCTGCCGCATGCCTGCAGTGACCTTCACAAACCCACAACCACGAAGCCGGTGGCAGGGCGGTGAGTGCCTGTGAGCCGCGGAAACACACATGCACACACACACACACACACACTTTCTGGTTTCTCTCCCCCACCCTCCTTTTTTTGGCTTATTTTTTTCTTTTCTTTTTTGCATCTGCTGCAATAGCCAAAGGACGGCTGGGAACCAGCCTGGGGAGACGGTAAGTACCAGCCAAGGCTCCCATTCCAACGACAACCAACAAATATTTCCGCTTTCAATCGTCAATTTATTGACTGGGCGGTCTCCTTGCCTTGAACAAATAACAGGTTTGAGCGCCTCTGCGGAGACCCTGGTTCCAAATAGGGAGCTGCATGTTGAACCGAGCCATCCCTTCGAAACCTGGACGCAGTTGTGTTGACTGTATACAGATGTGTGCCTTCAGCGTTCAGCACAAAGTTTAGCAGTTGGCCCCTGTGTGAGACCTGCCTTCATTCCAAGGCAAGATACCAACGGTGGAAAAGAATTGACAGGGTTACAGAATGACAGAGGTGGAAGGGACCTTGGAGGTCTTCTAGTCCAGCCCCCTTTGCTCAAGCAGGAGAGCCTTACAGAATAACAGAGCTGGAAGGGATCTTGGAGGTCTTCTAGTCCAGCCCCCTTTGCTCAAGCAGGAGAGCCTTCCAGAATAACAGAGTTGGAAGGGACCTTGGAGGTCTTCTAGTCCAGCCCCCTTGCTCAAGCAGAAGAGCCTTACAGAATAACAGAGCTGGAAGGGATCTTGGAGGTCTTCTAGTCCAGCCCCCTTTGCTCAAGCAGGAGAGCCTTCCAGAATAACAGAGTTGGAAAGGACTTTGGAGGTCTTCTAGTCCAGCCCCCTTTGCTCAAGCAGGAGACCCTTACAGAATAACAGAGCTGGAAGGGATCTTGGAGGTCTTCTAGTCCAGCCCCCTTTGCTCAAGCAGGAGAGCCTTCCAGAATAACAGAGTTGGAAGGGACCTTGGAGGTCTTCTAGTCCAGCCCCCTTTGCTCAAGCAGGAGAGCCTTACAGAATAACAGAGCTGGAAGGGATCTTGGAGGTCTTCTAGTCCAGCCCCCTTGCTCAAGCAGGAGAGCCTTACAGAATAACAGAGTTGGAAGGGACCTTGGAGGTCTTCTAGTCCAGCCCCCTTGCTCAAGCAGGAGAGCCTTACAGAATAACAGAGTTGGAAGGGACCTTGGAGGTCTTCTAGTCCAGCCCCCTTTGTTCAAGCAGGAGAGCCTTGCAGAATAACAGAGTTGGAAGGGACCTTGGAGGTCTTCTAGTCCAGCCCCCTTTGTTCAAGCAGGAGACCATGTACCATTCTAGACAAAGGGCTGTCCAGGCTCCTCTTAAAAGCCCCCATAACCTCTGGAGGCAACCCATTTCACTGATTAATTCTTCTCATTGTTTGGAATGGAATGGAATGGAATGGAATAGAATAGAATAGAATAGAATGTTTGTTTCTCTGTCTTCCCCAATCCCAAAAAACTTTTGGCACTTGAAAGAAATATTTTTATTGAAGTCTTTTAGATAGACAATAAGAAACACATTCAAAGAAAGGACGAAAAAAATATATAACAAATGGGGATAAGAAAAGAAAAACCGAATAAAAGAGATAATAGAACAGGAAGCAGGAAAGAGAACCGTATATAAAGAAATAATCTCTGACCTTTCACTTGGCAGTTATTTGTAGAATTCTGAAGCAATCTCCCTCTCTCTCTTTCCAAGATTTCGACATAATTCCCTTCTTCCGCGAAGCGATTCTTTCCAACCATTCAAAGCCATGAGTTCCAAAATCGTCTTCCTTTCTTATGGAAAATCTCCGCCTTCTATACAATCCTATAATGTCTTTTCTCTCATCAGAGAAGTTATTTGATGCGTTTCGGCAAAATCTGTCGACTTCAACCGCCATGGGGGGTCCGTGTCGAATCTAGCCACTTCTGTGCCTGCAGTGAGGCGGCCCTCGACTTGCGAGAGTTCGTTTAGTGACCGTCGGAAGTGACGACCGCACTAACCAAGGTGACTTATGACCATATTCCACGTGCGTGGCTGCTGCAGCATCCTGTTGTGACCCAGCTCCAGAAACACGACCAACCCTCTGTACGTAAAATCAATAATTCCTTTATTACGAGCGCAAATGTTGCTCACCACAGGCTAATAAGTCCATCCGGCAAGGAGATGAGTAATTGTCTGTCGCATTTATTCATCTCCGCCCCCTGCCTTTGATCCCCAGAGCTAGGGAGGGGCTTCACTAGCAGCGGTGTCTCTTCCGTCCCAAGGACCGGCCCATAGATTTCCTCTGCTCTCCTCTCCTCTGCCACATCTATTCATCTCCGCCCCCTGCCTTTGATCCCCAGAGCTAGGGAGGGGCTTTGCTAGCAGCGGTGGCTCTTCCCTCCCAAGGACCGGCCCATAGATTTCCTCTGCTCTCCTCTCCTCTGCCACATCTATTCATCTCCGCCCCCTGCCTTTGATCCCCAGAGCTAGGGAGGGGCTTTGCTAGCAGCGGTGGCTCTTCCGTCCCAAGGACCGGCCCATAGATTTCCTCTGCTCTCCTCTCCTTTGCCACATCTATTCATCTCCGCCCCCTGCCTTTGATCCCCAGAGCTAGGGAGGGGCTTCGCTAGCAGCAGTGGCTCTTCCGTCCCAAGGACCAGCCCAAAGATTTCCTCTGTTCTCCTCTCCTCTGCCACATCTATTCATCTCCACCGCCCTCCTCTGCATCCAAATTTTGATCCTGTGATTAGGGGGATGCTATAAAATTCACATGTGGGGAAAATGAGCATGAGGATTTTTCCCCAGCGCCGTCATAACTTTGAACGGTCCCTAAATGAACTGTTGTAAGTTGAAAATGACCTGAAGTCATAGAATCATAGAAGCTTTAGGGCTGAATTTTGAGAGTTGGAGTTGCCACAGGGGCCCGAGGCGAAGGATGCTCAGAGCCATGAGAACACCCCAGCTTTGCAATGTCAACACTTTTGGAAATATGGGTGGGTGGGCTGGTGGGATCTAGTGAAAGAGAGCTGGCTTCTGTCCCCTTGCAGGGGTGTCGCTTGGACTCAGGACCCCTGTGAGAGGCTGAAGATGGCTGCTACCAAAAGAAATCAAAATCGTTGCACGCCTATGTCGGTTTTTCTGTTCCCGGCCACCGATGTGGACTAAGATGCGCTCCTTTCGCCCTGGAGACCCAGCATCCCAAGCCAAGCATGACGCCTTCCGAGTAGGACATCCTCCTGGTGGGAGATCAAAGTCAACGTGACCTCCCAAATAATTACCAGCTTTACGAAGGACTCCTATCAGACGACCTCAAGTGATGTCCTCCTGCTTCTTCCAAGCTCTTGGAAAAATAGGACTTCCCGACGAACCAGAGGGGGTCCTTCCTGGGTGGGAGGTCTTGGTCCTTCCTGGGTGGGAGGCCTTGGTCCAGCTGATGGACCTCTTGGTTCAGCTGATGGACCTTTGCTGATGGCGAAGGATGCGCTTCCTTTCTTGGGGAGCCTTGACGTTGGCCGAGCCAATGAACGCCACTCTCTGGGACCCTGGGAGATCCAACAGCAGGGATGGGACCTTCAGCCTGAGCGAGGTGCCCAGCAGCAGCTCCCAACTGCCCACCTTCTCCACGGCGGCCAAGATCCGCGTGGCCCTCACCGTGGTCCTTTTCCTCTGCTCCACCAGCATCAACCTCTCCATGCTGTGGAGCGTCACCAAGCAGTTTCAACGCAGGCCGCATCTCCGCATCCTTCTCCTCAACCTGGCCGCGGCGGACCTCCTGGTCACCTTCGTGGTGATGCCGCTGGACGCCGTGTGGAACGTGACCGTCCAGTGGTATGCCGGCGACCTGGCCTGCCGGGCCTTGATGTTCCTGAAGCTGGCGGCCATGTACGCCTGCTCCTTTGTGACGGTCGTGATCAGCCTGGACCGCTGGGCAGCCATCTTGCACCCGCTGAGGGTCAGCAGCGCCAAGAGGAAGAACAAGGCAATGCTGTGCGTGGCCTGGGCCCTCAGCTTCCTCCTAGCTGTACCTCAGGTAGGTAGAACCAAAAGTGGGTTCTTAGCTATTCGGTCCCGTTCGGCTGAATAGTTGGTAACTCCGGTGGATATATGACTGTATCAGTTCTATCCTCGGTGGCGCCATCTTGATTTTCTTTTCTTTTTTTAAAGTATTTTATTGATTTTCAAAATTTTTACAAGGGAAAAAGGTGTAGGGTACAGGTAACATTAGGGTAGCTTCCCTGCCGTTGGTGATGGCTTTCCCCAAACTTCATAAGTTTACAATTTTAAAGGTAAAGGATAAACATATACAAAGATTACATTGTATAGTCTATATATTCAATCATCTTTTTTGGGGGGGGCCATTTTAACTTGTATCAACAATTACAATAGTTTTTCAAATACAGTAATCCCTCGTTTTCCGCGGTTAATGGGGACCGCAACCTTCCGCGAAAACTGAAAACCGCGAAGTAGGATTCGCTAGGAAACTTGAATTGGTGAACATGTTTAAAGCAACCACTAGGGGGCGCTTGCCTCCTACCAATGCATTTTTTTTTGTATTTTTAAAAAATCCACGAAGCACTGAAACCGCGGAAAACGAAGCCGCGGAAAACGAGGGATTACTGTAAACTCATTTTTGCGATCTGAGTCTTTTTGCAATTGACTCCTCTTCCTTGTCCCCGGGCGGGGCCGTCGCTCCCTCCGTTCCCCCGTCTTCGCCTCCCAACTGGGGAGAATGTTTTTTAATAAATGCCTCCGCCTCACTTAGTGTTTTAATTTTTACTCTGCCCCCCTCCCAGAAGATCAGCATTCCCTCTGGCAATAACCACTTGAACCATCTTGATTTTCTATTCTGCATATGCGCAGATTGTTTTTTTTAACTACCGAACTGGTATAATAATAATAATAATTTTAATTTATCAACCGCTCTCTCTCCCCGAAGGGACTCGAGGCGGTGCACAGGGAATTTAAAAATACATGTATAAAACCACAAGCATAAATACAATCTTAAAATGAATTAAACTTAAACCCTGCGCTAAAATCCCAAACCAACTAAACCTAAACCCCTAAAAAACCCTAATAAAACAGTTCGATTACCCCAGGCCGGCCAGGCAGAAGAAATGAGTTTTTAGTTTTTGACGGAAGGAGCGGAGGTCCGTAGTTCTTCTAATTTCGGGGGGAAGGTTGTTCCAGAGGGTCGGGCCCGCCACAGAGAAGGCCCTTCCCCTGGGCGTCGCCCGCTGGCATAGCCTAGTGGACGGCACCTGGAGAAATCCCTCTCTGTGGGAGCGAATCGGTTGAAGGGATGTATGGGGCAGGATGCGATCCCGCAGATAGCTAGGTCCCGTGCCATGGAGCGCTTTGAAGATGATGACCAGCACCTTGAAGCGCACCCGAAAGGCCACAGGCAGCCAATGCAGCTCGCGCAGGAGCGGTGTTACATGGAAAAACCTAGAGGTTCCCATAACTGCCCGCGCGGCTGCATTCTGGACACCTCAAAGGACACATATATAGATTGGGTGAATCCAGGCTTAATAGCAGCGGGCTCTGAGAGGGATCCTGGGGTCTTAGTGGATGAAGGAAGTGCGACTTGGGGACTCCGTCGCTCATTCCACCTCTCTGGCTACATCTCTGCTCACCGGCTGTGGTTCATGGTGAACCTGCAAATAGTCCAAGAGAGCTCCCAATGGCAAGCTTGAGCAATCCTGACCATAAACCATGGTTCGCAAGAAACGTGTTGATTTCCTGGCGCAAAGAAGCCACCAAGGTTGGAACTTTGAAAGAAGGAATTCAAGGTAGAGAAAAGTCAAGTCTTAAACTTAAGCAAGGAAAACCCAAAGTGGACACATATAGAGACTGGATGAATCCAGGCTTAATAGCAGCGACTCTGAGGGGGATCTTGGAGTCTTAGTGGACAACCAGCTAAATAGGAGCCAGCATCCAAAAAAGCCAACGCAATCTTAAACTGCATTAACAGAGGGATTCAATCAAGATCAAGGGAGGTCCTAATACCATTCTGTAAAGCCTTAGTAAGGCCACACCTGGAGTCCTGCATCCAGTTTTGGTCCCCACACTATAAAAAAAGAGGTTGAGACTCTGGAAAGAGGGCAGAGAAGAGCAACCAGGATGAGGAGGGGACTGGAGGCTCAAACAGACGATGGAGGGTTGCAGGAACTGTTAATCTATCCATCTATCCATCCTTATCTATCTCTAAAACTCTATCATCCAGCTATCTGTATCTTTATATCTGTGTGCAGTTTAGCCAGATATATTGTTAGGCAGAGTTTCTGAAGCGTGGCTCCTTTAAGACGTGTGGACTTCAACTCCCAGAATTTCTGACTTTTATAGGGAAAATTTTTAAATTTTAAGAGTTTTATTAGTTCTAGCACAGGGAAAGTTTAATAGTTTTTAATAATTATGTATTTTTGTATGGTTTTAATAACGCCTGTGCGCTGCCCTGGGTCCTTTTTTTAGGAGAAGGGCGGGATATAAATTTTAAATATAAAAATATAAATATATAAATGTAGAATTCCCTAGCCAGCTAGGCTTAAATTCTGGGAGTTGAAGTCCACACGTCTTAAAGGGGCCGCGCTTCGAAAACACGACTCCACCTCCAGGCTGGCTCCAACCCGAACTGAAACCGAGATCTTAATGTTGTTGTTTTTGTGTGTGTGTGTGTGTGTGTGTGTTTTGTATGGGAAACGGTCTTTTTGTGTGTTTTTTTGCAGATGTTTGTCTTCCACACGGTCAGACGGTCCCAGCCCACCCATTTCGTCCAATGTGCCACAGTGGGCAGCTTTGGGGCCCATTGGCAGGAGACCCTCTACAATATGTTCACCTTCTCTTGCCTCTTCCTGGTGCCTCTGCTGGTGATGCTCCTCTGCTATTCCCGCATCCTGGTCGAGATCTCAAGGATGACGAGCCAAGCGCCGGGTGAGGCTCCTCGGCAGGCGCCTGGCGGGAGGAAGGTGGGGGGGGGGTTCCCTGGGAAAGGAGGGAGGGTGGGCTGAGTCAGCAGCAATGGGGTTTGGTTTTTTTTTTACAAATAAATCAAGATGGCATATATTGTTCGCTAGGGAGGGGCTTCGTTAGCAACGGTGGCTCTTCCGTCCCAAGGACCGGCCCATAGATTTCCTCTGCTCTCCTCTCTTCTGCCACATCTATTCGTCTCCGCCCCCTGCCTTTGATCCCCAGAGCTAGGGTGGGGCTTTGCTAGCAGCAGTGGCTCTTCTGTCCCAAGGACCGGCCCATAGATTTCCTCTGCTCTCCTCTCCTCTGCCACATCTATTCGTCTCCGCCCCCTGCCTTTGATCCCCAGAGGTAGGGAGGGGCTTCTCCAGCAGCTGTGGCTCTTCCATCCCAAGGACCGGCCCATAGATTTCCTCTGCTCTCCTCTCCTCTGCCACATCTATTCATCTCCGCCCCCTGCCTTTGATCCCCAGAGGTAGGGAGGGGCTTCTCCAGCAGCAGTGGCTCTTCCATCCCAAGGACCGGCCCATAGATTTCCTCTGCTCTCCTCTCTTCTGCCACATCTATTCGTCTCCGCCCCCTGCCTTTGATCCCCAGAGCTAGGGAGGGGCTTCTCCAGCAGCGGTGGCTCTTCCATCCCAAGGACCAGCCTATAGATTTCCACTGCTCTCCTCTCCTCTGCCACATCTATTCGTCTCCGCCCCCTGCCTTTGATCCCCAGAGCTCGGGAGGGGCTTCGTTAGCAACGGTGGCTCTTCCATCCCAAGGACCGGCCCATAGATTTCCTCTGCTCTCCTCTCCTCTGCCACATCTATTCATCTCCGCCCCCTGCCTTTGATCCCCAGAGCTAGGGAGGGGCTTCTCCAGCAGCGGTGGCTCTTCCATCCCAAGGACCAGCCTATAGATTTCCACTGCTCTCCTCTCCTCTGCCACATCTATTCGTCTCCGCCCCCTGCCTTTGATCCCCAGAGCTCGGGAGGGGCTTCGTTAGCAACGGTGGCTCTTCCATCCCAAGGACCGGCCCATAGATTTCCTCTGCTCTCCTCTCCTCTGCCACATCTATTCATCTCCGCCCCCTGCCTTTGATCCCCAGAGCTAGGGAGGGGCTTCGTTAGCAATGGTGGCTCTTCCGTCCCAAGGACCGGCCCATAGATTTCCTAAGCTCTCCTCTCCTCTGCCACATCTATTCATCTCCGCCCCCTGCCTTTGATCCCCAGAGCTCGGGAGGGGCTTCGTTAGCAACGGTGGCTCTTCCATCCCAAGGACCGGCCCATAGATTTCCTCTGCTCTCCTCTCCTCTGCCACATCTATTCGTCTCCGCCCCCTGCCTTTGATCCCCAGAGCTCGGGAGGGGCTTCGTTAGCAACGGTGGCTCTTCCGTCCCAAGGACCGGCCCATAGATTTCCTCTGCTCTCCTCTCCTCTGCCACATCTATTCATCTCCGCCCCCTGCCTTTGATCCCCAGAGCTAGGGAGGGGCTTCTCCAGCAGCGGTGGCTCTTCCATCCCAAGGACCAGCCTATAGATTTCCACTGCTCTCCTCTCCTCTGCCACATCTATTCGTCTCCGCCCCCTGCCTTTGATCCCCAGAGCTCGGGAGGGGCTTCGTTAGCAACGGTGGCTCTTCCATCCCAAGGACCGGCCCATAGATTTCCTCTGCTCTCCTCTCCTCTGCCACATCTATTCATCTCCGCCCCCTGCCTTTGATCCCCAGAGCTAGGGAGGGGCTTCTCCAGCAGCGGTGGCTCTTCCATCCCAAGGACCAGCCTATAGATTTCCACTGCTCTCCTCTCCTCTGCCACATCTATTCGTCTCCGCCCCCTGCCTTTGATCCCCAGAGCTCGGGAGGGGCTTCGTTAGCAACGGTGGCTCTTCCATCCCAAGGACCGGCCCATAGATTTCCTCTGCTCTCCTCTCCTCTGCCACATCTATTCATCTCCGCCCCCTGCCTTTGATCCCCAGAGCTAGGGAGGGGCTTCGTTAGCAATGGTGGCTCTTCCGTCCCAAGGACCGGCCCATAGATTTCCTAAGCTCTCCTCTCCTCTGCCACATCTATTCATCTCCGCCCCCTGCCTTTGATCCCCAGAGCTCGGGAGGGGCTTCGTTAGCAACGGTGGCTCTTCCATCCCAAGGACCGGCCCATAGATTTCCTCTGCTCTCCTCTCCTCTGCCACATCTATTCGTCTCCGCCCCCTGCCTTTGATCCCCAGAGCTCGGGAGGGGCTTCGTTAGCAACGGTGGCTCTTCCATCCCAAGGACCGGCCCATAGATTTCCTCTGCTCTCCTCTCCTCTGCCACATCTATTCGTCTCCGCCCCCTGCCTTTGATCCCCAGAGCTCGGGAGGGGCTTCGTTAGCAACGGTGGCTCTTCCATCCCAAGGACCGGCCCATAGATTTCCTCTGCTCTCCTCTCCTCTGCCACATCTATTCATTTCCGCCCCCTGCCTTTGATCCCCAGAGCTAGGGAGGGGCTTCGTTAGCAATGGTGGCTCTTCCGTCCCAAGGACCGGCCCATAGATTTCCTAAGCTCTCCTCTCCTCTGCCACATCTATTCATCTCCGCCCCCTGCCTTTGATCCCCAGAGCTAGGGAGGGGCTTCGTTAGCAACGGTGGCTCTTCTGTCCCAAGGACCAGCCCATAGATTTCCTCTGCTCTCCTCTCCTCTCCCACATCTATTCATCTCCGCCCCCTGCCTTTGATCCCCAGAGCTAGGGAGGGGCTTCGTTAGCAACGGTGGCTCTTCCATCCCAAGGACCGGCCCATAGATTTCCTCTGCTCTCCTCTCCTCTGCCACATCTATTCATCTCCGCCCCCTGCCTTTGATCCCCAGAGCTAGGGAGGGGCTTCGTTAGCAACGGTGGCTCTTCCATCCCAAGGACCGGCCCATAGATTTCCTCTGCTCTCCTCTCCTCTGCCACATCTATTCATCTCCGCCCCCTGCCTTTGATCCCGAGCTAGGGAGGGGCTTCGTTAGCAACGGTGGCTCTTCCATCCCAAGGACTGGCCCATAGATTTCCTCTGCTCTCCTCTCCTCTGCCACATCTATTCATCTCCGCCCCCTGCCTTTGATCCCCAGAGCTAGGGAGGGGCTTCGTTAGCAACGGTGGCTCTTCTGTCCCAAGGACCGGCCCATAGATTTCCTCTGCTCTCCTCTCCTCTGCCACATCTATTCATCTCCGCCCCCTGCCTTTGATCCCCAGAGCTAGGGAGGGGCTTCATTAGCAACGGTGGCTCTTCCATCCCAAGGACCGGCCCATAGATTTCCTCTGCTCTCCTCTCCTCTGCCACATCTATTCATCTCCGCCCCCTGCCTTTGATCCCCAGAGCTCGGGAGGGGCTTCGTTAGCAACGGTGGCTCTTCCATCCCAAGGACCGGCCCATAGATTTCCTCTGCTCTCCTCTCCTCTCCCACATCTATTCGTCTCCGCCCCCTGCCTTTGATCCCCAGAAGTAGGGAGGGGCTTCTCCAGCAGCAGTGGCTCTTCCATCCCAAGGACCGGCCCATAGATTTCCTCTGCTCTCCTCTCCTCTGCCATATCTATTCATCTCCGCCCCCTGCCTTTGATCCCCAGAGGTAGGGAGGGGCTTCTCCAGCAGCAGTGGCTCTTCCATCCCAAGGACCGGCCCATAGATTTCCTCTGCTCTCCTCTCTTCTGCCACATCTATTCGTCTCCGCCCCCTGCCTTTGATCCCCAGAGCTAGGGTGGGGCTTTGCTAGCAGCAGTGGCTCTTCTGTCCCAAGGACCGGCCCATAGATTTCCTCTGCTCTCCTCTCCTCTGCCACATCTATTCATCTCCGCCCCCTGCCTTTGATCCCCAGAGCTAGGGAGGGGCTTCACTAGCAGCGGTGGCTCTTCCGTCCCAAGGACCGGCCCATAGATTTCCACTGCTCTCCTCTCCTCTGCCACATCTATTCATCTCCGCCCCCTGCCTTTGATCCCCAGAGCTAGGGAGGGGCTTCGCTAGCAGCAGTGGCTCTTCTGTCCCAAGGACCGGCCCATAGGTTTCCTCTGCTGTCCTCTCCTCTGCCACATCTATTCATCTCCACCCCCTGCCTTTGATCCCCAGAGCTAGGGAGGGGCTTCGCTAGCAGCAGTGGCTCTTCTGTCCCAAGGACCAGCCCATAGATTTCCACTGCTCTCCTCTCCTCTGCCACATCTATTCATCTCCGCCCCCTGCCTTTGATCCCCAGAGCTAGGGAGGGGCTTCACTAGCAGCGGTGGCTCTTCTGTCCCAAGGACCGGCCCATATGTTTCCTCTGCTCTCCTCTCCTCTGCCTTTTCCCCATCTGAGCATCAGGCACTGGACCAAGCTGTTCCTCCTCTTCCTCATCAGCCACCTTCAGACCTGGGTGCTATTGACTCTCCATCTGGGGGCTGATGGACGGCCCAGGCTCCGCCTCCATCTCTCTCTCTCTGCCAGTTCAATTCCCGCTTCCCCCTCGGATCTCTCAGGTTGCCTTGATGCTGACCCTGACTCTGAAGACCTCTTCTCATCTGATTTGTTGGGCAACAGGCCACAACATAACCCTAAAACATGGCTCTCTCGTTGTCGCCCTCTCTCTTCCTGCAGCGTCGCCGAAATCCAGAGAGGTCCGCCTGCGCTCTTCGCGCAATAACATCCCTCGGATCCGGATCCGCACCTTGAAGATGTCGGCTATCACCGTCCTGACGTTTGTCGCCTGCTGGACGCCCTACTACCTCCTGGGCCTCTGGTACTGGTTCTCGCCCGAGATGCTGACCCGGGAGCAGGTGCCGCCTTCGCTCGGCCACATCTTCTTCCTCTTCGGCCTCCTCAGCACCTGCCTCGACCCGCTGGTCTATTGCTTCTGCTCTTCACGCTACCGGCCCGGCAGGAAGTCGGCGAAAGCGTCGTCTCTCCGCGTGGCCTCTGGGCGGGCGTCCACCGCGAGCAACGGCCCCGGGGCAGAGCTGGGAGTCCACCGGGCATGCAAACCAGGATCTGCCCGTAGTCTAAAAGTGGCCTGGGCCAGGAAGGAGAAAGTGGCCGAGAGCTGCGTCTGAACCGCCAGCCGATCGCTGGGCCATTTTTACCTTCCGGTAAATTCCGGAATATTCCAGAACGAGAAAAAATAAATCGAATAACGATCCATATTTGAATTAGAAGCAAACCTGATTGAGTCTGAGCTTCAGATGAAATGATCCAGTGAGATTTGACTTTTGAATCAATGGGGGGAAACACAAGTAGTCCCCGACTTACAACCATTTGTTTAGTGACCGACGTTACCACAGCACTGAAAAAAAACCCGGTAAATTCCGGAATATTCCAGAACGAGAAAAAATAAATCGAATAACGATCCATATTTGAATTAGAAGCAAACCTGATTGAGTCTGAGCTTCAGATGAAATGATCCAGTGAGATTTGACTTTTGAATCAATGGGGGGAAACACAAGTAGTCCCCGACTTACAACCATTTGTTTAGTGACCGACGTTACCACAGCACTGAAAAAACCCCCGGTAAATTCCGGAATATTCCAGAATGAGAAAAAATAAATCAAATAATGACACATATTTGAATTGGAAGCAAACGAGATCGGGTTTGAGGTTCAGATTAAATGATCCAGTGTGATTTGACTTTTGAATCAATGGGGGGGAAACACAGATAGTCCCCGACTTACAACATTTGTTTAGTGACCGACGTTACCACAGCACTGAAAATAAAGTGTCTTACTCCCCCCTCTCCACATTTATGACGGTCGCAACATTTTCCCGGCCGCATGATTCTAAATTCCGACGCTTGGCCGCTGACTCGTATTTATGACGGTTAGTGTCCTGGGAGCATGCGATCCTCTTTTTGCGACCTTCTGACAAGCCCAGTCAGTGGGGAAGCCGGATTCACTGAGCAACCGTTGTGACTAATTAACATCGGTGGGGATTCACTTAACAACTGTGGCAAGGAACGTCGTAAAATGGGGCAAAATTCCCTTAACAAATGTTGGGCTTCATTATGGTCGTAAGTCAAGGACTAGCTGTCATTAATTGTGGCCCTCTTTCCAGGCAACCTGAGCAATCCTCATTGATTCAGAGGTGCCTCATCTGATGAATTAAGACGTGGACATTGGATTAATCAAAATGAAATAAAATCCCGTTGAACTGGCCTTGAGTTGTATTTGCAGACTCAATACTTTGATATAATTTTTTGTTTGGGGGGGCAGCCAGAAATAATTTTCACCCTTCTGGGAAATCTTTTTTATTTTTCACAATGGCAGCCGTGGGAAAACGTTCTTTTTAAGCGCAACACAGATTAAGAGTTGGAAGGGACCTTGGAGGTCATCTAGACCAACACTCCCCCCTCCCAAACAGGAGGCCCTTCATCATTTCTGACCGAGGGCAGTCCAGTCTCTTCTTGAAAGCCTCCAGGGATGAAACTCCCACAACTTCCGAAGGCAACTTCTGTTCTTTACAGATTAGAATGGACCTTGTAGGTCATCTAGTCCAAACCCCAGTCCAAGCAGGAGACTCAACACCATTTCTGACAGATAAGAGTTGGAAGAGATCTTGTAGGTCATCTAGTCCAACCTCCCACCCAAGCAGAAGACCCTCCACCCTTTCTGACAGAGGGCAGTCCAGTCTCTTCTTGAAAGCCTCCAGGGATGAAGCTCCCACAACGTCCGAAGGCAACTTCTGTTCCATGGGCTGATGGTTCTCCCTGTCAGGAAATTCCTCCTTATGTCCAGGTTGAATCTCTCCTTGGTCAGTTTCCATCCATTCTTCCTTCTCTGGCCTTCAAAGGGGCTTTGGAGAATAGCTGGACCCCCTTCCTCCTCTCTGGGGCAGATCCTCATATATTGGAAGATGCTCTCCTGTCTCCCCTGGTCCTTCTCTTCCCTAGACCAGCCAGGCCCAGTTCCTGCAACTGTTCATTTTAGGTTTTAGCCTCCAGGCCTTTGATCATCTTAGATAGATTCAGATGAACAGAGTTGGAAGGGACCTTGGAGGTCATCTAGTCCAACCCCCCATGCTCAAGCAGGAGACCCTCCACCACTTCTAGCAAATAGCAGCCCAGTCTCTTCTTGAAAGCCTCCAGGGATGAAGCTCCCACAACCTCCAAAGGCAACTTCTCTTCCATGGGTGGAACTATTTTCCTTTCCATTTTCTTTCTATTTCCTTTCCTTTTTCTATTTTCCTTTCTTTGACACTTTTCCTTCTATTTTCTTTTCCTTTCCTTTTTCCTATTTTTTCTTTTCCTTTTTTCCTCTTTTCCTTTCCCTTTCTTTGCCACTTTTCCTTCTGTTTTCCTTTCTTTTCCTTTAACTATTTTCTTTCATTTTCCCTTCTATTTCCTTTTTTCTATTTCCCTTTCTTTGCCGCTTTTCCTTGTTTTCCTTTTATTTCCTTTCCCCTTCTATTTCCTTTTCCTTCCCCCACCCCCTTGTTTTCCTTTCCTCTCCCTTCCCTTGCCCCTTTCCCTTCCAGTCTCCTTTCCTTTCCTCGTCCCTTTCCCTTCCCTTCTTCTCAGAACCTTCTAGCATTTCTCGGCTGCGGCCACTTTAAGAGGCCAGAGAATTCTGGGAGTTGAAGTCCAACCCAACTTCCAGCTGGCCAAGCTGGAGAAAAGTGCTGTAGGACCTTGTTGTTGTTGTTGTTGTTGTTATTTTTGTTGTTGTTGCTCAGGGCCATTTTCTGGGACCACCTGATAATAGAGGGGCGGAGCCCCCTCCCCAGGAAACACCTTGATAGCCGTTTGTGTGTGTGTTTGTGTGTTCTTTGCACTACTTCAGTGTGCCCCCACTTCCTCCCTCCCTTGTGCAACCTGCTTGCAAAGCCTCCTGGCTTCCCACGCTCCACCCTTCTGCCAGCAAAGCCCGGGGCCGCGTGCATCCGTAGGAATGCAAACCCCAAACACGCATTCCCCGGGCCACGTTCACACACACTTCAGCAAAGGAGCTTCAGCTTGCATGGGCCGCCCAGCCGTTTGCAAGACGCGCGTGTGTGCTTCCCCTCTTCTGCCAGCAAAGCCCGTGTCCGCGTGATTCCGTGGGAATGCAAACCCCAAACACGCATTCCCCGGGCCACGTTCACACACACTTCAGCAAAGGAGCTTCAGCTTGCATGGGCCGCCCAGCCGTTTGCAAGACGCGCGTGTGTGCCTTCCCCCTTCTGCCAGCAAAGCCCGTGTCCGCGTGCATCCGTGGGAATGCAAACCCCAAACACGCATCCCCGGGCCACGTTCACACACACACTTCAGCAAAGGAGCTTCAGCTTGCATGGGCCGCCGATCCGTTTGCAAGACGCGCGTCGGCCCCGCGCACGTGTGCCTCCCCCCTTCTGCCAGCAAAGCCCGTGTCCGCGTGCATCCGTGGGAATGCAACCCTCCAACACGCATCCCCGGATCACGTTCACACACACACCCTTAAAAAAAGGAGGGGCTGGCCAGCAAACGTGTGTGCAGTTTGCATGGCCCACCCAGCCGTTTGCAAGACGCGCGTCGGTCCCGCGCACGTGCGCCTCCCCCCCTTCTGCCAGCAAAGCCCGTGTCCGCGTGCATCCGTGGGAATGCAACCCCCCCAACACGCATCCCTGGGTCACGTTCACACACACCCTCTTTAGAAAAAAAAGGACAGCTGGCCAGCGAAGGGGCTGCAGCTTGCATGGCCCAAGCCGTTTGCAAGACGCGTGTCGGCCACGCACACGTGCGCTCCAGCCTTCTGCCAGCAAAGCCCGGGTCAGCGGGCATCCGTGGGAATGCAACCCCCCAACACGCATCCCCGGGTCACGTTCACACACACACTCGTTAGGGAAAAAAAAGGACAGCTGGCCAGCAAAGGGGCTGCAGCTTGCATGGCCCAAGCCGTTTGCAAGACGCGTGTCGGCCACGCACACGTGCGCTCCAGTTTTCTGCCAGCAAAGCTCGGGTCCGCGTGCATCCGTGGGAATGCAAACCACAAACACGCATCCCCGGGCCACATTCACACACACACACACACTTCAGCAAAGGAGCTGCAGCTTGCATGGCCCTCCCAGGCGTTTGCAAGACGCGCGTCGGCCCCGCGCACGTGTGCACGCGGGATTCCCCCCCCCCCCATCTCCCGGGAGGCGTTTCTCAGCCGCCGGGCACTCTGCACGCGCTCGGGGGCGCCCTCTTCCCCAGCCACTTCCGGATCCGGGGCTGAGCCGCTTCTTCCTCCTCCTCCTCCTCCTCCGAGAAGGGCTGACGTTGCCCGGCTGGGCTGGGCTGGGCTGGCCGCCGCCGCCGCTACTGTTCCCGGGCTCCCCTTTCCCGGCCCACGATGTGGTTCTTCGCCCGGGACCCGATCCGGGATTTCCCCTTCGAGGCCGCCTCCCCGCCGGAGCCGCCGCTCAGCCAACCGGGGGGCGTCTGGCAGCTGCACCGCGGGCGGAGGAAGGTGGGCAGGGGGTCTCCCCCCGCTTCTTTGGGGGGGGGCATGGGGGGAGGGAGGGGGAGGGAGGGCTCTTTGCAAAGAAGGAGGGGTCTCCCCTTGGAGGAGCGGAGGGAGGGGGGAGATCTCCCCTTCTTTGGGGGGCCATAGGGGGAGGGAGGGGGGGCAGGCAGGAGAAGTGGGGGGGGTCTTTACCTTGGCCTTGGGAGGGAGGGGGTGGGCAGGGGGTCTCCCCTTGGGGGAGCGGAGGGAGGGGGGAGATCTCCCTTTTGGGGGCCATAGGGGGAGGGAGGGGGGCCCAGGCAGGAGAAGTGGGGGGGGGTCTTTACCTTGGTCTTGGGAGGAGGTGGGTGGGCAGGGGTCTCCCCTTGGGGAAGGAGAGGAAGGTGGGGAGATCTCCCCTTCTTTTGGGGGCAATAGGGGAAAGGAGATGGGAAGGGGGTCCCCCAGGCAGGAGAAGGGGAAGGGGGGAGGGCTCTGTGCAAAGGAGGAGGGGGGAGCTGGGCTGGGGTCCCCCCTTAGGGGAGGGGAGGAAAGTGGGGGATCTCCCCTTCTTTGGGGGGCCATAGGGGGAAGACGGGGAAGGGTCTCCCCTTCTTTTGGGGGGGCATAGGGGGAGGAAGGTGGGCAGCGGGTCTCCCCCCCTTCTTTGGGGGGGGCATGGGGGCAGGGAGGGCTCTTTGCAAAGGAGGAGGGGGGGCTGGGCAGGGGTCTCCCCTTAGGGGAGGGAGGGTGGTAGATCTCCCCTTCTTTTGGGGGCCATAGGGGGAGGGAGGGGGTGCCCAGGCAGGAGAAGTGTGTGTGGGGGTCTTTACCTTGGCCTTGGGAGGGAGGGGCTGGGCAGGGGTCTCCCCTTAGGGGAGGGAGGGGGGGAGATCTCCCCTTCTTTTGGGGGCCATAGGGGGAAGGAGGTGGGGAGGGGGTCCCCCAGGCAGGAGAAGGGGAAGGGGGGAGGGCTCTTTCCAAAGGAGGAGGGGAGGACGGCGGAGGGTCTCCCTTTCTTTTGGGGGGCCAAAGGGGGAGGGAGGAGGGAGGTCTCTTTGCAAAGGAGGACGAGGGGCTGGTCAGGGGTCTCCCCTTGGTGGTGGGGAGGAAAGTGGGGGATCTCCCCTTCTTTGGGGGGGCCATAGGGGGAGGACGGGGGGGGGAGGGGGTCGCCCAGGCAGGAGAAGAAGTGGGGGGGGGTCTTTACCTTGGTCTTGGGAGGGAGGGGCTGGGCAGGGATCTCCCCTTGGGGGAGGGGAGGGAGGGGGGGAGATCTCCCCTTCTTTGGAGGGCAATAGGGGAGAGAGCTGGGAGGTGGGTGCCCAGGCAGGAGAAGTGGGGGGCCTTTACCTTGGTCTTGGGAGGGGGAGGGGGGCAGGGGGTCTCCCCTTGGGGGAGGAGAGGAAGGTGGGGGGATCTCCCCTTCCTTTGGGGGCAATGGGGGGAGGGGGTCCCCCGGGCAGGAGGAGGGGAGGGGGGAGGGGTCTTTGCAAAGGGGGAGAGGGGGCTGAGCAGGGGTCTCCCCTTAGAGGAGGGGTGCAAGGGGGGTGTCTCCCCTTCCTTGGGGGGCAGTAGGGGCAGGAAGATGGGGTTTACATCCTGGTGGGGTGCGATGGGATTCAAAGCACCGAATGCCCCCTTTTCCCTCAATTTTAGCCCCTTTTAAGATCGGAGGACTTCAACTCCCACAATTCCCCCAGCCAGGATAGGCTATGCTCTGCTGGCTGGAGGAATTCTGGGAATTGAAGTCCTCCGATCTTTAACAGAGTTGGAAGGGACCTTGGAGGTCATCTAGCAGTCCAACCCCCAATAGTTTCCATCCATTGTCTGGCCTTCGGGGGGGGGGGGGCTTTGGAGAACAGCTTGTCCCCCTTCCTCCTCTCTGGGGCAGCCCCTCAAATAGGTAGAGGCAGATGTAGGGTCTCCTGCTTGCGCAAGGGGTTGGACTAGATGACCCGTAAGGTCCCTTCCAACTCGGTTAATCTGTTAAATATTGGACGTTAAATATTGGACGGCTGCCCTATTGAGAGGTTTTCAGCCTGGGTGACTTGAAGATGCCTTAAGATGTATGGCCTTAATAATAATAATAATAATAATAATTTTAATTTTATATCCCGCTCTCTCTCCCCAAAGGGACTTGAGGCCTTGGAATGATAGGGGTTTGAAGGGACCCTAGAGGTCGTTTAGTCCACCCCCTCCATTCCAGGCCTCGTATCATCCCAATTCAATTTATTTTCTGAAAACAACAGTGATGGAATGCCCACAAGGCAACCCAATCCATTGAGGAATGGTCAGTTGTCATGAAATTACAATTAAATCAGTAAACACTAGAAATGACAGGGAACGCAACCAAGCGAGACGCCCTCTCCCTCTTAGCGACTAGCTAGGATTGTGTGCCTCCTCTAAACCCAGGCGAGGGGAGGGACCACTTGCACCTGGACAACTGACCAACCATTGAAATAGGAGCCAGCCGTGGGCAGCAGCTGCCAAAAAAGCCAACCCAGTTCTAGGCTGCATCAACAGAGGGAGAGAATCAAGATCACCTGAAGGGTTAATACCGCTTTATAAGGCCTTGGGAAGGCCACACTTGGAATATTTGCATCCAGTTTTGGTCACCACGATGTAGAAAAGATGTGGAGACTCTGGAAAGAGTGCAGAGAAGAGCAAGAAAGAGGATTAAGGGACTGGAGGCTCAAACATATGAAGAACGGTTGCAGGAACTGGGTAGGTCTAGTTTAATGAAAAGAAGGACCAGGGGAGACATGATAGAAGTCTTCCAATATCTCAGGGGTTGCCCCAAAGAAGAGGGAGTCAAGGTATTCTCCAAGGCACCTGAGGGCAGAACAAGAAGCAATGGGTGGAAACTGATCAAGGAGAGAAGCAACTTAGAACTGGGGAGGAATTTCCTGACAGTGAGAACAATTAATCAGTGGAACAGAAGTTGCCTCCAGAAGTTGTGAATGCCCCAACACTGGAAGTCTTTAAGAAGATGTTGGATAGCCATTTGTCTGAAAGGGTATAGGGTTTCCTGCCTAGGCAGGGAGTTGGACTAGATGACCTCCAAGGAACCTTCCAACTCTGCTATTGTATTGTATTGTATTGATCGTGGCCTGATTGTGGCTAGCAAACGACCACCATTCCCTCTCTCTCTCTCTCTCTCTCTCTCTCTCTCTCACACACACACCCTTCTTCGTTTTCATTTCCACAGACCACGGGCGAAGCGGTCTCCCTTTTCGTGCACGAGGTGAAGCCGAGCTCCGAGGAGCAGGTCCAGCTTGCCAAAACAGCCTTCAAATTCTTCAAGACCCTCCGACACCCCAATATCCTATCCTACATTGATGGCTTAGAGGTATCTTACGAACAGCAGATGTTTGAAATGGGGGCAAAACCTCTTGGGGTGCAATGCTTTCATTGCAGATGTGTGTTTGTGTATTATTATTACTATATTTCATTCATTAATCATGAAACTCATGTCAACTGAACATTTAAAAATGCATTGCAAATATTATTGACGGGGGCTAATGGTTGATACAGTTTGCTGCCAGCATCTTAGGTATCAACCGAGTATCTTCTTCGAATATAAGATGTGCCAAGTAGCGCAGCATTATTATATTAATATTATTATTATTTTGTGGTTAATCTTGGGTGAGGTTCACAGCCTTTGGGGCTGGTTGGTAGCTCAACAGCTCGAGTCCTAACCAAGGACCTAGGAACTGTCAAGGGAACGTCGGAGGATAGAAGCTGTTCCAAGCAGGGTGGCCCTTTGTAGAGTCAGAATGCTCAAGACCGGCAAACCTAGAACCTCCACATAGTGAGGCAGCCCCCTAGGTCTTGCTCCAAGGGCTCCAATCACAATCGGGACAACACAACAACTTTCTCTTCCACAGTCGCTCAACTTCAATTTGCAAGTCCCGGTATTTTGTGATTTTTTCTTGCTGCTTATTTTCAATTCGTGCATCCCCAGGTATTGCAATGTCCACGAACCATCCTTTTTTCTTTTCAATTATTGTTATGTCAGGCGTGTTGTAGGACAAGTGCCTGTCAGTCTGAATTCTGAAGTCCCACAAGATCTTGACTTTCTCATTCTCTAAAACTTTCTCAACCTGATGTTCCCAGGATTTTTTGCTGTACTCAAATCCAAAACTTCTGGCACAATTTCCAGTGAAGGATCTTAGCAACACGGTCATGGCGTTGTAGGTAGTCAGTTTGTGAAATTTGGCTGCACCCATTGATCTCTTGGTAGATACAATCGGTCAACATCACTTTTAGAGTGCAAAGCATGATTCATTGTCATAAGCTTCCTCGTTTTTCTGTCCAAATTGTCCAACTCCATCTGGGTCCAGTCAATTATTCCTGCAGAGTATCGAATCACAGGTATAGCCCAGGTATAGTTGGCTTTTATGATGTTTCCTCCACTCCATTTGGACTTTAATATCTTGCGGATTCGTCGAATGTACTTGGTTGAAGTTAATTCCTTGACTTTATTATGCATTAAGTCAGAGGCCTCTAAAATCCCCAAATACTTGTAGCCTTCTTCTGGTTTTACTGCCTTTATTGTTTCTTCATTCTCAAGTTCTATGCCATCATCTTCTATGACCTTGCCTGTTTTGGTTGCACATTTGTCAATTCCAAACTGCATACCAATGTCTTGGCTAAATTCTTTTGTGCTTTCGATTAATAAATTCAGTTCAGCTTTTGTTTTACCAAACACCTTCAAGTCATCCATGTACATCAAGTGCGAAATTTTCAATCCTTTCTTTGCAAGTTATTATTTTTATTATTAGTAGTATTATGCATCAAGGACTCTTCATTTCAAATCACAGCTACAAGTATTTTCCTTTTTTGAGACGTTTCATTGTCTAGCTAGGTAACACCAGTTGGGAGTGAGTGTGGAGTTTGCACAGTTTATATAAATTCACTTGCTTGTTTTGATGGCGAGAGAGTTTTCTTCTTGGTGGTTCCTTGATTAGGCTCTTGTTTTCTACTGGATAGTTTGTCTGGTGTTAATCCCTGCTTATCTAGCTTTCTCTTTCTCCAGGTTGGTTGTTGCCTTGCAAAAGTGTCATTACCGAACATCATTAGTATGTGTGAACGTGGAATTTGTTCCCTGTTTATATACAGTCGTTGGGTTCAGTGGGGTTTTCTCCTTGGTGGTTCCCGGATCAGGGAACTGCTTTCTGACCCATTGTTTGTCTGGTGTTAATCCCAGCTTATCTGGCAGTTGCCTCCTGTTTCCTGGTCTTGTTACTTCCTTCTTAGCTTATTTATTGACCTTTTTCAAAGAGGTGTAAATGTGATTTATCTGCAAGGAAACTAACCAAGCTCCGAGAGCACCAGGGGCCCTGCAGTCCAACCCCGAGCTACAAATATTCTCTTCTATTGGAGACAGCACATTGGCAACTAGTTGTTGTGGCCTGTCGGCCGCCTGCCCCTCCAGCAGCCGAATCGGAGGAGGAGGAAGAGGAGGAGGAGGAGGTGTGGGAGTCAGGCTCAGAATCAGCGCAACCTGACAGCTCCGAGGGGGAAGAGGGAATTGAAGTGGCAGAGAGAGAGAGAGAGACAGAAGGGGAGCCTGGGCTGTCTGTCAGATGCAGAGTCAACAACCCCCAGGTCTGGAGGTGGCTGATGAGGAAGAGGAGGAACAGCTGGGCCCAGTTGATGCACAGATGCGCAGAAGGCAGAGGAGAGCAGTAGAAGAGCCACCACTGCTAGTGAAGCCCCTCCCTAGCTCTGGGGATCAAAGGCAGGGGGTGGAGATGAATAGATGTGGGAGAGGAGAGGAGAGCAGAGCAGAGGAAATCTATGGGCCGGTCCTTGGGACGGAAGAACCACCGCTGCTAGTGAAGCCCCCCCCTAGCTCTAGGGATCAAAGGCAGGGGGTGGAGATGAATAGATGTGGCAGAGGAGAGGAGAGCAGAGGAAATCTATGGGCCGGTCTTGGGACGGAAGAGCCACCACTGCTGGAGAAGCCCCACCCAAGCTCTGGGGATCAAACACAGAGGGTGGAGATGAATAGATGTGGCAGAGGAGAGGAGAGCAGAGAAAATCTATGGGCCGGTCCTTGGGACGGAAGAGCCACTGCTGCTGGAGAAGCCCCACCCAAGCTCTGGGGATCAAAGGCAGGGGGAGGAGATGTTACAGAGGAGAGGAGAGCAGAGGAAATCTATGGGTCGGTCCTTGGGACGGAAGACCCACCACTGCTGCAGAAGCCCCACCCAAGCTCTGGGGATCAAAGGCCGGGAGTGGAGATGAATAGATGTGGCAGAGGAGAGGAGAGCAGAGGAAATCTATGGGCCAGTCCTTGGGACGGAAGAGCCACCGCTGCTAGCGAAGCCCCTCCCTAGCTCTGGGGATCAAAGGCAGGGGGTGGAGTTGAATAGAAGTGGCAGAGGAGAGGAGAGCAGAGGAAATCTATCGGCCAGTCCTTGGCATGGAAGAGCCACCGCTGCTAGCGAAGCCCCTCCCTAGCTCTAGGGATCAAAGGCAGAGGGCGGAGATGAATAGATGTGGCAGAGGAGAGGAGAGCAGAGGAAATCTATGGGCCGGTCCTTGGGGAGCTGGGTCAGAGCACTTCAAATATCCATCTGTCCAACCATTTGTGATGGTTTTCGCGACACGCTCCCCTGTAGCCCCCCCACCCCACCGCCAACCCCTATATTCCCCCAATTTGAGAATCACGTTTCCTACTTTGGTTTTGCAGACGGAGAAGAGTTTGCACGTGGTCACCGAGCCCGTGACGCCTTTGCCGGCTTACCTGGAGTCGCGGGGGGACGGGAAGGGCCTGAGCGAGGCCGAAATCTCCTGGGGTCTTCACCAGATCGCAGTGAGTGCTGGGAAGACCGGTATTGGGGAGGGGTGTGTGTGTTACACTCCTTCATACTAGTAGTCTTCTATTTATGACTGTTCGCTAAGTCAACACCTATCTGAAATAGGGATTAGATTAGATATATACAAGTAGTCCTCTACTTATGGCTGTTCGCTTAGTGACTGTTCAAGTTATCACCTGTTTAAAATAGGGATTAGATTATATATATACAAGTAGTCCTCTAGATGGTCTCTGGTGATGAGCCAAAAGGCGGAGACCAGGATAGATCTATTGCGAGCTTATTAGCTCTCATATATATATTGTGTGTGTATGTATGTATGTATGTATACATATATATATATATATATGCTGGTATTGCTGTCTTCGGGTATTTTCCTGTGTATATAGCATGGAATTGTTATTGCAACGTTTCGGCAAGATCTCACTTGCCATCCACAGACCGAAGCAATAACAATTCCATGCTATCTACACGGGAAAACACCCGAAGACAGCAATACCAGCATACCTACACCCGTGAAAATCTACGAAAGCATAATTAAGGGCTGAAAATAAAGAGACCAGGATGGATCCATTTCAGGCTTATTAGCCTTCTTCAGCTGGCCATACTCGTTCTACTGGAATTTGAACAAAATATCAAAATAACAAAATATCCACTTCATATATATATATATATATATATTCTCTGTCTGGATGACTCTGGGTTGAGTCGAAGGGCAGAGAGGGAAGACGTTAAGTCTCCTCCCCTTAAAGGGACCCTGAACAGGAGCTGTGAGAATTATTCTTCATATATATATATGATGACAAGTTTGTCTCCTCCCTTGAATAGGCCTAACAGGAAGCTGTAACAATATATCCACTTCATATATATATATATATGTGTGTGTGTGTGTGTGTGTGTGTGTGTGTGTGTGTGTGTGTTAAATTTCTTTAAGGGATGATTAATAATAAATTTAACACATATCTAAAAAGACAGCAGCAATTTAATAGGTCTCTGTCTGGATGGTCTCTAGGTTGAGTCGAAGGACAGAGAAGGATGACAAGTTTGTCTCCTCCCTTGAGTGGGCCTAACAGGAAGCTGTAACAATGTATCCGCTTCATATATATATATATATATATATACACACACATACATTTTTAATTGGGTTTTTAGGGGTTTTTAGAGTTTTAGGATTTTAGGTTTTAGCGCAGGGTTATAGTAGTTTAATTTGATTTTAGATATTTATATTGTTGTATATTTGTATGTTTTATAATCCCCTGTGCACCGCCCCGAGTCCCTTCGGGGAGAGGGAGCGGTATGCAAATAAAATTTCATTCATTCATTCATTCATTCATTCATACATATGAAGGGTTATAGTAGTTTAATTTGATTTTAGATATTTATATTGTTGTATATTTGCATGTTTTATAATCTCCTGTGCACCGCCCCGAGTCCCTTCGGGGAGAGAGAGCGGTATGCAAATAAAATTTATTATTATTATTATTATTATTATTATTATTATTATTATTATTATTATTATTATTATTATTATTATTATTATTATTATTATTATTATTATTATATATACATACACACATGCATACCAGTAGTCCTGTACTTATGGCTGTTGACCATCTCTTGTCGTCCTCCCTCTTTCCTTCCTTAGAAAGCCCTCAGTTTCTTGGTGAATGACTGCCACCTCATCCATAACAGCCTCTGCCTGGGTGTGGTTTACGTGGACCGAGCGGGCGAGTGGAAGTTGGGGGGCTTGGATTACATGTGCTCCTCCCAGGGAGACCCCCCCGTCGTGCCCCGGAAGGGTATCCCCGAGCTGGAGAAATACAACCCCCCCGAATTAGCCGACAGCGCCAAAAACGTTGGCGAGAAATGGTAAGTTTTCTTCCCCCTCTTTTAAATTCAAATTCTTGAAATTCGTTTTACAAACAGCTCGTTTAGTGGCCGTTCAACGTTACGACGGCGCTGGGGGGAAAGCGACTTCATGACGGTTTTTAAACACCATGGCTTCCTCCCCATGAACAAAGTTCAGATGTTTGGCAACTGACTCATACTTACGACGGTCCTGGGGTCACGTTTTGCGACCTTCCGGCAAGCAGAAGGAAAGGGGGAAGCCCGATTCGTTTCACCGCCGTGTTACTAACTGAACAACTTCACCATAGAAATGTGGGGCTCGGTTGTAGTCGTAAGTCGAGGACTGCCTGTACCGTATTTTTCGCCAAGCTTGGTCACTGCGCTGGCTGGGGAATTCTGGGAGTTGAAGTCCACCTGTTTTTAAGTGGCCAAGAGTGGAGTAGGGTGGAGCAGGGCGGAGGAGAGAAGAGGAGGAGAGAAAAGTCGAAGGAAGTGGAAAAGAAGAGGGGAGAGGAGAAGAGGAGAAGGGAGGAGAAGGGAAAGGAGAGAAGGAAATGGAGTGGAGCAGAGTGGAGGAGAGGAGAGGAGAGGAGGAGAGAAAAGTCGAGGGGAAGAGGAGAAGGAGAGAAGGAAATGGACGAGGGGAAGAGGAGTAGGGGAGAGGGAAGGAGAGGGAAGTGGGGAAGAGGAGAGAGAAGGGGGAAGAGGAGAAGAAAAGGAAAGAGAAGGAAGGAGAGGGCGGAAAGGAGAGAAGGAAATGGATGAGGAGAGAGGGAAGGAGAAGGAAGTGGAAAAGAAGAGGGGACAGGAGAAGAGAGAAGGAGAGAAGGAAATGGACAAGGGGAAGAGGAGTAAGAGAGAGGGAAGGAGAGGGAAGTGGGGAAGAGGAGAGAGAAGGGAAGAGGAGAAGAAAAGGAAGGAGAAGGAAGTAGAGGGGGAAAGGAAAGAAGGAAATGGATTGAGGAGAAAGAGAAGGAGAGGGGAGAGAGAAGAGGGGAAAGGGGAAGAGGAAAAGGGAGGAGAAGAGAAAGGAGAGAAGGAAATGGATGAGGAAAGAGGGAAAGAGAACGAAATGGAAAAGAAGAGAGGAGAGGAAAAGAGAAAAAGGGAGGAGAAGAAAGAAGAAATGGATGAGGAAAGAAGGAAGGAGAACGAAGTGGAAAAGAGGAGAAGAGAAGAGAAAAAGGGAGAAGAGAAAGAAGAGAAGGAAATGGATGGTAGGAGAGAGGGAAGGAGAAGGAAGTGGAGAGAGAAGAGGGGAAAGGAGAAGAGGAAAAGGGAGAAGGAAGGAAAAGGAAATAGAGAGGGGAAAGGAGAGAGATGAATATATAGGATGTTATGGTACAATTATGTACATTATGTGTTTAAAAGAGATGATAAATGTACAATTAAGAGAATATTGGTTATACTCAGGGCGTATAAAACTATGCATACTCCAAAAGGACTAGATCACAGCCAATACACTATCGCTGCCAAACTGGAAATGCCAGGCATTATAAAGAAAAACGCACAATAAATATATTTTTTAAAAATAATAAAAGTGGCCAAGGTTGAGAAATGCTGTTTTTTATCGGGGGATTTGTGGATCTTTTAGATCTGCGCCTATCTGCAGGATCTCAGTTGGTGCCTTTGCAAAGGAGCAGGGACGGATCTAGTGGTCTTTACCAAATGCAGTTGGCTCAAGTCAGATTCGGATCCAGTGGGATTGGGATTACACACCCGATTCAGAAAATCCATTCGAAGGAGAGAGAAAAATGCAATCCAATTTCTCAACTGGTAGAGAGAGAGGGAGGGGGAGAGAGAAAGAGAGAGGGAGGGAGGGAGGGAGGGGGGGAGAGAGAGGGAGGGGGAGAGAGAGGGAGGGGGAGAGAAAGAGAAGGAGAGAGGGAGGGGAGAGAAAAAGGGGAAGAGAGAGAGAGAAAGAGAGAGGGGGAGGGGAGAGAGAAAGGGGGAGAGAGAGAGAAAGAGAGAGGGAGGGGAGAGAGAAAGAGGGGGAGAGAGAGAGAAAGAGAGAGAAAGAGAGGGAGGGGGAGAGAGAGAGAAAGAGAGAGAGGGAGGGGAGAGAGAAAGGGGGAGAGAGAGAGGGAGGGGGAGAGAGAAAGAGGGAGGGGAGAGATAAAGGGGGAGAGAGAGAGAAAGAGAGAGGGAGGGGAGAGAGGGAGAGAGGGAGGGGGAGAGAGAAAGAGAGAGAAAGAGAGGGAGGGGGAGAGAAAAAGAGAGAGAAAGAGAGGGAGGGGGAGAGAAAAAGAGAGAGAAAGAGAGGGAGGGGGAGAGAGAGAGAGAAAGAGAGAGGGAGGGGAGAGAAAGAGGGGGGGGAGAGAGAGAGAAAGAGAGAGAGGGAGGGGGAGAGAGAAAGAGAGGGAGGGGGAGAGGGAGGGGGAGAGAGAAAGAGAGAGAAAGAGAGGGAGGGGAGAGAAAGAGAAAGAGAGAGAGGGAGGGAGTGAGATAGAGAGAGAGAGGGAGGGGGTGAGATAAAGAGAGAGAGAGAGGGAGGGAATGAGAAAGAGAGAGGGAGGGGGGAGAGAGAGAGATAGAGAGAGGGAGGGGGAGAGAGAAAGAGAGGGAGGGGAGAGAAAGAGAGAGGGAGGGGAGAGAGAAAGGGGGAGAGAGAGAGGGAGGGAGAGAGGGAGAGAGGGAGGGGGAGAGAGAAAGAGAGAGAAAGAGAGGGAGGGGGAGAGAAAAAGAGAGAGAGAAAGAGAGGGAGGGGGAGAGAGAGAGAGAGAAAGAGAGAGAGGGAGGGGAGAGAAAGAGGGGGGGAGAGAGAGAGAAAGAGAGAGAGGGAGGGGAGAGAGAGGGAGGGGGAGAGAGAAAGAGAGAAAGAGAGGGAGGGGAGAGAGAAAGAGAGAAAGAGAGAGAGGGAGGGGGTGAGATAAAGAGGGAGAGAGAGAGGGAGGGAGAGAAAGAGCGAGAGAGAGAGAGAAACTATTTGCACCGTTTGGAAATCTACTATGCGAGTGGGATCCTTACCTGCCAAGGGCTGCACGGGATGCACCCCTGAAAGCTTGGGGGCGCCCCTTGGAAACTGTCTCCTATCGGTTGGGGTCCAAGGGTGACCTTCACCGCGAAGCAGGAAATTATTAACCCTTTTCCGGGGATCTAATCAAGGAAAGCTACGTTCGGTGAAAAGCGTTTAGATTTCGTTTTGGCCTCTCTTCACTCTGGCAAGGGGCAGCAGCAGGTCAAAGGTCAAAGGCCAAAATCAGTTTTGCTGCTTTTCTAGCTGCCAATCAGGGTATGCCACTCACGTTTCCTGTCCTGCAGATGTGGAGACTCTGGGAAGAGGGCAGAGAAGAGCCGCCAAGAGGATGAGGGGACTGGAGGCTCAGACATAGGAAGGACGGCTGCAGGATTTGAGTTTGGCGAGTCTAGTGGAAAAAGCACTAGGGAGGACATGATAGCAGCCTTCCAAGTATTGGAGGGGCTGCCCCAAAGAAGAGGGAGTCCAGCTATTCTCCAAGGCACCAGAAGGCAGGAGAAGAAGCAACGGATGGAAACTAACCAAGGAGAGAAGCAACCTAGAACTAAGGAGGAATTTCCTGGCAGGGGGCTGGACTAGAAGACCTCCAAGGTCCCTTCCAGCTCCTATTCTGTTCTGTTCTGCATTGCATTCTATTCCTATTCTGTATTCTATTCTATTCCTATTCTTTTTATCCTATTTCTATTCTATCCTATTCCTATTCCTGTTCTGCATTGCATTCTATTCTATTCCATTCCATTCCATTCCTGTTCCTATCCTATTCCTATTCCTATTCCCATTCTGTATTCTATTCAATTCTATTCCTATTCCTATTCTATTTATCCTATTTCTATTCTATTCTATCCTATTCCTGTTCTGCATTGCATTCTATTCTATTCCATTCCATTCCTGTTCCTATCCTATTCCTATTCCTATTCCCATTCTGTATTCTATTCAATTCTATTCCTATTCCTATTCCTATTCTATTTATCCTATTTCTATTCTATTCAATTCTATTCCTATTCCTATTCCTATTCTATTTATCCTATTTCTATTCTATTCTATCCTATTCCTGTTCTGCATTGCATTCTATTCTATTCCATTCCGTTCCATTCCTGTTCCTATCCTATTCCTATTCCTATTCCCATTCTGTATTCTATTCAATTCTATTCCTATTCCTATTCTATTTATCCTATTTCTATTCTATTCTATTCTATTCCTATTCTGCATTGCATTCTATTCTATTCCTATTCTGCATTGCATTCTATTCTATTCCTATTCTGCATTGCATTCTGTTCTATTCTATTCCTATTTTATTTATCCTATTCCTATTCTATTCTATTGTATTCTATTTCTATTCCTACTCTATTCTATTCCTATTCCTATTCTATTTATCCTGTTCCTATTCCATTCCATTCCATTCCAAACAGTGAGAAGAATTAATCAGTGAAATGGGTTGCCTCCAGACGTTATGGGGGCTTTTAGGAGGAGTCTGGACAGCCATTTGTCTAGAAGGGTACATGGTCTCCTGCTTGAGCAATGGAGGCTGGACTAGAAGACCTCCAAGGTGCCCTCCAACTCTGTTATTCTGTAAGGGTCTCCTGCTTGAGCAAAGGGGGCTGGACTAGAAGACCTCCAAGATCCCTTCAAACTCTGTTATTCTGTAAGGCTCTCCTGCTTGAGCAAAGGGGGCTGGACTAGAAGACCTCCAAGGTCCCTTCCAACTCTGTCATTCTGTAACCCTGTCAATTCTTTTACACCGTTGGTATCTTGCCTTGGAAAGAAGGCAGGTCTCACACAGGGGCCGACTGCTAAGCTTTGTGCTAAAGGCCGAAGGCACACATCTGTATACAGTCAACACAACCGCATCCAGGTTTGTTCCCATGTAGCTTCTCTGTTTGAAACCAGGTTCTGCGCAGAGGCACAAACCTGGTTTTAACCTGGTTTTTGTCTTTTGTGGGAATCCCTTCAGCCTAGATTGGTCTGTGTCGTATTTTTTTTTGTGGGTGGGGGGAGCTTAAATCTGTCTTGGAAACAAACTATCCGCTGGTGGGCATGGAGCTAGTCCTCATGATCCTGGCGTGACTCAAACTTGCTTCCTGTGTGTGGCCTTAGGTCGGCAGACATGTGGCGATTCGGCTGCCTGATCTGGGAAGTCTTCAACGGCCCCCTGACCCGATCATCCTCCCTGCGATCCCTCAACAAAGTGAGTCTCTTTGGCGACCCTTCCCCAACAGATCCCTGAACTGGTCCCCTTTCCGGGGTTCACACAACCCCAGTCCGACCGTTGGTTGGTTGTGAGAATGCGGGTTTTCTCTGATGAATGAAGCGGGCTGGGTACAGATGGACAAAATGGTCTCCTAGGGTGGACACAGAGTGGGCGGAATGGAGGTGGCTAGCTTTGTAAATCACTGAGTGGTGTGAATTCCTTCTCTTTCTCTCTCTTCTCTTTCACTCTCTCTCTTCTCTCTGTCTAAACCTCCCCTCTCTTTATCTCTCTATCTACTATCTATCTATCTATTTGTATCTCTCTCTGTATCTATGTCTGTCTGTCTGTCTGTCTGTCTCTATCTCTATTTCTCTGTATTTATCTCTATCGCTATATCTCCATCTCTCTCTCTCTCTCCCTACCTATCTCTCTCTCTCTATCTCTGTCTATATCTATTATCTATCTCAATCTGTATCTATATCTGTCTGTATTTATCTCTATCGCTATATCTCTCTCTCTCTCTCCCTACCTATCTCTCTCTATCTGTATCTCTCTATCTGTGTCTATCTCTATCTATTATCTATCTCAATCTGTATTTATATCTATCTGTCTGTATTTATCTCTATCACTATATCTCCATCTCTCTCTCTCTCTCTCCCTACCTATCTCTCTCTCTCTCTGTCTATCTCTCTCTGTTATCTATCACAATCTGTATCTATATCTGTCTGTATTTATCTCTATCGCTATATCTCCATCTCTCTCTCTCTCCCTACCTATCTCTCTCTCTCTCTGTCTATATCTATTATCTATCTCAATCTGTATCTATATCTGTCTGTATTTATCTCTATCGCTATATCTCTCTCTCTCTCTCCCTACCTATCTCTCTCTATCTGTATCTCTTTATCTGTGTCTATCTCTATCTATTATCTATCTCAATCTGTATTTATATCTATCTGTCTGTATTTATCTCTATCGCTATATCTCCATCTCTCTCTCTCTCCCTACCTATCTCTCTCTATGTATCTCTCTATCTGTGTCTATCTCTATCTATTATCTATCTCAATCTGTATCTATATCTATCTGTCTGTATTTATTTCTATCGCTATATCTCCATCTCTCTCTCTCTCCCTACCTATCTCTCTCTTTCTGTCTATCTATCTAATCTATCTCAATCTGTATTTATATCTATCTGTCTGTATTTATCTCTATCGCTATATCTCCATCTCTCTCTCTCCCTACCTATCTCTCTCTCTCTCTATCTCTGTCTATCTCTATCTGTTATCTATCTCAATCTGTATCTATATCTATCTGTCTGTATTTATCTCTATCGCTATATCTCCATCTCTCTCTCTTTCTCTCCTTACCTATCTAGCTATCTCTCTCGCTCTGTATCTATATCTGTCTGTCTCTGTCTACTTATATCTATCTATCTATCTATCTATCTATCTATCTATCTATCTATCTATCTATCTATCTATCTATCTATCTATCTATCTATCTATCTATCTATCTATCTATCTATCTATTTCTTTCATCTATCTAACTGTTTGCCTGCCTGCCTGCCTGCCTGCCTGCCTGCCTGCCTGCCTGCCTGCCTGCCTGCCTGCCTGCCTGCCTGCCTGCCTGCCTGCCTGCCTGCCTGCCTGCCTGCCTGCCTGCCTATCTATCTATCTATCTATCTATCTATCTATCTATCTATCTATCTATCTATCTATCTATCTATCTATCTATCTATCTATCTATCTAATTCTTTCATCTATCTATCTATCTATCTATCTATCTATCTATCTATCTATCTATCTATCTATCTATCTATCTATCTATCTATCTATCTCTCTCTCTCTCTCTCCCTGTCTATCTACCTATCTTTCTCTGTATCTATCTATATCTGTCTGTCTGTTTGTCTCTTTCTCTTTCTCTCTTCCCCTAGATGTAAAAAGATTGGGCTGGCATATCAGAAGTAAAAGATAGAAGAATACCCAGAAATGGATTAGACCAGTTTTCTTATCCTTGATAACTTTAAGACAGGTGGAATTGAAGTCCACCCATCTTAAAGTTGGCAAGGGGGTGAAACCGCCTCGAGTCCCTTCGGGGAGAGAGAGCGGGTTATAAATTAAAATTATTAAAATTATTATTATTATTATTAAACAACGCCTTAAAATGAAGTATGTTTTCTCTACTCCATAAGGTTGCAAAGTGAAAAAGGCCGCAGGTTGCACAGTGGACATTGGAACTGCCCGAGACATGAATGGTGCCCATCTTCTCTTCCCTCTCCTGCTTCTGTTGGAGACCACCATCTCCTCCTTCTGACTCACCTGCCTCCTTCCTTCTCTTCCAGATCCCCAAGTCCTTGGTGCCCCATTACTGCGAGCTGGTCGGTGCCAATCCCAAGCTACGACCCAGCCCGTCCAAATTCCTGCAAAATTGCTGCCGGACGGGCGGTTTTATGGACAACAAGTTTGTGGAGACCAACCTCTTCCTGGAGGAGATCCAGGTGAGAGCTGGTCTGCCCACGGAAGGCTCCTGGCCTGTGTCTGGTTGATGTTACGGCTGTCCATGGGGCTAAAGGGTAGGAGGAGGTCCTGCTTACGGGTCAAAGAACGTGGCTGAACCCTGGAACATTTGAGATTCCAATCTCCATATCTGCAGCTCTTTTCCCATTCACACATTATTGCAATAAAATGCAGGATTTTTTTTACCGTTTTTTAAAATTGATCCCTTTTACTAAAATACGACGTGAATGTATAGATAGATAGATAGATGATAGATTAGATATAGATAGATAGATTAGATAGATGAGAGGTAGGAAAGAATGAATGAATGAATGATAGATAGATAGATAGATAGATAGATAGATAGATAGATAGATAGATAGATAGATAGATAGATAGATAGAAAGAAAGATAGATAGATAGATAGATAGATAGATAGATAGATAGATAGATAGATAGATAGATAGATAGAAAAGAGAAAGATAATTAGATAGATGATAGATAGATAGATGATAGATTAGATATAGATAGATAGATTAGGTAGATGATAAGTAGGAAAGAATGATAGATAGATAGATAGATAGATAGATAGATAGATAGATAGATAGATAGATAGATAGATAGATAGATAGATAGATGATAGATAGATAGAAAAGAGAAAGATAATTAGATAGATGATAGATAGATAGGTGATAGATTAGATATAGATAGATAGATTAGATAGATGATAAGTAGGAAAGAATGATAGATAGATAGATAGATAGATAGATAGATAGATAGATAGATAGATAGAAAGAAAAGAGAAAGATAATTAGATAGATGATAGATAGATAGATGATAGATTAGATATAGATAGATTAGATAGATGATAAGTAGGAAAGAATGATAGATAGATAGATAGATAGATAGATAGATAGATAGATAGATAGATAAGAGAAAGATAATTAGATAGATGATAGATAGATAGATGATAGATTAGATATAGATAGATAGATTATATAGATGATAAGTAGGAAAGAATGATAGATAGATAGATAGATAGATAGATAGATTGATAGATAGATAGATAGATAGATAGATAGATAGATAGATAGATAGATAGATAGATAGAAAGAAAAGAGAAAGATAATTAGATAGATG
The DNA here is from genome assembly GCA_039707465.1 of Rhabdophis nuchalis. NCBI lineage: Eukaryota > Metazoa > Chordata > Lepidosauria > Squamata > Natricidae > Rhabdophis > Rhabdophis nuchalis. The sequence goes on along the minus strand of CM077662.1, from coordinate 10,100,912 downwards.
ATAGATAGATAGATGATAATTAGATATAGATAGATAGATTAGATAGATGATGAGTAGGAAAGAATGATGATAGATAGATAGATAGATAGATAGATAGATAGATAGATAGATAGATAGATAGATAGATAGATAGATAGAAAAGAGAAAGATAATTAGATGATAGATAGATAGATGATAGATTAGATATAGATAGATAGATTAGATAGATGATAAGTAGGAAAGAATGATAGATAGAGAGAAAAGAGAGAAAGATAATTAGATAGATGATAGATAGGTAATAGATAGATAGATAGATAGATAGATAGATAGATAGATAGATAGATAGATAGATAGATAGGAAAGAGAATGATAGATAGATAGATAGATAGAGATAGATAGATAGATAGATAGATAGATAGATAGATAGATAGATAGATAGATAGATAGATAGGAAAGAGATAGATAGATAGATAGATAGATAGATAGATAGATAGATAGATAGATAGATAGGAGAGAAAGATAATTATAGATGATAGATAGATGATAGATCGATAAGATAGATAGATAGATAGATAGATAGATAGATAGATAGATAGATAGATAGATAGATAGATAGATAGATAGATAGGAAAGAGAATTAGATAGATAGATAGATAGATAGATAGATAGATAGATAGATAGATAGATAGATAGATAGATAGATAGATAGATAATAGATAGGAAAGAGATAGATAGATAGATAGATAGATAGATAGATAGATAGATAGATAGATAGATAGATAGATAGATAGGAGATATAGATAGATAGATAATAAATTAGATAGAATGACTGACTGACTGCTGTAGACTATACACGCACGAAACCTCAATTTAATGGCCCCCAAAGTTGCTTACTCCCAACTAAAAGTGTATAAACATTGTCACACCCTTGTTGAGGGCTGGCTAGATCACGGGATCTTTCCCACATGAGATCTCTCTCTGCAGAACCTGGCTCCAGTTTGCTTGGAGATCTGCCTCCCCCTCTCCCCCGTCCATGAATTCCATGGCTCCCCCTTTCCCTGAGCTGGAAATGGTGGGGTTGGGGCAGATTTGAACCCGTGACTCTTGGTTACTGCTGTTTTTACCCCTGCAGATTAAGGAGCCGGCCGAGCGGCAGAAGTTTTTCCAAGAACTCAGCGACAACCTGGATAATTTCCCCGAGGACTTCTGTCGCCACAAGGTCCTGCCCCAGTTGCTGATGGCCTTTGAGTTTGGGAGTGCGGGCGCCATCATCCTTACCCCGCTCTTTAAGGTAAGCCGTTGCGCGGAACAAAGGAGGATTACAACTGCCTCAGATGTAAAACAGCCCCGGTTCGACTCCCAGTAAGGGTCTGGCTAGCTGATGAGAGCTAAAAAGCTCGAAATAGATCTATCCTAGTCTCCCTTTATTTATTTATGGATCAGTTCATAAAAAACTAACACACATATTTAAAAAAATTAACACAACGGAACTCATGGCTTTCTGTCTAGATGGTCTCTGGTGATGAGCCGAAAGGCAGGAAAGGAAACAGTGTGTCTCCTCCCTTAATTGGGGCCCTAACAGGGTGTTGTGGAACAATTATAGATACTAATCCTCCTGTCTCAGCTGATGCAATGAGAGAGCCTGGCTGGCTGAATGGCCAAAGGCTCTTGCCTGATATGCAATACAGCTCCGGTTCGAATCCCAGTAAGGGCATGGCCAGCTGATGAGAGCTAAAAAGCTCGAAATAGATCTATCCTAGTCTCTCTGATTTATTTATTGATCAGCTCAAAAAACCTAAAACACACACACACACACACGTGTGTGTGTGTGTGTGTGTGTTTGTGTGTTAGTTTTATGAGCTGATCAATAAATTTAAATTTGAGAGACCAAGATAGATCTATTTCGAGCTTATTAGCTCTCATCAGTTGGCCACACCCCACTGGGATTCGAACCGGGGCTGCAATGCATCCAAGGCAGAAGCCTAGCACTACAGCCTAACCGGCTCTTTTAAAGCTCTCCGGATCTTTTAAAGATCTCCAGAATTTTAAAGTTCCGGAGATCATCATGTCTGTTTCTTTTATAACTACACCTGGAAAATATATATATATGCTGGCGTTGCTGGCTTCGGGGATTTTCCCGTGTATATAGCATGGAGATGTTGCTATATACACGGGAAAATCCCCAAAGCCAGCAATGCCAGCATACCTACACCCGTGAAAATCTACGAAAACATGTGTGTGTGTGTGTGTGTGTGTTAGGTTTTTTGAGCTGATCAATAAATAAAGCAGGGAGACTAGTATAGACCTATTTCGAGCTTATTAGCTCTCATCAGCTGGCCATACCCTTACTGGGATTTGAACCGGGGCTGTATTGCATATCAGGCAAGAGCCTTTGGCCATTCAGCCAGCCAGGCTCTCCCATTGCATCAGCTGAGACAGGAGGATTAGTATCTATAATTGTTCCACAACACCCTGTTAGGGCCCCAATTAATGGAGGAGACATACTGTTTCCTTTCCTGCCTTTCGGCTCATCACCAGAGACCATCTAGACAGAAAGCCATGAGTTCCGTTGTGTTAATTTTTTTTAATATGTGTGTTAGTTTTTTATGAGCTGATCAATAAATAAATCAGAGAGACTAGGATAGATCTATTTCGAGCTTTTTAGCTCTCATCAGGTAGCCAGACCCTTACTGGGATTCGAATATATATAATTTTTTTGGTTTTTATGTCATGTAATACTACTTATTTTAATTGTGATGCTTCTGACACAAATGAACAACCTGTTGTGTGTATTCAAGATGCTTAATTCGAAACCTTCCCTTTCTTTCTCTTTCTCTTTCTCTTCCTCCTCTGCTTTTCTTCCCCCCTTTTCCAGGTGGGGAAATTTCTGAACAGCCAGGAATACCAGCAAAAAATCATCCCGGTGATTGTGAAGATGTTCTCGTCCCCAGATCGGGCCATGCGGATCCGGTTGCTACAACAGGTTGGCCGGCGTCCAGATCACACAAAGAGTTGTATTTGCGGGTTGTGCGTTTGTTAAGAGAGAGGAGGTAGTTGCGTCCTAGGCTCCTTCTTCAAATAGAGCCCTAGATTTGTGGCCTTGCATGGGTTGAGCGATTGAAATCGACCGGCTTTCAAGAGGAAACCTCTGCTGTGAACTCTTTCTAGGCATCAGGGAGGGCGACTGGTCAGTAAATGCTCAGCCCCATTCAGTTGCCTTGAATTAAGGGATGGGAGCAGAGTTCCCCAATCTTTCTGGGTTGTTGCCCTGGAGTTGAGAGGGGGGAGGGAGAGAGGAGGGTTTAGTGGGAGGGGCAAACACAAGTATCTGTTGCTTGCGTGAATGTGGACCCGAGCCCCCGAGGTGCTCGTACGAGGGAGGCTGCGTACGAATGCATAGTCATGCACTGATATGCGCCGGTTGAATATCGGCTGCGGCGCACAGGTTGGGGACCCCTGGATTACAGGGGCATTAAAAAATAATCACGAAGGCAGGAGACAAATACCCCGTTGCCCCCCCAAATAAGACCTCCCTGGATAATAAGCTCAATCGGGCTTTTGAGTGGATGCGCTAAAATAAGCCCTCCCCTGAAAATATTGCAACAGAGCTGCAGCCATGAGGTGACCCCACGCCGCCTCCTGCACCCCAAAAATAATAAAAGAAAATAAGACCTTGTAAGAGAAAGTGAGTAAAAAATTAAACTGCCTGCCTGAATGCAGCCCATGGGGTGAGTGAGCGCACGGTTTTAGCGCAAACCTGGGTCTATTCGGGACCTCAAGCGCCGAATGACCGCCGGCGTCTCCCCGCCAGATGGAGCACTTCATCCAGTACCTGAACGAGCCGACGGTCAACACCCAGATCTTCCCCCACGTGGTCCACGGCTTCCTGGACACCAATCCAGCCATCCGGGAGCAGACGGTGAAGGTGAGGCGAGGCGGAAGGGGCGCGAGAAAGGCCTCGGGACGGCGGGAGGAGAAAGACGCGGCCGGCGAAGGGACCGCGCGGCCCTCAGCGGCGTTCGGTGACTGTAACCTTACCGCGAAGCCGAATCCCGTTGGGTTTCCTGACTGGGAAGACTGACGGATGTCCTCTACTTCTGAGGGGGGGTGCGCGGGGTGGGTCAGGGAGCTCCTGACGCTCCTCCCTGACTCCCATCCCCCCTCGCTCCTGGGCGGGTTTTTGGGGTGGGGTGGGGCCTCTTACATTCAGGGGAGGGACTGAAAAATTACAGCAATGGGTTCTCTGCCCAGTTGCTGGGTGGGCATGGCCAAGGTGGGCATGGCCTGGTTGTCGTCCTGCACCATGGTGGAGGAAGGGAGGGCATTTCCGCCTTCCCCAGGCTCCGGAGGACTTCCAATCCCATTTCCGGACTTCCGGGAGGCCTGTTTTTCGCCCTCCCAGAGCCTCTGCACTTAACCTGGAATCCAAAAGGGGCCGCGTGGAGACTCAGGGGAGGGGTGGGCGGCGCCCGCCAGTCCTTGCAACTACCCGGTTTGGCGAACCAGAGGTAAAATTAAGCATCCGGTTGGCCTGAACCTGTCCCGAACTGACTGAATTCCTGGCGGGCTGGGCTGAGGAGGCTCCGCGGGGGGTGGGGGGCAGGCAAACAGACAGACAGAGAGAGGCACAGACACAGAGAGAGACAAGGAGGGAGGGGGGAATCAGAGAGTGACAGACACACACAGAGAGACAGAGAGTGGGAGGGAGGGAGAGAAAGATAGACAGAGACACAGAATGAGTGATTAAGTGCTTGAATGTGAGACAGACAGACAGACAGACACACACAGAGTGACAGAGATGGGCGGACGAAGGAGAGAGAGACAGAGATAGAGAGAGAAAGAAAGAAAGAAAAAGAGAAAGAAAGAGATAGAAAGAGAGAAAGGAAGAAAGGAAGGGAAAGAAAAAAAAGAGAGAGGAGAGAGAGAAAGAGAGAGACAGAAAGAGAAAAAGAGAAAGAAAGAAAGAAAGAAAAAGAAAGAAAGAGAGAAAGAGAGAAAAAAAGAAAGAAAGGGAAAGAAAGAAAAAGAAAGAAAGAAAGAGAGAAGGAGATAAAGAGAGACAGAAAGAGAAAAAGAGAGAAAGAAAAAGAAAGAGAGAAAGAAAGAAAGAAAGAACTTATGACCACAATTGAGCCTAAAAGTTTGGTTGCTAACCAAGACCATTGTTAAGTGAGTTTCACATTTTCCAAGTTGGCCACGCCCACCCAGTCACATGACCGCTGAGCCACTCCCACAAAACAGGCCACACCTTCCGGCTCTCAAAAGAAATTTCAATCGTAGTTTCGTTGATATTTGGCTCCGTTGACTAATGAGTTTGCCCACCACTGGTGTAATACACCGGACAGTAAAGAGATACGTTGCTTTAACCACAAACAAACTCTAAAACAGTGATAGTAAGAAAATAAATAGCCTTTACTTTGTAGCAACTAAAATGCTTCTTCCGACCAGAGATTCTAACTTCTCAAAACAATAACAGTCCTTCACCAAACACAGAGTTATCTTACAGTGATGCAAAACAAATACTTCTTTCTTCAGCTCCTCAGCGGCAAACAGTAAGCTCAGGAATCAAAGGGAATCGAAAAGGGAATGGACTGTGTTTCTGAGCTGGCTTATATGGCAGAGCTGAGAAGCACAGCCAATCAGAATTCAACACAGTTCTTAAAGCCACATATACTCTTTAAGAACGTAGGCTCATATATATTGTCAACCCAATCTAAGGCTGAATATCCTAACAGATCCCAGGGTGGCTGCCCCTTCATGTCCACCCTCCGCCCAGGGAGTGACCGGGACTCTTCCCCCAGGCTATCCCCACCCGCTCCCACCCTGGGACCCCTTCTCCCCACCCTACGGCCTCTCGCTAAGGGGTTCCTGTCTTGTGTCGTCCCCCTCTCACAGTCCATGCTGCTCCTGGCACCCAAGCTGAACGAAGCCAACCTCAACGTGGAACTGATGAAGCACTTCGCTCGTCTCCAGGCCCGCGACGACCAGGGCCCCATTCGCTGCAACACCACCGTGTGCCTGGGCAAGATTGGGCCATACCTCAGTGCCAGCGTGAGTGGGATACGGGTTCAAGGAAGCGGCCGGGGGGCGGGGGGAGCTTTCGGAGCAGGCAGTGGCAATCTTTAGAGCAGGGGTGTCTAACTGTGGCCATTTAAAGACATGGGGACTTCAACTCCCAGAAGTCTTCGAGTGGCCAAGGTGGATTGGGGAATTCTGGGAGTTGAAGTCCAGAAGTCTTCAAGTGGCCAAGGACAGCTGAGGAATTCTGGGAGTTGAAGTCTCCTAGTCTTAAAGTAGCCAAAGCCGGCTGAGGAATTCTGGGAGTTGAAGTCCCCAAGTCTTAAAGTAGCCAATGCTGGCTGGGGAATTCTGGGAGTTGAAGTCCTGAAGTCTTCAAGTAGCCAATACTGGCTGAGGAATTCTGGGAGTTGAAGTTGAAGAGTTGGGAAGGAGGATTTGGGAAACTGGACACAGGATCACACAGAAAGTCCTATTGACTTACAACGGGGTCTGGAATATTTGTTGCAGTGCTTAAGAAAGGCATCCCAGGACTGCCCCTGTTTTTGCTACCTTTTTTGCCACGGTCGTTAAATGAATCTCTATGGTCGCTGAGTGAATCACCGTGGTCATTAAGCAAGCTTTCACATGGTTGTGACTCGGGAAGTTCCCTGCCAGATTCCCTATTGGCTTAGTTGGCGATGATGTAAAATTCCGGTGACAAGTGGCTGAACTGCAGTGATGCTGCATTGGTTGTAAGTGCGAGGACCAGACATCAGTCCCGTTTTTCAGAGCTGTTGTAATTCTAAAAAGTCTAGAGACCGGTCATAATTGGAGAGTCACCTGTAATATGTGACTGTTCAGTGGATTAAATACGAATTAAGGTTAGAAGGATGACGTGGGAAACCCAGTTATGAAGCAAATCTATTCTCCCCCGATGCATTGGCTGGTCAGATGGGGATTTCACAGACACGGCGACCGTCATAAAGAGGAGTTGGTTTTGCCAAGCCTCTGAATTTCGACCTGGGGGGGGGGGGGGGGGGCTGCAAAAGTTGTCACACTCTGGAAAATGGTCGTCAAGTCATTTCCTCCCACCCCCAGTGCCATTGGTCGCTAAATGAAGCGTTGTATGTCGAGGACTCCCTGGGTCAAATAACCCCCCCAAGGATTGCACTTGGGGGGGGACTAAGAGTCCTCCCATCTTGCCTCGTCTTCCTCCCGGTGAGCTCAGATTTGTCCGCCGGCCCTTCTCCTTTGCAGACCAGGCAGAGCGTGCTGGCTTCGGCCTTCAGCCGGGCTACCAAAGACCCCTTCGCCCCCTCGCGGGCCGCGGGGGTCCTGGGCTTCGCCGCCACCCACAACTTCTTCTCCATGAAAGAGTGCGCCTTCAAAATCCTGCCGGTGCTGTGCACCTTGACGGTGGACGCCGAAAAGACCGTGCGGGACCAGGTGAGCGTTGGGGAGGGCGGGGGGGGGGGGAACTCCCTCTCTGGGGGTCTCTGAAGGGTGGGCAGAGAATGGCGTCCACGGAGGGGGGGGAGCAGATCCAGTTGAGGGATCCTGGGGGGGGGGGGGCTCGGAGCTTGGTTGTTTTCTTGGAGACGTTTCGTTGCCAATCTGGGTAACGTCATCAGTGAGGAGGAGTGCTCTTTTGCTGTTAAGCTACTCCTTACCAGCCCTGAGGATGTTGGCCGTGAAAGAAACGCCTGCAAGAAAAAGAAGCAAGCTCGGAGCCCCCCAGGACGCCCACAGTCCTCCTCTTCCTCCTCCTTTCCACAACCCCATATCCCTTCTAGCACTGATGATGTTATCTAGTTGGGTCGTGAAACGTCTGCATGAAAACAGCCAAGCTTAGAGAGCACCAAGGACCCCACAGTCCTCTTTCTCCTCCTCCTCCTCCTCCTCCTCCTCCTCCTCCTCCTCCTCCTCTCTTTTCCACAACCCCACATCCTTTCTAGCACTGATAATGTTACCTGGTTGGGTCATGAAACGTCTTCAAGAAAACAGCCAAGTTTAGAGAGCACAAGGACCCCACAGTCCTCTTTCTCCTCCTCCTCCTCCTCCTCCTCCTCCTCCTCCTTTCCACAACCCCACATCCCTTCTAGCACTGACGATGTTATCTAGTTGGGTCGTGAAATGTCTGCATGAAAACAGCCAAGCTTAGAGAGCACCAAGGACCCCACAGTCCTCTTTCTCCTCCTCCTCCTCCTCCTCCTCCTCCTCCTCCTCCTCCTCCTCCTCCTCCTCCTCCTCCTCCTCCTCCTCCTCCTCCTCCTCCTCCTCCTCTTTTCCACAACCCCACATCCTTTCTAGCACTGATGATGTTACCTGGTTGGGTCATGAAACGTCTGCAAGAGAACAGCCGAGCTTTGGAGAGCACCCAGGACCCCATAATCCCCCTCCTCCTCTTTTTCCACAAGCCCACATCCCTTCTAGCACTGATGAGGTTACCTAGGCTGGCAATGAAACGCCTGCATGAAAACCACCAAGCTCAGAGACCCCCTCGTATCAGCCCTGGGCTACAAATATTCTCCTTCGTTGGCAGATCCAGTTTCCGCCCCCCGTCAGTTGCTCCGTCCTAGCCTCCTATGGCACAGGGGCACAGGTGTAGGGCAGGTGCTTTGCCCCCAGGGGAGTCTCTGCCCTCCAGGTGTGCCCTGCAGCCACGCCAGGAAAGGACGGCCAGAGTGACCGAGAAGGTGGGATGTGAATAAAAATGAAACATAAAATAAAAATCCGTGCCTCTCTTGGTGCATTAGAGCCATAAATTAAAAGAGGCAACTTTGGATTAGAATAAAAAGCAGTCCTTGACTTACGACCATAGTTAGGACTGGAACTTCCGTTGCTTAAGCAATGTGGTTCTTCATGCCCGAAGCCTGATTTGATGACCTTTCTTTGCCACCGTCGTTAAGTGAATCCGGGCTTCTTCCACACGGGCTTGGCTTTCTGGAAGGGTCGTAAGCTGCTTTCTCAGCACCGTTGCAACTTTGAACTGGTCGCTAAATGAACGGCTGTAAATCAAGGACTACCTATAGTTTGTAGAGCTGCGGGGAAGCTTGTGATTGCGTGGGCTTTAAAAAATAATAATCTGTTTTTGCGTCTCTTTTTTTCCGCTCGATTTTTATTAGGCCTTCAAAGCCATCCGCAGCTTCATGACCAAGCTGGAGACGGTCTCCGAAGACCCCGATCAGCTCTCGGAACTCGGTGAGACCATCCTGACAACCAAGGAGGAGCCCAAGAGTCGGGCTCGGTGGTTTGACTCAAACCAGGGTCTGCAACTGGCGGCCCAGGAATGCGTGCCCGGCTTGGCCCACTTTGCGAACCCCGCCCAACTCTTCCTGCTCTGAGCTCTGGCCACGCCCCCCTGCTTAGCAGGCGGAGGCCCCGCCCAAGATATTTGTGAATCTGGTTCGCTGGAATCATAGAGTCCTAGGGCTGGAAAGGAACCTTGGGGGTGGGGGAGCGGTCTCCAAGGCTGGCTGGGGAATTCTGGGAGTTGAAGTTCCACACGCCTTTAAAGTGGTGTTACATTTCAGACAATACTTATTCAGATGCTGTTAAAATTGACGTGGCTTTCTGGAAGCATAGTTAATTCTCTGCTATTTAAAAGAAGATACCATAGCACTGGGCCTCTCTTAAGATCAAGCATTTATTTTAAAAAGCTCCTCCATTTTATTAATTTTGTCTAGAACGATAATAAAGCCGCCTTTAAAAAATAAGTCTAATCCTTTGAACATTCTAGAGGCATTTATAGTTATTTATTATTGATTTACTGTATTTATTTGATTTGTAGACCGCACCCTCTCCCCGAAGGGACTCGGGACGGTGCACAGGACTTATTAAAAGCATATTTATAAATACAACAACACAATGTTTAAAGTAGAATTAAATAATTTACCTGCGCTAGAAGTTTAAAATCTTAAAACCTTAAAAACCCTTAACACTAATTCCCAGCAATCCCTATTTAAAACAATTTAAATTTATATTACAGCCTAGGATGGATAGATTAGGCCAGGTGTTTGCTGTAAGAAGGTAAGTCAAGGTATTGACTTACCTTCTTACAGCAAACAGCCTGTTTAGCAGCAGAAGAAGAAAAAAATCTGCCTCCCAGCAATTTGCCTTGTGCAGCAAACAGCCAGTTTCACTCTTCAGTTTCAGCTGGGGCCGATCATCAGCTGTTTCAGGCTGTAGGGATTGCTATGGCCTATGGCAACCTCCATTTCCCCCGCTGCATTACCGCTGCAAAGAGGTAAATTGCTGGGAGGCAGAGGCCAAAGGGTGGGTGGGGCCGGTGGGTGGGCGGGGCTACATTCAGTGTATAAGACACACCCAAATTTTCACCCTCTTTTAGGGAGGAAAAAGGTGCGTCTTATATGCCCAAAATACGGTAATATAAAAATGAATGAGGCATATGTGAAAATTCAAACATTTGTTCATAAAAGGAATTTTTAAGTATGTAACAAAAAAAACCCCACCTTTGTTTGCAAAAGAAAGAAAGAAAGAAAGAAAGAAAGAAAGAAAGAAAGAAAGAAAGAAAGAAAGAAAGAAAGAAAGAAAGAAAGAAAGAAAGAAAGAAAGAAAGAAAGAAATTCCTGACGTTACAATGGTGTGACTTGAACCCAGGACCCGGCCCTTTCTGTCTGTCTCTCCCTTTAGAAAAGGATGTCCAGGCCGCGTCCATCAGTCCCGGGGTGGGCTCAGCAGCCAGTTGGGCCGGCTGGGCTGTGACGGGGGTCTCGTCGCTGACGTCGAAGCTGATTCGGACAAACGCCGGGACGACACCGGGGGCCGAGCAGGCGGCCGAGGGCGCCCCCGTCAAGAAGACGACGGAGCCCCCCAAACCAGGTGGGTGGGGCTGCTAAGTCACCTTGGGGAGCCTCCCAATTTAGCCAGGCTTCGAATGCTGAGGAGGCCTTGCCTGGCTTTCGTGGGGCCCAATGTCGCGATACAGGGAGAGCCATTCGTTTAGTGACCGTTCAGAGTTACGACGGCATTGGAAAAAGGGACTCGTGGCCACTTTTCTCAGAATTACGGCCGTTGCAACACACACACGCGCCCCCCCCCCCCCCCGTGGTCAGAATCTGGGCGCTAGGCAACCGCTTCGTATTTATGACGGTCGCGGCGTCTCCCAAGGAGACGCGACCCTCTTTTGCGACCTTCTGACAAGCAAAGTCAACGGGGAAGCCAGGTTGACTTCATAACCATGTCTCTGACTTAATACTCGCGGTGTTTCACTTAACAACCGTGGCAAGCAAGGTTGTAAAATGGGGTAAAGTTCCTTAACAACGGTCGTTGCTTAGCAATGGAAGTTTTGGGCTCGATTGTACTCATAGGTTGAGGACTATCTGTATATTTAAAACATTTATGTCTCATCCATCCATCGATCCATCCATCTATCTACTATATCTATCTCCCCCCCCCCTCTCCTCTCTCTCTTCTATCTATCATCCGTCTCTTCTCTCTCTCTCTCTCTCTCTCTCTCTCTTATCTCTTCTATCTTATCTGTCTGTCTCTATTATCTATGTATCTGTTAACATCTATTATCTATGTATCATATATTTCTATCTCATCTCTGTCCATCAATCCATCCACCTACCTACCTACCTACTATATCTATCTGTCCCCCTCTTCTCTCTCTTCTATCTATCTATCTATCTATCTATCTATCTATCTATCTATCTATCTATCTATCTATCTATCTATCTATCTATCATTCATCCATTTCTATCTATCTATCTATCTATCTATCTATCTATCTATCTATCTATCTATCTATCTATCTATCTATCTATCTATCTATCTATCTATCTATCTATCTATCATCCGTCCTTCCATCTCTCATTTATCTCTTCTATCCTATCTGTCTGTCTCTATTATCTATATATCTGTTAACATATATTATCTATGTATATCATATCTATTTCTCTCTCATCTCTATCTATCCACCTACCTACCTATCCATCCATCCCTATGTATCTCTGTCTGTCTCTGTCTATCTCTATGTATCTGTTCACATTTATTATCTATGTATATCATCTCTCTATTGTTATCCCTCCCCTCCTCTCTGTGTCTCTGTCTGTCTGTCTGTCTGTCTGTCTGTCTGTCTGTCTGTCTGTCTGTCTATCTACATTTATTTATGTATATCCATCTTATCTATCTATTTATCTATCTATATCATCTCTATATTGGTATCCCTCCCCCCTCTCTGTCTGTCTGTCTGTCTGTCTGTCTATCTATCTACATTTATTTATGTATCTATCTTATCTATCTATCTATCTATCTATCTATCTATCTATCTATCTATATCATCTCTCTATTGTTATACCTCCCTCCCTCCCTCTCTCTCCGTGTGTCTCTCTCTGTTTGTCTGTCTATCTATCTATCTATCTATCTATCTATCTATCTATATCTATCTATCTATCTATCTATCTATCTATCTATCTATCTATCTATCATCTATCTATCTATCTATCATCTATCTATCTATCTATCTATCTATCTATCTATATCATCTCTCTATTGTTATACCTCCCTCCCTCCCTCTCTCTCCGTGTGTCTCTCTCTGTTTGTCTGTCTATTTATCTATCTATCTATCTATCTATCTATCTATCTATCTATCTATCTATCTATCTATCTATCATCTATCTATCTATATCATCTATCTATCTATCTATCTATCTATCATCTATCTATCATCTATCTATCTATCTATCATCTATCTATCTATCTATCTATCTATCTATCTATCTATCTATCTATCTATCTATCTATCTATCTATCTATATCATCTCTCTATTGTTATACCTCCCTCCCTCCCTCTCTCTCCGTGTGTCTCTCTCTGTTTGTCTGTCTGTCTATCTATCTATCTATCTATCTATCTATCTATCTATCTATCTATCTATCTATCTATCTATCTATCTATCTACATTTATTTATGTATATCATCTATCTTATCTATCTACTTATCTATATCATCTCTATATTGGTATCCCTCCCCCCTCTCTCTGTGTCTCTGTCTATCTATCTCTATCTATGTATCTGTTAACATTTATTATCTATGTATATCATTTATCTCTATTTCCTGTCTGTCTGTCTGTCATCTATCTCTAAAACATTTATCTATCATCTAGATTTGTCTGTCTCTGTCTTCCTATCTCACCTCTGTCTAAAACATTGACCTCCCTGTATATCTCTAGGCACTGCCCCTCCTCCTGCTTCCGAGGGAGCAGCTCCCAGCCCCTCCAGCGGGTGGGAGGTGGAGGAGGAGGTGGGGGAAGAAGAGAGTGCGGCTGACCAGTGGGATGATGAAGATTGGAGCAGCTTGGAGGTAAAAGGTCACCGGGGTGGGCAGCTTAAAATGCCTCTTGGCCAGAGAGCAGAGATGGGTCAGAGATGCTACAATTCATTTGCAGACAGTCCTGGACTTACGAACATACATGTAGTGTTTGTTTGAAGTAAAAACAGCATTATTTTATTATTTTATTTATTTATTTTATTTTATTAGATTTATATCCCGCCCTTCTCCAAAGAGGACCCAGGGAATTTAAAATACATACAAAAACAAATATAAAATTTAAAAACTATGGCTGTTTTCACAGTTAAATATGTTCTATAAATAATTTGACACATGATTAAAAGATGGAAGATAGATAGATAGATAGATAGATAGATAGATAGATAGATAGATAGATAGATAGATAGATAGATAGATAGATAGATAGATAGAAAAATGATATATGATAGACAGATAGGTGGATAGAGATATTAGATGGATGATGGATGGATGGATGGAGACAGACAGATAAAAATGATATATGGTAGACAGATGGGTGGATAGATATAGATAGATAGAGAGAGAGAGAGAGAGAGAGAGAGAGAAATGATACATGATAGATAGATAAGTAGATGAGAGAGAGAGAGAGAAATGATATATGATAGAGAGATAATTAGATGGGTAGATATAGATAATAGATAGATAGAAGAGATAGATAGATAGACAAACAAATGATATATGACAGACAGCCATAGATGGATAGATACAGATATAGATAGAAGAGAGAGGTAAGTAGGTAGGTAGATGGACAGCCAGACAGAGGATGGATAGATAGAGAGGTGTATGGGAGAGAGGTTTTGGAGATGAGAGTTGGGTAGGAAGGTGGGTAGATAGATGATAGATAGATAGATAGATAGATAGATAGATAGATAGATAGATAGATAGATAGATAGATAGATAGATAGATAGATAGATAGATAGATAGATAGATAGAACTAGCTTGGCTTGGAAGTCATTTTAGGGGACATTGGGGGATGGGAGGGAGGTCATAACAAGGCACCTGTGGGGCTAGCGTCCGTCCCCCCCCCCTCAAAGTCTGGAAACGATACAGAAAAGTCCCCTTTGTTTCTTTACTTCAGACGTTTCCGCTCGTTCATGAGGACTAGAAACTTAAAAAAACATTTATCTCGCGTTTGCTTTCCGTTTCATAGGTTATAGCCACGGCCTCCGACAGGCAGGACTCCGACTGGAACAGCTCGGCCTGGGATCTGGAGCCGTCCTGGAGCCCCCAAAAGCGGGCGGCTACCCCCACGGACCCTCCCGCCACCGGCTTCGGCCCCAAAGCGCCTGCAGCCCCCCAGGACGTCAAACCGGCCAGCGATTATAATTGGGGGACAGTGGGCTCCGGAGACATCTCGGATCCCTTTTCCTGCCTGGCTGGGAAGCCAGCCTCGGAGAGGCAGGTGGGTGGCAGGCTCTGGGGCCTCGCAGGCTGTGTTGGGTGGGTTAAACCATGGTTAGCTTCATCGTGGCCTGTCGCTCAATGAATCGAGGGCTCCCTGTACTGCTGAAAGGGGCATCAGGGAAGGAAACTGAGCCTTGGGTATTCCACCTTCCTCTGAAAGTGCCAGAAAGTGTTCGGGATGATTCACTAGCCTTGTTGGCTGGGTTGACGTTAGTTAGATACAGATGCAGATGTAACAGAGTTGGAAGGGACCTTGGAGGTCATCTAGTCCAACCCCCTATGCCCAAGAAGGAGACTCTCCACCATTCCTGACCGAGGGCAGTCCAGTCTCTCCTTGAAAGCCTCCAGGGATGAAGCTCCCACAACCTCCGAAGGCAATTTCTGTTCCATGGGTTGATGGTTCTCCCTGTGAGAAAATTCCTCCTTATGTCCAGGTTGAATCTCTCCTTGGTCACTTTCCATCCATCCTTCCTTCTCTGGCCTTCAAAGGGGCTTTGGATAATAGCTGGACCCCCTTCCTGCTCTCTGGGGCAGCCCCTCAAGTATTGGAAGATGCTCTCCTGTCTCCCCTGGTCCTTCTCTTCCCTAGACCAGCCAGGCCCAGTTCCTGCAACCGTTCATCGTATGTTTTAGCCTCCAGGTCTTTGATCATCTTAGATAGATTCAGATTAACAGAGTTGGAAGGGACCTTGTAGGTCATCTAGTCCAACCCACCTCCCACCCAAGCAGGAGACCCTCCACCCTTTCTGACAGAGGGCAGTCCAGTCTCTTCTTGAAGGCCTCCAGGGATGAAGCTCCCACAACTTCTGAAGGCAACTTCTGTTCCAGGGGTTGATGGTTCTCCCTGTCAGGAAATCCCTCCTTATTCCCAGGTTGAATCTCTCCTTGGTCAGTTTCCATCCGTTCTTCCTTCTCTGGCCTTCAAAGGTCCTTTGGAGAAGAGCTTGACTAGAAACACGAGAATGCAACTTCCTCTCTTCTTAAAGATGGACCGGATCGCAATCCTGAACCCCAAATGTAGAGTTGTAGGGTGGTTCAAAGGCCAAGCCAGCCAGTCTTTAGACTCCTCTGTTCTGTGCTTCCTTAGAAAAACGCTGACGCCCTGCGTGAATGGACCTTTGAGGACAACTGGGCCACGCTGGACTCCGATCAAGGTATGGTTCCCTCCCATCAGTGTATTTACCCATGTCGCCTTCAACGTACGACCTCCATGGAGCCCAAACTGTTGTTGAGACATTTGTTAAGTGAGGTTTGCCCTGTTTTAGCAATAGCAACAGCACTTAGACTGCTTCATAATGCTTTCCAGCCCCCTCTAAGCGCTTTACAGAGTCAGCCTATTCGCCCCCAACAATCTGGGTCCTCATTTGACCCACCTCGGAAGGACGGAAGGCTGAGTCGACCTTTAGGAAGAAGGAAGGAAGGAAGGAAGGAAGGAAGGAAGGAAGGAAGGAAGGAATAGCACTTAGACTTATATCCCGCTTCGCAGTCCTTTTACAGCCCTCTCTGAGCGGTTTACAGAGTCAGCCTTTTGCCCCCAACAATCTGGGTCCTCATTTGACCCACCTGGGAAGGACGGAAGGCTGAGTCAACCTTTAGAAGGAAGGAAGGAAGGAAGGAAGGAAGGAAGGAAGGAAGGAAGGAAGGAAGGAAGGAATAGCACTTAGACTTATATTCTGCTTTACTGTGCTTTTCCAGCCCTCTCTAAGCGGTTTACAGAGTCAGCCTCTTGTTCCCCAACAATCTGGGTCCTAATTCACTGACCTGGGAAGGACGGAAGGCTGAGTCACCTTTAGGAAGAAGGAAGGAAGATAGTAATAGTACTTAAACTTATATACCACTTCATAATGCTTTTCCAGCCCTCTCTAAGCGGTTTACAGAGTCAGCCTCTTGCCCCCAACCATCCAGGTCCTCATTTGACCCACCTCGGAAGGATGGAAGGCTGAGTCAACCTTTAGGAGGGAGGGAGGAAGGAAGGAAGGAAGGAAGGAAGGAAGGAAGGAAGGAAGGAAGGAAGGAAGGAAGGAAGGAAGATACTAATAGTACTACCGTTCCATTGAATTCAATTCGGTTCAGTTCCATTCAGTTCCGTTGAATTCAATTCAGTTCAATCCAGTCCATTCCTTCTCCACCCTGCCTTTCGCTTTCCTTTGCCCCGATCCGCAGGTCCCAGCAAGACGGAGCTGGCCCGGAAGAAGAGGGAAGAGAGGCGGCTGGAAGTAGAAGCCCGGCGGGCCGAGAAGAAGGCAGCCAAGGGACCCATGAAGTTGGGGGTCAGGAAATTGGAGTGACACTCCCGTCCCAGGCCCTCTCCTCCTCCTCCTCCTCTTCTTCCTCCTTCCACTCTTGGACCCGCCCGGAGGCCTTCAAAGAAGACGGCAAGAAGGAGGCGAAGCCCCTACAACTCTGGCTCCCCCAACCCAGTTTTGAAAGGGGGCGGGAAATTCAGGCCAGTCTCGCTCGACATGGGGGGCTCCGCCCCCCCGCACGGCCGGGCCCCCCTGCATCATCACACCTTCCTTTGCAACCTGCTGGCATTCAATTGAACATATATTTCTCTGGTTTCGGATAGTTAAAGCATAGACTTCTGGAAGCCTTGGCGTTTCGGGGGGAGAGGGGTTGGCACGGTCGCTGGGCAAGGAAAACGAGACTTTTTGCACGGAGGCGAAGGACCAGGCGGAAGTGTGCGTGCGTGCGTGCGAGTGTTGATCCATGCCTGGGTCATGGGGCTGGCCCGGAAGCAGAGGAATAAAGAACGAATGCAAAGCTTGCAAGAGGATTCCCACAAAGTCTGGCCAATCTTTTTCTCTTTGTTCCTGTGTCTCCATCTCTCTCTCTCTCTCTCTCTCTCTTTCTCCTTCTGACTCCCTCCTTTCTCTTGCCTGTTTCTGTTTTTCTCTCTGTTTTTCACTGTCTCTCTCTCTCTCTCTCTGCCTCTTTCTCAATGTATTTCTTTCTCTGTCTTTTTCTCTATTTTTCATTCTCTCTTTCTGTCTTTGTCGCTCGTTCTGTCTTTCTCTGTCAATTTCTCTATTTTTCACTCTGTGTCTGTCTCTCTCTGTGTGTCTTTCTGTTTGTTTCTCACTGTATTTCTTTCTCTCTCTGTCTCTATTTCTCACTCTCTCTTTCTGTCGGTCTCTGGGTCTCTTTCTCACCGTCTCTCTCTCCCTTTCTGTCTCTCTGGTTCTATCTCCCCCCCCCCCCCTCCAACCTCTGGTTTGCACATGCACCCCAAACACCTGCCTTCGCTCCCCAGGACAAACCTGGTTAAACTTTGGCTTAATCCTTGGTTGGGTTCGCCTGCACAGGGCAGCTGCCTCGGTGCGATAGTGATCAATCTGGAAAACGGGTTAATTCCAAGAAGGAAAAAAAGGATGCATTCCCCTTCATCCTCTCCAGGCATAAACCTTGCCATTCGGCTGGTTTTTGAGCAACCCAGGTGGGTGGGTGTGAGATGGTGGGGGAAGCATATTTTGGTTTTCTCCCTCAGGGCTACTGAGAATTATGGCTGGAGGGGGCAGCACCGAGAATCTCAATCCCTCTGGTGTTTTTTTTTAGTAAAATAGCTGGCAAACGACTCAGCACAATTATTTTTACTGCTTTCACAACCTGGTTGGAAACTTACACACTTAATTCAAAAGTCTGGGCTGAAACCAGGCTAGAAAAAAAAAACATCCTCAAACATCCTTCTGTTACTTCTCAAGTTACTCTGGGATTATTTCAAGGAACAGCCCTTCAGGCAGTTAATGTAATATATATATTACATATATATATATACATATATATGGGTATATATATATCTGGGTGAATGCACATTAAATATATATATGCTTGTGTCACAACACCCTGTTAAGCCCCAATTAAGGGAGGAAGCAATCTGCTTTCCTTTTCTGTCTTTCGGCTCATCACCAGAGACCATCTAGACAGAAAGCTATGAGTTTCGTTGCCTTTCGTTTTAAATTTGTGTTGCGTTTGTGCTGATAATAAAGGGAGACTAGTATAGATCTATTTCAAGCTATTTAGCTCTCATCAGCTAGCCATACCCTTGAAATAGATCTATACTAGTCTCCCTGATTTTATTGATTAGCTCAAAAATCTAACACACACACACTGTGTGTGTTTTGCATTTGTGCTGATAAATAAGAAAGGGAGACTAGTATAGATCTATTTCAAGCTATTTAGGTCTCATCAGCTAGCCATGCCCTTGAAATAGAACTATACTAGTCTCCCTGATTTATTGATCAGCTCAAAAACCTAACACGCACACACACGTGTGTGTGTGTGTGTATGTTGCATTTGTGCTGATAAATAAGCAAGGGAGACTAGTATAGATCTATTTCAAGCTATTTAGCTCTCATCAGCTAGCCATACCCTTGAAATAGATCTATACTAGTCTCCCTGGTTTATTTATTGATCAGCTCAAAAACCTAACACACACACACACACACGTGTGTGTGTGTGTGTTGCATTTGTGCTGATAAATAAACAAGGGAGACTAGTATAGATCTATTTCAAGCTATTTAGCTCTCATCAGCTAGCCATACCCTTGAAATAGATCTATACTAGTCTCCCTGATTTATTTATTGATCAGCTCAAAAACCTAACACACACACACACACGTGTGTGTGTGTGTTGCATTTGTGCTGATAAATAAACAAGGGAGACTAATATAGATCTATTTCAAGCTATTTAGCTCTCATCAGCTAACCATACCCTTGAAATAGATCTATACTAGTCTCCCTGATTTATTTATTGATCAGCTCAAAAACCTAACACACACACACACACACGTGTGTGTGTGTGTGTTGCATTTGTGCTGATAAATAAACAAGGGAGACTAGTATAGATCTATTTCAAGCTATTTAGCTCTCATCAGCTAGCCATACCCTTGAAATAGATCTATACTAGTCTCCCTGATTTATTTATTGATCAGCTCAAAAACCTAACACACACACACACACGTGTGTGTGTGTGTGTGTTGCATTTGTGCTGATAAATAAACAAGGGAGACTAGTATAGATCTATTTCAAGCTATTTAGCTCTCATCAGCTAGCCATACCCTTGAAATAGATCTATACTAGTCTCCCTGATTTATTTATTGATCAGCTCAAAAACCTAACACACACACACGTGTGTGTGTGTGTTGCATTTGTGCTGATAAATAAACAAGGGAGACTAGTATAGATCTATTTCAAGCTATTTAGCTCTCATCAGCTAGCCAGACCCTTGAAATAGATCTATACTAGTCCCCCTTGTTTGTTTATCTATCAGCACAAACACAAAACAAATGTAAAACAAAAGGCAACGAAACAAATAGCTTTCGGTCTGCATGGTCTCTTGTGATGAGCCACAAGACAGAAAAGGAAAGGAGTTCTGCTCCCTCCCTTAATTGGGGCTTACCAGGGTGTTGTGACGCAGTACATATACTTGTTCCCCTGGCTCAGCTGATCAGGAGGAGAGCCTGTGGCCTAGTGGCAATTACAACTGCCTTACATGTAAAACGACCCAGGTTCGAATCCCAGTAAGGGTACGGCTGATGAGTGTTAATAGCTTACAATAGATCTATACTAGTCTCCCTTGTTTATTTATTGATCAGCACAAATGCAACACATATATAAAAAAATTACACAACGGAACTCATGGCTTTCTGTCTGGATGGTCTCTGGTGATGAGCCGAAAGGCAGAAAAGGAAACAGTATGCTTCCTCCCTTAATTGGGGCTCTAACAGGGTGTTGTGTATAATTATAGATAATTGTTTTCACAACTTCCTGTTAGGGCCCCATTAAGGGAGGAGACATACTGTTTCCTTCTCTGCCTTTCGGCTCATCACGAGACCATCTAGACAGAAAGCCATGATTCCATTGTGTAAATTTTTTTTTTTTTAGATATCTGTTAGTTTTATGAGCTGATCAATACATTTAAATTTGAGAGACCAAGATAGATCTATTTCGAGCGTATTAGCTCTCATCAGTTGGCCCCGGTTCGACTCCCAGTAAAGGGTATGGCCAACTGATGTGAGCTAATAAGCTCGAAATAGATCTATCTTGGTGTCTCAAATTTAAATTTATTGATCAGCTCATAAAAACTAACATATATAATTATAAATATATATAAATATATATATATATATATATATATATATATATATAAGGTTTTTGAGCTGATCAATAAATAAATCAGGGAGACTAGGATAGATCTATTTCAAGCTTTTTAGCTCTCATCAGCTAGCCATGCCCTTACTGGGATTCGAACCGGGGCTGTATTACTTGCTAGGCAGGAGCCTTTGCCATTAGGCCAACCGGTTCTCTTCCTGTTCAACTGTGACAGCAGGATACGTCTATACTTGTTCCACAACAACCCAGGTTCTACCACCCAGGTTCGAATCCCAGTAAGGGTATGGCTAGCTGATGAGAGCTAAATAGCTCGAAATAGATCTATCCTAGTCTCCCTGATTTATTTATTGATCAGCTCATAAAACTAACACACATATATTAAAAAATCACACAACGGAACTCATGGCTTTCTGTTTAGATGGTCTCTGGTGATGAGCCGAAAGGCAGAAAAGAAAACAGTAGGTCTCCTCCCTTAATGGGGCTCTAACAGGGTGTTGTGAAACAATAACAGATATTAACCCTCCTGTCTCAGCCGATGCAATTGGGAGAGCCAGGCTGGCTGAATGGTTTAAAGGCTCCTGCCTGATATGCAATACAGCCCCGGTTCAAATCCCAGTAAAGAGCATAACTAGCTGATGAGAGCTAAAAAGCTCGAAATAGATCTATCCTAGTCTCTCTGATTTATTTATTGATCAGCTCATAATACTAACACACATATTAAAAAATTCACACAACGGAACTCATGGTTCTCTGTCTAGATGGTCTCTGGTGATGAGCTGAAAGGCAGGAAAGGAAACAGTATGTCTCCTCCCTTAATCGGGGCGTTGTGGAACAATTTTATATATATAGATCGAAGTAGATGTATCCTAGTCTCCCTGATTTATTTATTGATCAGCTCATAAAAAACAAACACACATATTAAAAAAAATTAACACAACGGAACTCATGGCTTGCTGTCTAGATGGTCTCTGGTGATGAACCGAAAGGCAGAAAAGGAAACAGTATCTCTCCTCCCTTAATTGGGGCCCTAACAGGGTGTTGTGGAACAATTATATATATATATGTGTGTGTGTGTGTGTGCATTCACCCAGAGGTTAAACCTCGTCCTGTTTAGGATATGGCTGGAAATAGCTTAGCTTTTTTTTTTTTTAAGTAAACATTAAAAAGGTTCTTTAAAAGTGTCCTGACCAAAGGTCCTGACTCCATGGCTATTTGTGCAACAAGCAGGACGGGGAAGAATTGGTGTCAGCAGTGGGATCCACAAAAATTGCCGTTCTTGTTTCGTCCAAGGGATCTCCTGGGGGTGGGTGGGTAGTGCAGGGGGGGACACGGGTCCAGTGTCCCCCACCATCAGATGAAGTGCAGCACAGGTGCAGCTTTCCCGCAGCAGACCCAGAGTCCGCCCGCCGCGCCTCCTTCCTCTTCCTCGCCTCCCTCCCTCAGATAACCACAAGCAGGTGGCATCGCAGGAGCTGGCTAGTCTGGTGCTGGTGTAACTTGTTTCACGTTGTCTGGTGGTGTGGCTGGGCAGCGACAGCCCTTCCTGTCATGTGGTGCTGGTGCTCCTTGGGCTGGACGGAAGATTGGAATCCGAGACCTGCTGTTGGGGGGGAGGGGAAGCGAGATCTTAACAGGGAACCAACTTGGGTTATAGAGTTTTAGAAATGAAATGGCAACGGAAACGGAATAACAGAATTGGAAGGGACGCTGGAGGTCTTCTAGTCCAGCCCCCTTGCTCAAGCAGGAGACCTTTACAGAATGACAGAGTTGGAAGGGACCTTGGAGGTCTTCTAGTCCAGCCCCCTTTGCTCAAGCAGGAGAGCCTTACGGAATAACAGAGTTGGAAGGGATCTTGGAGGTCTTCTAGTCCAGCCCCCTTTGCTCAAGCAGGAGAGCCTTAGAGAAAGGGGTTTAGACTAGATGACCTCCAAGGTCCCTTCCAACTCTTGTTACTTCCAAATTTGATAAGAACTACCACAGAACCAGAAACTCACAGATATCCCTCCCGCAGACCCTATTATAAGAAGGAAAATCTACCCATGTGCAGAAATGGATAGAAACTCTATGGGAATGAAGGAGAGGGAAGAACCCGAGTATTGCTCTAAATCTTAAAGAAACACACACACCCCTTAGTTCTACACCCACAGCCTCCATTTTTGCCGCTCCCTTACCTCTCCCAGTGACGAAACGCCAGAGAAGAGAGACTGTGGAGACACGGAGGAGTTGTCAGATATTGAACTGGCTGACTTGAGCCTCACTGTGTGACGAGAAAATGGAGAAGGACATTTAGTAAGAGACGGGGATGTTTTTCTTCCAAGCGAGGCCCTCGGCGAGTGGACCTCAATTCCCAGAATCCCGCTGCGATCGCGGCGACCGCTGAGAATTCTGGGATTGGAGGTCCCTGCAGATGGCAGGCCAGACCTGTAACATGACGGGTAGTCCTTGAATGAACGAGTTTTGTTTAGCGACTTTTCAACGTCCCCAAACTGGCCTTGAAAATCTCAACGTGAATTAGGACTGTTTTATCACCCTTACGACCGGTCGCACAGTCAAAATGCAGAACCGACTTGTATTTATGACGGCCGGGAGGGTCACGGGATTCCCCTTTTGTGACCTTCTGACAAGCCAAGTCGAGAGGGGGGAGCCGGACTCACTTAATGACCGTGTGGCTAACAAAACTGCGGTGGCAGCAAAGGTGGCAAAATGGGGCAAGGCTCACTTAGTGACAGGAATTTGGGGCTCGATTGTGGTCGTAAGTCGAGGACTACTCGTACTCTCCACCCTCCTGCTCAGGGGACCCCTTAAAAGCCCCTCCACACACATTCCCAAGGGGCCCTTGTTTCCCAGGGGGCGTCTTACGTGAGGAAACAGAGCCCAATGGGGTCCCGTTGTGGCCCTCGGGCGATGGCCGTCGCATCTCGGAGAGGCTGCTGCAGCGCATTCGGACCTCGGCCTCCCTCTTCTTCTCTTCCTGCGCCTGGAAGTGGGGTTAAGAAGTGGGTTAATGACAGGCTTCCAAATAGCGTCCAAAATTAAATCAGAGTCCGAGGCAAAGGATTCCTCTGAGGTCCAATTGATGAAGAGAGCCATGTTGGCACATCTGTGAAAACCCGAATCTGAAAGCTTCCCGGTTTCCCCCACCCAGTTTGAAAGTTCAAGATCTTGCCTCCAACACCCCCAAGTCCATCCCATGGTCCCATCTCCCACTGCCACGCTGGCAGCTTCCACCCATCCAGTTCCGGTCAGGTGCAGAGGTGCAAAGATAAAGGATGACCATGGCTTTCTAGAAAGGAATGTTGTTATGGCTACCTATCATCTAACTCCCATTTTCCCACCATAGCAAATGCATAGTAGAATAACAGAAAGTGCGGCAGGCCAAAGATCCCGAAGGAAAGATGGCTTGCAGGCCTGACAGGTGGAGAATAAACAATGTTATGTTGCAAGGACTCCTGGCTGAATTATCTACAGTAGCAGGTCAAGAAATGCCCGATTCTGGGCATTGCAGAATAAACATAATTTTAAGATCAACCAATCGCAATCAATCACAGAAGGATCTGGACAAACTTGAACATGGGGCACTATCTAACGAAATGAAATTCAAGGGTGAAAAGAGTCAGGTTCTACACTTAGGCAAGAAAAACGAAATGCACAGGTACAGGATAGGTGGTACCTTGCTCAATAGTAGCAACTGTGAGAGGGATCTTGGAATCCTACTGGACAACCATTTACATAGGATCCAGCCGTGGGCAGCAGCTGCCAAAAAAGCCAACCCAGTTCTAGGCTGCATAAACAGAGGGAGAGAATCAAGATCACATGAAGGGTTAATACAACTTTATAAGGCCTTGGGAAGGCCACAGTGGGAATATTTGCATCCAGTTTTGGTCGCCACGATGTAGAAAAGATGTAGAGACTCTGGAAAGAGTGCAGAGAAGAGCAACAAAGATGGTTAGGGGACTGGAGGCTCAAACATAGAACGGTTGTAGGAACTGGGTATGTCTAGTTTAATGAAGAGAAGGACCAGGGGAGACATGATAGCAGTCTTCCAATATCTCAGGGGTTGCCCCAAAGAAGAGGGAGTCAAGCTATTCTCCAAGGCACCTGAAGCAATGGGTGGAAACTAATCAAGGAGAGAAGCAACCTAGAACTAAGGAGGAATTTAATAAATTAATGAGTGGAACAACTTGTCTCCAGAAGTTGTGAATGCCCCAACACTGTGAATGAAACACAGTCTTCAAGGAGTTGGAATCCACCAGTCTTCAAAGAGCCAACTTTGCAGACCCCTAGTATAGGATCTCCTGCCTAGGCAGGGGGTTGGACTGGAAGACCTCCAAGGTCCCCTCCAACTCTGTTGTTCTATTCTATTCTGAAAGTGTTGAGGAACAATAGAGCTGGAAGGGACCTTGGAGGCCTTCCAGTCCAGCCCCCTACTCAAGCAGGAGACCCCATGCCATTTGAGACAAGTGGCTGCCCAGCCTCTTCTTAGAACCCTCCAGTGATGGAGTTCCCACAACTTCTGGTGGGAAGCTGTTCCACTGATTATTATTATCTCTCACTGTCAGGAAAGTTCTCCTTCATTCCAGATTGCTTCTCTCCTACTAGTTTCCATCATTTCTTGTCCTGCCTTCTGGGACTTTGGGAAAATACATGGTCCCCGTCCTCTTTGGGGCAGCCCCTCAAGTATTGGAAGAGTGCTATCATGTCCCCCTTAAGTCTTCTTTTCTCTAGACTGGCCATACTCAAATCCTGCAGCCGTTCTTCGTATGTTTTAGTCTCCAGGCCTTGGATCCTCTTAGTGACTCTTCTCTGTTTCCAAAACCTCACCATCTTTTTTCGTAATCTGGGGACCAAAAACGGATGCAGAATATTCCAGGCGTGGCCTTACTAAGGCTTTACAAAGCGGTATTAAATACGTCCCATGTCTTTGATTCTATGGCTAACAGAGCATCGATCATAACGGGGGCAGCATCTCCTGTCCTGGGGCTGCAAAGCTGAAGGCTGGGGTTTCCCTCTTTACAACCAAACCATCATTTGTGGGGTGTCCTGTCCATCGTGGCCTAGACCAGCCGTTCTCAAATATTTTGGCGCCTGATTGCAGTCTTTAAAACGATGGGAGGACCCCCCAAATACTTTGGTCCCTGTGGGTTATATTGATATTTATTGTGTTAGAAATAGAAACGGAGTTGTTTTTAAATGTGTGTTTGATTTGGGGGTGCCCAGGAGCTTCCAAACCATGCTTTGAGGCGCATCGGTCCAGGTGATACAATATATTGATAATAAACTGTGGCTTGTGGATTGCAGCTATTGGTTTCACCTCTGGCATGAAGTCAGTAGGACAGAAAATATTATTATGTTTCTTGTGGCACTTTCAGATTTCCCATAATATAAGAACATAAGAATAGCTGGAAGAGGCCACAGCCCATCCAGGCCAGCCTTCTGTCTCCCACAGTGGCTCCCCATTGGCTTCAGGGTCTTCCCAAGCAGATGTCTTCACCTGCTTATGATTCCCTGCAAATGGCATTGAGAGATCTCCTGCCTATCTCTCCAACCCGGAGGGTCTCCTTAGGCATCCATCATGACAGCCATGGATACCCTTGTTCTCCAGGAACTCCTCTCATCCTTTCTTAATGGTGTCGAGGCTGACAGCTGCCACCACTTCTTCTGGCAGGGAGTTCCATAGACCAGGGATCCTCTGGGTGAAAAAGTCCTTCCTCTTAATGTTTGAGGTCTAGCTATCAAAAGTTTCATGGAGGGCCCCCTAGTTCTAGTGTTGTGCGAGAGGGAAAACAGTTTTTCCTTTTCAACTTCGTCCACACCGTGCATGATTTTATAGACTTCAATCAGGTCACCTCTCAGGCGCCGTCGTTCTAGAGTGAAGAGGCCCAGCCGTTGCAGCCTCCGATGGTAAGGAAGGGGTTCCAGCCCCCTAATCCTTCTGGTTGCCCTCCTCTGCACCTTCTCCATCTCCATAATGTCCTTCTGAAGGTATGGGGACCAGAACTGGACACAATACTCCAGATGGGGCCTCACCATAGATTTATAAAGAGGCCAAATGACACTTGCTGACTTATTTAATGTGGGGGCAAACCTTGACCCTTAGCTTGCATTAAGGGTGGGGCTGTTTAAACAGGCAAATAGCGCCAACACCAACACCCCATCAAACATGAGCTGTGTTGTGTTGTGGCTTGGTGCAACACACACTGATTGTGTGTGGATCAGCTGCCTGATCTGACAGGAAGGAGGCTGGTGAGAGATTGGGAGAAATCAGCCATGTAAAGTCATTGTCATGCCCCCCCATCGGAGTCTGAATTTGCAGGGGAAATGAGCCGGAACGGGAGATCGAGGGGGCGGCTTCCTTGGCTTGGGAGGAAAATGGGGAGGGGCAGTGCCAGTCAGGCCTTTCAGGATTGGGACGGTGTGTAGGCAGGGAGGAAGTGGGTACAAGGATGACCAAGAGAGAGTAAGCAGTGAACACGAGAGAGAGAGAGAGAGAGAGAGAGAGAGAGAGAGAGAGAGAGAGAGAGAGAGAGAGAGAGAGAGAGAGAGAGAGAGAGAGAGAGAGAGAGAGAGAGAGAGAGAGAGAGAGAGAGAGAGAGATGAGATGAGGAGCAAGGACCACCTGCTCCTGATCCAAGAGCATGGAGAGTGGAGAAAAGGCGAGAACAGCGTAGGCTGAACGGCTTCTCAGGAGGAGAGCTCCCCGCCTCTCTTCACAAGGCACCCTTGGGGACTGAGACTTAAGGAGACACTGTGGGGACCCCCGATGCAAAAGCGTGTTTACTCACCAAGTGTAAGTCCTGTAGTTGACGCTGCTTTTCGCTCGGCCCAACGTGGACCAGGTGGTTGAAGTTGCTCGGGGAAGAGATGAGCTTGGCACGCAGACTGGGGTTGCGCATCATCTCTCTGCGAAGGAGAGAGGAGGGGCAGCGCCTAGCACGGGGCACCCTGCTCAGAGGTGCCAGCCGGCTGGCAGCGGAGCAAAGCCACACGACGCCCTGAGACGCTTCCTGGCTGGGTTGGTACAACTACCGTAACTTGCTCCCTCCATCGGTTTTCCAGCTCAACTTAACGATGGCGCTCGGGACTAGAATCCCTGTTGCTAAGCAATGCAGAATTATTTCTTTGTTTAGCAAACGGTATTTATTTAGCATACCTGTGGTCCTCGACTTCCGGCCACAATTAAGTCCAAAATTTCTGCCGTTGAATGAGAAGTTAAGCAAATTTTGCTCCGTTTTGCAACCTGTCTCGCCGCCATTGTTACGTGAAGCAGGGCAAGAGTGAAATTAGTAACATTCACTTGGCTGATCAGAAGGTCGCAAAAGGGGATTGCGTGACACACACACACACACCCCGGACACAGTGACCGTCATAATTTTGCCAAGGGGTATAATTTTGATGCTAGGGATGCTGCAACGGTCATAAGTGTGGGAAAACAGTCGTAAATGTGGAAAAACTGTCATAAATCCCTTTTTTCACTATCTATTCTGGCCGAGGCTTCCCGAAAGCATGAAGCCAACTCCTGGTCCTGACAAAAAACCCTTTTATTAATGGACTGTGAATTCTGCTCCTTCACATCCAGCAAAGGCCTTCAAGGGAGGATTTACGGTCACAGACCTTATCTGCCTTGGAGAGCTGACAGGCTGATATCTGCAGAACTTGGCCAGGAGTCTCAGAGAGTCACAAACCAATGAAGCGAACTAATTGTCTCCTGCAAACTCCACTCCCCAGTAGCTCCTCTTTTATTCCCTCTGGGAGGGGCCATTCATCGTCCATCTTTGGCCTTCCTCCCAAGTCGACCCGTTCTTTAGCTGTTCCCTTCTTCTGGCAGCTCTGCGCATGTGCACACTGGGAACAGCTGTTCTTCTGCCTCACTGATGTCTGACACCGAAGGCAGCTGGTAACTGTCAGAGGGCCCTGGCCCCCTCTCTCCCTCCGACACAGAGCCCTCCTCAGAGCCTTCCCCAGACTCCAGGACTGGCCCAGGTTCCTCCCCAACCCTCCTCACTGTCTGAATCAGCTGCCACCTCCACTGTCCACTAGCGGGCCACAACGTTGAGCGGACACTAAATGAACTATTGTAAGTCCTATTAAGCAAAAATCTGTTACAAGTCACCTCGTGGTGAGATTGGGTGGCGAACAAATTTAATAAATCATAAGCATAAAAATATCCAACCATTGGGATGGGCATCATATGCTGAACCATCTCCAAACGAACCAGGGTTACAATTAACCCACCTTGGCCTGCAGTGCAGACTTTTCACTGGCTTAGCTAAATGAGAACAGCGCCGGATTTTACGACGGCTTGTGTAAAGTCTGAGTAGCAGAGGGCAGAAAATCCCCAGGCTTCCCCCCTCTCCCATCAGCCTCACCTCCTCTGATGTTGCCGCTCCTCCTCGGAGATCCGGAAAGAGAAGCATCGCTTGTGCCTAGTCCTCATGAGGTACCGCCGGCTGTTATCGGTGGTCTGGGGGATTTCAAACTCATCCTGGTCTGGAGGAGGAAGGAAGGAAATTCAGGCGCCTCGCACATCAAATCTAGATTTGCACAAAGGCCCTGGGGTTAGCGAATGATTTACTTAGCAGAGGAAGAGAGTTGGAAGGGAGCTTGGAGGTCATCAAGTCCAACCCCCACCCACCCAAGCAGGAGACCCTACACCCTTTCTGACAGAGGACAGTCCAGTCTCTTCTTGAAGGCCTCCAGTGATGAAGCTCCCACAACTTCTGAAGGCAACTTCTGTTCCATGGGTTGATGGTTCTCCCTGTCAGAAAATTCCTTATTCCCAGATTGAATCTCTCCTTGGTCAGTTTCCATCCATTCTTCCTTCTCTGGCCTTCAAAGGGGCTTTGGAGAAGAGCTTGACCCCCTTCCTCCTCTCTGGGGCAGCCCCTCAAATATTGGAAGATGCTCTCCTGTCTCCCCTGGTCCTTCTCTTCCCTAGACCAGCCAGTCCCAGTACTTCACAGATCGACAGAGTTGAAGGGGACCTTGTAGGTCATCTATTCCAACCTCCCCCACCCGTCCAAGCAGGAGACCCTACACCATTTCTGACAGAGGGCAGTCCTGTCTCTTCTTGAAGGCTTCCAGGGATGAAGTTCCCACAACTCCTGAAGGCAACTTTTGTTCTTTAGAGATTAACAGAGTTGGAAGGGACCTTGTGGGTCATCTAGTCCAACCCCCCACCCAAGCAGAAGACCCATCAACATTTCTGACAGAGGGCAGTCCAGTCTCTTCTTGGAAGCCTCCAGGGATGAAGCTCCCACAACTTCTGTTCCATGGGTTGATGGTTCTCCCTGTCAGGAAATTCCTCCTTATTCCCAGGTTGAATCTCTCCTTGGTCAGTTTCCATCCATTCTTCCTTCTCTGGCCTTCAAAGGGGCTTTGGAGAATAGCTTTACCCCCTTCCTCCTCTCTGGGGCAGACCCCCAAATATTGGAAGATGCTCTCCTGTCTCCCCTGGTCCTTCTCTTCCCTAGACCAGCCAGGCCCAGTTCCTGCAACCGTCCATCGTCTGTTTGAGCCTCCAGTCCCCTCATCCTCCTGGTTGCTCTTCTCTGCCCTCTTTCTAGGGTCTCAACCTCTTGTTTTTATAGTGTGAGGACCAAAACTGGATGCAGGACTCCACGTGTGGCCTTACTAAGGCTTTACAGAGCGGTAATAGTACCTCTTGGCTAGTTGCAATTTTATTGTGAACTTTTAAGTCTAATCTTTATTGTCATTGTACTGAAATACAATGAAATTGGTTAAAAGTATAAATGCAGATAGTCCTTGGCTTACAACCACAAGTGAGCCCCAAAATTTCCATTGCTAAGGGACACCTTGGTGAAATGAGTTTGGCTTCATTTCGCAATCTTTCTTGCCAGGGCTTAGACTAATCCCTGCAGTTGATAAGTTAGTCGCCCGGCCGTTAAGCGAATCTCGCTTCCCCGCTGACTTTTCCTCGTCCAGAAAGTCGCAAAAGGAGATCACGTGCCCCCCACCCCTCCAGGACACCGCGACCATCATAAATATGAAACCGAGTTTCCAAGCATCCAAATGAAAATCGCACAGCCTGCAGCGGCCATCAGGGTGAAAAGCCGTCGCGAGTCACATTTTTTCAGTGCCGTAACTTCACCAAAGGAACAGTTGTAAGTTGAGGACTGTGTATATGTGCGTGTGTAGTTGTTTGTTTATTTCTGGTTTCATTTGAACGTAAGCCTCCCAGCGAGATGGACGGCAAGCAGATTTAATAAACAAGCCTGCAGATTCGCAAAAGACCTGAGTAGGTCCCTTAGACCAGGGGTCTCCAACCTTTGCAACTTTAAGTCTGAAGGACTTCAGCTCCCAGACTTCTCCAGCCAGCAAAGCTGTCAGTGTCAGGGCCTGGGCCAGGGGTCCCCAACCTTTGCAACTTTAAGTCTGAAGGACTTCAGCTCCCAGACTTCTCCAGCCAGCAAAGCTGTCAGTGTCAGGGCCTGGGCCAGGGGTCCCCAACCTTTGCAACTTTAAGTCTGAAGGACTTCAGCTCCCAGACTTCTCCAGCCAGCAAAGCTGTCAGTGTCAGGGCCTGGGCCAGGGGTCCCCAACCTTTGCAACTTTAAGTCTGAAGGACTTCAGCTCCCAGACTTCTCCAGCCAGCAAAGCTGTCAGTGTCAGGGCCTGGGCCAGGGGTCTCCAACCTTTGCAACTTTAAGTCTGAAGGACTTCAGCTCCCAGACTTCTCCAGCCAGCAGAGCTATCAGTGTCAGGGCCTGGGCCAGGGGTCTCCAACCTTTGCAACTTTAAGTCTGAAGGACTTCAGCTCCCAGACTTCTCCAGCCAGCTTTGCTTTGCTGGCTGGAGAAGTCTGGGAGCTGAAGTCCTTCAGACTTAAAGTTGCAAAGGTTGGAGACCCCTGCCTTAGACCCTTAGACTTCAGTAGGATTGTTGTGCGAATGGCAACTGCCCATTCCCTCTGCAAAGTCCTGGGTTTCGCGCTTCACCTGCTTGGCGGCCCCTCCTTACCTGCGGCTTTGTTCCTCAGGTAGGTCAGCCGGACTTTTTCGCTGCCAAAGATGCACAAGGAGCCCTCGGGATTGAGTGCGCGCACCTGAGCCAGAAGAGAACAGGGGTTCGTCAACGGCTGAACCCCGACGCCACCCCGCCGCAAGTGGGCCAACCACTCTCCTGCTATAAGCTTCAACGTCAAGCCCCCACCGGAAGGGTTCGCAACTTGGGTGTCCTCTTGGATGCACGGCTGTCCCTGGAAGATCATAGGACGGCTGTCGCCAGGGAGGGCTTTTGATCAGGTTCGCCTGATCTACCAGTTACGCCCCTTCCTGGATCGGGATGCCCTGCGCATAGTCACTCACGCCCTCGTCTCTTCCGTTCTGGACTACTGAGTTTGAGTTTGATTGGTTTTTTTATACCGCCCTACTCCCAAAGGACTCAGGGCGGTGTACAGCCAGAATAAAAACAAATATATAAAAGTTTTAAAAAGCTTTTAAAAGACATGTTAAACTTTGGCCGAAAAGTGGGGGAAAAAACCCAAACTAACCCTGATTAAAATTAATAAAAATTGAATTTAAAAATTATGTTTTATGCCAGCCTGGCTTGTTGGAAGAAAAAAGTTTTGAGAGCACGGCGGAAGGTGCATAAGTCAGGGATAGTTCTTAATTCTGGAGGCCATTCGTTCCAGAGGACAGGGGCCCCCACGGAGAAGGCTCTCCCCCTGGGTGTCGCCAGTCGACATTGTCTAGCCGATGGCACCATGAGGAGACGCTCTCTATGGGAGTGTCCTGGCCGGTGGGAGGCTCTCGGTGGCAGAAGGCAATCTCGTAGGTACCCAGGTCCTCAGTCATGGAGCGCTTTAAAGATGGTAACCAACACCTTGAATCGCACCCGGAAAACCACTGGAAGCCAGTGCAGCTCGCGCAGGAGGGGTGTTACATGGGAGCGTCGTGTCGCCCCCACTATTACCCGCACAGTCACATTCTAGACCAGTTGGAGCCTCCGGGTGCTCTTCAAGGGGAGCCCCATGTAGAGAGCGTTGCAGTAGTCCAGACCGGAAGAGACAAGGGAGTGAGTGACTGTGCGTAGGGCATCCCGATCTAGGAAGGGTTGTAACTGGAGGACTGCCGTACTGCCAATAACGTGGCTTAAAGGCACCCACCCTATCCAAACTATTTTACATCCCGGAATGGAGGAGGCCTTTGGGGCAGCCGCGGCGTTCATTTTGTGAAAGCGCTCGCGGCCGACTGCCCAAGCCCACGTCCTGATCGCCGACCCATCATCACCTCTTCCGTTTAGTAAGAGTTTTAAAACTCGTGTTGTATTTTTGGGGATCGAGAACATGGCGGATACCTTTTTCAAACAGACGGTCTGAATCCACTCCGCCTTCCGGACGTCAAAGATATCCAGGCTGTTTTCGCTAAATACGGACAAGTAAGGAGCATTGTAGCCTGAAACGGGGAAAAGAGCGCAGGGTTAATAATGCCGGGGTGCCAAGCGTGCCCCTCGTGCCCGCAGCCATCTACATCCTCCCCCAATCCTGCCGATTTACTCTGCGATTGGCTTAACACTGGTTTAACCAAATAAGCTACCCTGGGCTGGGTTTTGTAGCCAAGGGGCCATGCCCAGGGATGGGTGCTGCCAACTGCCGGTTCAGCTTGCGTGTGCCTGTCCTTGTTGCGTGCTGGATACGTGCCTTTTTTCTTTTTAAATATTATTATAAACTTTTATTCGTTCAGCATGAAACTCAAGTCAGCCGAACATTGAAACATGTATGGCAAATATCATTGACTAGCACGGATGGTTATCAATCTTTTTAAAATATTACTATTATCATTAAGCACTCGTGACTTCTCGCCTCGACTACTGTAACGCTCTCTACATGGGGCTCCCCTTGAGATGCACTCGGAGGTTGCAGTTGGTCCAGAATGCGGCCGCGCGGGGGATCATGGGAACCTCAAGGCATTCCCACATAACACCACTCCTGCGTGAGCTGCACTGGCTACCTGTGACCTACCGGGTGCGTTACAAGGTTTTGATGACCATCTTCAAGGTGCTCCATGGCACAGGGCCTAGCTACCTTCGAGACTGTCTACTACCCCATACATCCCTTCGACCGACTCGCTCCCAGGGAAAGGGTCTTCTACGGGTGCCGTCGACCAGACAATGCTGGTTGGCGGCTCCCAGGGGAAAGGCCTTCTCTGTGGTGGGCCCAACCCTCTGGAACAACCTACCTACCGAACTCCGTATCATCTCGGACCTCCGCTTCTTCCGCCGGCACTTAAAAACACACTTCTTTCATCTAGCCGGCCTGGCATTTATTTTTATTTTATTTTTATTTTATTACATTTATATCCCGCCCTTCTCCGCAAAGGACCCAGGGCGGCGCACAGGAGATTTAAAAACATACAAAAATAGAACATAAATAATTTAAAATATATATTAGATCCCAAACCTGTGCTAAAACCAATTAATTAATGAGCTACTCCGCACCGTCCTGACTTGTAGCTAATCAAAGTTTTAATGTAGGGGTTTTAAATTGATTTTAACGCAGGGTTTTGGTTTAATTTAGTTGTTGAATGTTAATATTTTGTATGTATGTATATTTATTTTTTAAATTTCTGTGCGCCGCCCCGAGTCACTTTGTGGTGAGATGGGTGCGGGTTACAAATATGAATAAGAAATAAATAAATTAGCATTATTAGTATTATTACCTTGTTTCCCTGAAAATAAAACCTCCCCAGATAATAAGACACATCGGGGCTTTTGAGAGCACACGCTAAAACAATCCCTCCCCCCAAAATTAAAGCCCTTCCGAAAAATATTGCAACACTGGGTATGTCTAGTTTGATAAAGAGAAGGACCAGGGGAGACATGATAGCAGTGTTTCGATATCTCAGAGGGTGCCACAAAGAAGAGGGAGTCAAACTATTCTCCAAGGCACTTGGGGGCAGGACAAGAAGCAACGGGTGGAAACTAATCAAGGAGAGAAGCAACTTAGAACTAAGGAGAAATTTCCTGACAGTCAGAACACTTAACCTCTGGAACAGAAGTTGCCTCCAGAAGTTGTGAATGCCCCAACCCTGGAAGTCTTTAAGAAGATGTTAGATAGCCATTTGTCTGAAATGGTATAAGGTTCCTGCCCACGCAGGGGGTTGGACTAGAAGACCTCCAAGGTCCCTTCCAACTCTGCTATTGTATTGTATTACTGCAGCAGCCATGAAGGTGACCATGTTGTCGCCAAGTCCTGCACCTCCAAAATAATAAGACCTCCCCGAAAATAAGGCCAAGCATGTATTTAGTGGGTCAAAAGAAAATAAGACTCTGTCTTACTTTCGGTGAAACATGGTGTTATGGGGCATATGTCCTTTATTAAGCCTGAAACTCAGTCAAGCGGACAATTAAAAATGTATCGCAAATATCAATGATTGGCGCTGATGGTTGATATGGGTTGCTGCCAGCATCCTAGGTATCAACCAAGGACCTTCTTAAGATATTTTTATTTATCATTATTAGTGTGATTAGTATTAATATATCTTTTTTACTTATTAAACATGAAACTCAGCCAACTGAACATTTAAAAATGCATTGCAAATACTATTGACTGGTGCTAATGGTTGATACGGTTTGCTGCCAGCATCCTAGGTATCAACCGAGTATCTTCGTAGAATGTAAGATAATAATAATAATAATAAATTTTATTTTTATACCGCCTCCTCTCCCCAAAGGGACTCGGAGCGGTGCACAGGGAATAAAAACCAATATAAAATACATAAAAAGATAAATAGTTAAAATACGAATTAAACCGAAATTGTCCCTGCGCTAAAATCCCCTAAATTTAAATTACACTAAAAAAAAACCTAAAACCCTATCGAAAGACGGAGGACTAACCTAGGCCGGCCAAGCGGAAAAAGTGCGTTTTCAATTTTTGACGGAAGGAGCGGAGGTCCGTGGTTATTCTGATTTCGGGGGGAAGGTCGTTCCAGAGGGTCGGGCCCGCCACAGAGAAGGCCCTTCCCCTGGGCGTCGCCCGCTGGCATAACCTAGTGGACGACACCCGGAGAAGTCCCTCTCTGTGGGAGCGAATCGGCCGCAGGGATGTATGGGGCAGGATCCGATCCCGCAGATAACTAGGTCCCGAGCCATGGAGCGCTTTAAAGATGGTAACTAACACCTTGTTCCAAGGAGCGCCGTTTTTTGCAGTTCCGCTGGGGTTATTGCAGGAAGCTGCATTTCTTTCTTTCTTTTTAATAAAGAATACAATACGCGCCTTGATTAGTGCTCCAGGCGCAGGCACAGTACTAAAAAAATGCTTCGGTGCATGCGCAGAAGTAAAAAAACAAGATGGCAGCTGCCAAGAAAACCGGTTTTGGGGGTGGGGGGGTGGCAGGTCAAATTGCTATCTATTCGGCTGAACCGATCCGTACCGGTAGGAACCCACATCCACATTAAGAGCGCCATCAGAGGCCGATTGTAGTCTCACCGTTGCACCAGGAGCCTGTCAACTGTGAAGTTGGTCTGACTGGGGCCATCTTGGAGCAGTGGCTGGTTGCAGGCGGTACACCCTGGTACAGACGTAGTGGTGCCTCCTGGAAGCACCGGGTACCGTTCCGGTACAGTGCTCTGGAAGGCCCACCAGCCTGCCCGACTTCTTTACCTGTATTTGAGCTCTTCGGCGCTTCCACGCGCACACACAGAGCGTACGGCGCCTGCACGATGCTCGGCCGAGCAGCTGGAGCATCGCAGAGGTGTCGCAGAGCGTCGCAGGAGGTAAGGACGCTGTGCGCGTCCGTGTGGCGGACACTGGATCCAGAACCCACCACTGACTTGGAGGATTCAATCTCGCCACAACGAGGAATAGGGAGGGGGGGAATAGAGAGAGATAGCTGGGGTTTTGTAGCCAAAACAAAATAGTTTCCCCCTGAGAACCAAGGACATTCCCACAGGTGGCTGAGGAAAGGAGGAGTGAAGTTTCCAAGCAACCAGACAGCACCTTGATTGGACCTCGTAACCGACTGTTTGGGAAAAGGGGGGAAACTTTAGAGTCGGTTTTCACCAGCCGGTGCCTATATGATATAGTCAATAAACTTGTTCTTCGAGGAAACGGCTTGCCTCGGAGTTCTGTTTGATGTGGGTGTGTTACTTGGAACCCTGAAGGGATGGACCACCGCACCCATCATACCCAGCCAAAGCCCCCGCCCTCCTCCAAATCTGCGACCCACTCACAGCAGCTGAGAGGAGCGGCCGGCCACATCAGCTCTTGGGTACGGCTGCGGTGTCCGTGCGCATCCACGTAGAGGCCGAAACCGCTGAAGCACAAGATGAATTCGCTCAGGCTGACCTCCACAGCTTTCAGCGCTTCCATCTGGGCTACGGCGTTCGCCCGGATGTCGTCCGCGTGGGGCAGACTGACCGGAGGCCCTTCGTTGAGCAGAGGGTAGAGGGAGAAGCCGGACGGGTAGCCCACGCACAGCCGGTCCCCCAATACATCCAGGCACTGGACGTATCCTGGCGCTTGGATCTCTTTGATACGGCGGTGAGGCGGATGCGTGGCGGTCAGCTGGAAGCACAGGACCTGCCGTTTGCAGGCCACGCAGAGCACCGGGGTCGTGCCGCGGCAGATCAGCCCCACGGCCACCGCCTGGCAGCCTTTGGCCTCCATCACCTTGGTTCCCGGTGCCTCGGGGGTCTCCAGCTCCGCCCACGAGAAGATGCGCAACCCGTGGTTTTTGCCGCAGAGCACGGAGAGTAGCTGAGCTTCGGGAGACACCAGAAGCAGCTGCACCCGCCGGCAGTCGCCCACCCGCAGCACATCTGGAGGGGAGACAAGGGATCGAGGGTCAGGGTCAGGGCTCGGCAGCTGCGGCCACCAAAACGCCCCACAGCCACAATGGTGGAAAATCAAGAATAGGAAAATTGTGGTGTGAACATTAGGAAGAAATCAAAGCTAGTGGTTGACTTGTCATCCTTCATTCAGTGACCGAAATTAGAACCGCACTCTAAAAAGAGACCGATGAGCTTTTTTCACACTTATGACCATTGCAGCGTCTCCATGGTCACTTGATCAAAATTCGGCCACTTGGCAATTAATAATAATAATAAATTTTAATTTATAACCCGCTCTCTCTCCCTGAAGGGACTCGAGGCGGGGCACAGGGAATTTAAAATACATATAAAATCACATAATACAATATAAAATAAAATTAAACTAACCCTGCGCTAAAATCCCATATAAAACTAAAAATTAATCGTTAAAAGCCCTAAAAACAGTTGAAAACAGTTGATTACCCTAGGCCGGTCAAGCAGAAAAAGTGTGTTTTTAATTTTTGACGGAAGGAGCGGAGGTCCATAGTTGTTCTAATTTCGGGGGGAAGGTTGTTCCAGAGGGCCGGGCCCGCCACAGAGAAGGCCCTTCCCCTGGGCGTCGCCCGCTGGCACAGCCTAGTGGACGGCACCCGGAGAAGTACAATACAATACAATAGCAGAGTTGGAAGGGACCTTGTAGGTCTTCTAGTCCAACCCCCTGCGTGGGCAGGAACCTTATACCATTTCAGACAAATGGCTATCTAACATCTTTTTAAAGACTTCCAGGGTTGGGGCATTCACAACTTCTGGAGGCAACTTCTGTTCCAGAGGTTAATTGTTCTGACTGTCAGGAAATTTCTCCTTAGTTCTAAGTTGCTTCTCTCCTTGATGAGTTTCCACCCATTGCTTCTTGTCCTGCCCCCAGGTGCCTTGGAGAATAGTTTGACTCCCTCTTCTTTGTGGCACCCTCTGAGATATCGGAACACTACTATCATGCCTCCCCTGGTCCTTCTCTTCATCAAACTAGACCTACCCAGCTCCTGCAGCCGTTCTTCATATGTTTTAGCCTCCAGTTCCCTAATCATCTTGGTTGCTCTTCTCTGCACTCTTTCCAGAGTCTCCACGTCTTTTCTACATCGTGGCGACCAAAACTGTATGCAGTATTCCAAGTGTGGCCTTACCAAGTCCCTCTCTGTGGGAGCGAATTGGCCGCAGGGATGTATGGGGCAGGATCCGATCCCGCAGATAGCTAGGTCCCGTGCCAATTGACTCATACTTATGACCATTGCAGTGTCCCGGGTTCCTGTGATGTCCCTCCCCCCCCTTTTGCGATCTGACCAGCAAGGGAATCGGATTCACTTAACAGCCATTTTACTAACTGAACAACTGTCGCGATTCACGAAACAACTGTGGCCAGATTGGTCGTAAAACGGGGCAAAATTCACTTAGCAACTGGGGAGAGAGCGAGAGAGAACTGCTCACCGTTTGTCCTGAGATTAATGAGGAAAAGTCCGTAATCTGTACCCAGAGTCAGCCGTTCCCGGTCTGGAAAAAAAAAGACACACCGTCACAATTAGTGTAGTCCCAGATCCTCCAACTTCTAAGCTGCAGTACTGGGTCGTGGTCCATTCAGAACTGGATTGCACTAGCAGCGGCGAACACCGGAAGCTTCGTTTGCATGGGTGTGTTTGCACGCTTGTGTTTGAGTGGCAATGTCAGATTCCTAAAAGTGAC
Organism: Rhabdophis nuchalis; assembly: GCA_039707465.1. Taxonomy (NCBI): domain Eukaryota; kingdom Metazoa; phylum Chordata; class Lepidosauria; order Squamata; family Natricidae; genus Rhabdophis; species Rhabdophis nuchalis. The sequence continues at coordinate 10,061,587 of CM077662.1, read as the reverse complement.
ACAGCCATTCAATTGGGAGGAGGCCTTGGGGTCCATTTATTTATTTTTATTTCTTTTATTTTCTTAAATTTATACCCTGCCCTTCTCCTACAAAAGGACCCAGGCGAATTAAAACACAACGTACATAAAAGATCAATTATTAAAATCCAATTAAATTAAATTACCCCGTGCTAAAACATTTTTAAAATTCTCTAATTAAAATTTATAACTAAAAAGTCCAGATCGGGTGATTATCCTAGGCCGGCTTGTTGGAATAAATGCGTTATCAGATGCCGGCGGAAAAGGCAGAGGTCTGTGGTGGTACGGAGTTCAGGGGGCAGGTCGTTCCAGAGGGTTGGGCCCGCCACAGAGAAGGCTCTTCCCCTGGGTGTCGCCAACCGGCATTGCCCGGCCGACAGCACCCGGAGAAGGCCCTCTCTATGGGAGCGGATCGGTCAGAGGGATGTATGGGGCAGGATACGGTCTCGCATGTAACTAGGCCCCGAGTTTATGAGCAGTGCTTGCGACAACTGATATTTTACAACTGGTTTCTTGGCGGCCGAAGCGCCTTGAGATCCCATCACCTTTTGGGGGAATGTTTATGATAGCCACGTGGGAGGTTTCACTTTAATGTTTGAGGGAAGATAACCATGGGAATGGATGCTTATTCGGCTCTCAGGGTAGCTGGCAAAGGAACCACCTTCACACTTCTGTATTGGCTTAATATCTGCACTTTTGGGAGGGGTCTCTGCTGACTTATGGGAGGGGTCTCTGCTGCTTTAATTCCACTCACCTTGCCTAAGGGGATTCGGACGCTGCTTTGAACTGGATGTCTTCAATTCTACTTAATAAAAGCTTCCTTTTGAAATTCAAGAGTCTTCACTTTCTTAAGCAGAAGGAGAGGCAATCCTTGCAGGGAAGCTCCGTTTGTGCAAGTGACACCCGCTTGTATAAATGGAGCTGTGCACAAAAGTGCACACACCCACTGCTTGCACAGAACTATTAACCCCACCCCACCCCGTGATGGGTTCCGGATCCTGTTGCAACCAGTACGCTGCAATGAAGGCCCGGTGTCCGCCATGTGCATGCATGCTTACCACCCATGATGCTCCAGCTGCTCGTTGGAGCGTCACGCAGGCGCCGTACCCTCCATGCGCATGCGCAAAAGCCACGATCGACTCAAATATAGGTAAGGAGGGCGGGCGGGCCTTCCAGAGCACCGTACCGGAACGGTACTGGTGCTCCCACCAGGTACCAGTACACCTGTACCGGGACATATCGGTTGTATCCCACCACTGCTCCCCACCCAACCACAGTGCTGATCCATAAAGCCGGGAATTTATTTATTTTATTTTATTTTATTAAATTTATACCCCGCCCTTCTCCAAAAAAGGACCCAGGGCGGCGCACAGGAATTTAAAACATACAAATCTGACAAAAATATAAAATTTAAAAGACATATTACATCCCTATCCTGTGCTAAAATTAATTTAAAATCCCCAATCAAAACTGCCTAAAAATAGTCATAGCAGAAGGTTACGCTGGGCCGGCTTGATGGAAAAGGTGTGCCTTTAGACACTGGCGGAAGAGGCGGAGGTCGGAGATGGTCCGAAGTTCAGGGGGAAGGTCGTTCCAAAGGGCAGGGCCTGCCACAGAGAAGGCTCTTCCCCTGGGTGTCGCCAGCCGGCATTGCCCGGCCGACGGCACCCTGAGAAATCCCTCTCTGTGGGAGCGGATCGGACGAAGGGATGTATGGGGCAGGAGATGGTCTCGCATATAACTAGGTCCCGAGCCATGGAGCGCTTTAAAGATGGTCGTCAAAACCTTGAAGCGCACCCGAAAGATCACAGGTAGCCAGTGCAGCTCACGCAGTAAAGGTTGGAAACCTCTCGTACGCTCCACCGCAAATCAAGGCCATTGTCCCGGCTCCAGAGACTGGGGGAGCAGACCAGACCGACCCACTCCGTCCCCCCAGAACCATAATTTCAGGAAGTACCTAGGATCGCGGCCGAGAGGGCGTGGGGGATGAAGGGCAGCCCGTTGTCGTAGGCCTCCTTCAGCACATAGACGGCGCGGTCGCAGTGCCGGTTTTGCCGCAGCAGCTGATGCAGCTCACTCAGCACTTGCGTCCACCTCCTCATCTCGGCCTCGCTGTCGGCCAGGAAGAGCATGGAGCTGGTGGTGGGAGGGCAGGAGAGCTGAGTGGACGTCACCTGCGGAAGGAATGGGGTGAGTGAGCGGGATGCCAGCCGGGGCCCGTCAATTCTCCAAGCTGGACACTTCAAAGGAGGAGGAGGAGGAGGAGAGTGGCCACAAGTAGGAACCCAGGCAAATCTGGACGCATGTTAAAAACAGCTGGGCGCCCGCTTCTGAACTTTGCTTTGCGGTGGAAAAGAAGGAAACTTTGATTTTAGGTTTTGCTCTGGCCCAGCCTTTGCAAATAGTGATAAGACGCTTACTCGAGAGTAAAACAAACCCCTTGTCAGATTTCCTAAAAAATACCCTAATTGTATAGAGTCAAGTTTTCAATACAAAACCAGTTATTTATTAGGAGCATCATTAGGAAATATCTGTTCGCAGTCAAGCCTCTGCTTCATTTCATTTATCGCTGAACTTTACCTCTGTTCCTCTCCTCCTCTCAGTCTGTGTCATAAATCACATTACCCTATAAGATGCACCCCTCCCAAACCGTCTGCAGTAATTTGAGATCTGACTCCAGCCGACAGTATGCATGGAATGCATTCCACCCAATTCTGTCCCTATGACAACACTGAGCGTTGATGCCCCCTCCTTTTTGTAATACGGCAGCAACAGTCTTTTTATTCATGATAAAAGCAGGATTTTATTCAAATCCTGCTTTTTCAGAGGCTCTTTTCCCCCAAACCTGGCACAGGCCCCCCTTTTTTTGAGCTTTAGTCCTGGAGAAACCCCCCCCCCGGTGACGAGAAGGGACTCAGCAGCTGCCCCACATGGAGGAACCGCAGTTGAGAATCCGCACTGTCTTTGGAAGTGAGCTGGGAAACCCTTGATGGCTGTGCAACAGGCCGCGTTCATTGCTCTGAGATCTTGCACTAACCAGAACTCGAAGCACCAGCAAGGTCCCCATTGGGTACCAGACAAAGGTATTCCCATTCCAGATGGTTCTTTTCCCTTCTGGTTCTTACCCGGAAGATACAAGGCACATCTTTATTGTTGGCATGGATGACATCGGAGGCCAGGACAGGAGCCACGGAAAACTGCTCATCCCTGTCGCCAGGATAAAAACGGGTGAGAGGGGGAAAAAATCTATCTAGTTCTTCACGAGGAATGACTAAGAATAACAGAGTAATGGAGTTGGAAAGGGACCTTGGAGGTCTTCTAGTCCAACCCCCTTTGCTCAAGCAGGAGACCCTTACAGAATAACAGAATAGGAAGAGACCTTGGAGGTCTTCTAGTCCAACCCCCTTTGCTCAAGCAGGAGAGCCTTACAGAATAACAGAGCTGGAAGGGACCTTGGAGGTCTTCTAGTCCGGCCCCCTTTGCTCAAGCAGGAGATCCTTACAGAATAACAGAGTAGGAAGGGACCTTGGAGGTCTTCTAGTCCAGCCCCCTTGCTTAAGCAGGAGAGCCTTACAGAATAACAGAGTTGGAAAGGACCTTGGAGGTCTTCAATCTGATCCAAGCCTACGAATCCTCTAAGCCACTCTACGAATCGTCGCTGGGTTTGCCTAAGATATCTAAGAAGGCTGCCAAGAATCTTACCGAGAGCATCTCAATCTTGGCAACTTGAAAATGTGGGTCCTTCAACTCCCAGAATGCTTTAAGAGAGGTGGGCTTCCACTCCCAGAATCCCCCAGCCAGCTTGCTTTGAGAGGGGAGGACTTCAACTCCCAGAATCCCCCAGCCTGCATGCTTTCAGAAGGACTTCCACTCCCAGAATCCCCCAGCCAGCTTGCTTTAAGAAGGAAGGACTTCCACTCCCAGAATCCCCCAGCCTGCCTGCTTTAAGAAGGAAGGACTTCCACTCCCAGAATCCCCCAGCCAGCTTGCTTTAAGAGGGGAGGACTTCCACTCCCAGAATCCCCCAGCCAGCTTACTTTAAGAAGGAAGGACTTCCACTCCCAGAATCCCCCAGCCTGCCTGCTTTAAGAAGGAAGGACTTCCACTCCCAGAATCCCCCAGCCTGCCTGCTTTAAGAAGGAAGGACTTCCACTCCCAGAATCCCCCAGCCAGCTTACTTTAAGAAGGAAGGACTTCCACTCCCAGAATCCCCCAGCCTGCCTGCTTTAAGAAGGAAGGACTTCCACTCCCAGAATCCTCCAGCCAGCTTGCTTTAAGAGGGGAGGACTTCCACTCCCAGAATCCCCCAGCCAGCTTGCTTTAAGAGGGGAGGACTTCCACTCCCAGAATCCCCTAGCCAGCCTGCTTTAAGAGGGGTGGGCTTCCACTCCCAGAATCCCCCAGGCCAGCATGCTTTAAGAGGGGAGGACTTGCACTCCCAGAATCCCCCAGCCAGCTTGCTTTAAGAGGGATGGACTCCAACTCCCAGAATCCCCCAGCCAGGCTATACTCACCGCATATCTGTGACATGCATGACACCTGGCGAGATCTTCCCTTCCGGGGCGTCGAAGAGGAAAATCTTGAAGTCGCTGATGACCACGAAGGCCTTCTGCCAGCCCTTCCTCACCCCAGAGGGCTTGGGCACCTTCGGATAAAAAGAGAAATTGGCAAACTCGTTTTCCCCAAAGAAGCAGCCGCGAGTCCAGGGAATATTTTCATTCCTGCAGGGCAGGAGATCCACTTAGAACATGGAATGTAGAATAACAAGAGCTGGAAGGGACCTTGGAGGTCTTCTAGTCTAACCCCTAAAAGGGCATTCATTCCAGACGAATGGACGTCCAATAAGCCTCCGGTGTTGCAGCACCCATATCTTCTGGAGGCAAGTAGTTCCACTGGCTAATTGTTGTCACTGTCAGGAAATTCCTCCTTAGTTCCAAGTTGGATTTCTCTCTAATCGTCTTTGCGTGCCACCTCTGGCATGCGTGCCATAGGTTCACCATCACAGTCCTATGCTATTATCTTCCTCCTTTTTTTCCCTAATTCATAATCTAGCTTCCAGCCTTGGATCTCTTAGTGGTGCCTCATCCAGGCTCTAACCCAGCTCTTTCCCCCCCCCCAAAGTCAAGCAAACTTTGAATTAAAACCCTGAAGTTGGACAAGTGCCATTCCCAAGATCTGCCCTACGCAGGAAACTTGAGTCCCTTACCGACAAATACCCCTCAAAGGCGGTGCCGGTGCCGTTGACCGGATTCACCCCCAGGGTTTTCTGCAGCTGATCCGGGGGCATGGGGCAGATGGAGGCTCCAGCCGCACAGGACACGTGACAGACAAAGTGGCAGGCTGAAGAAGAAGGGCGAAAAGCGAGGAAATGTATTTTTCTTGGTGTGTTTAAATTACCTAGCTCTTGCAGGAAGAGAGCTGCGTGGACTTCAACTCCCAGAATCCCCCAGTCAGCCACCGTGTGGGTTGAAGGGGCCCTTTAAGAGGGGTGGACTTCAACTCCCAGAATCCCCCAGTCAGCCATTGTGTGGGTTGACATGGCCCTTTAAGAGGGGTGGACTTCAACTCCCAGAATCCCCCAGTCAGCCACCGTGTGGGTTGAAATGGCCCTTTAAGAGGGGTGGGTTTCAACTCCCAGAATCCCCCAGTCAGCCACTGTGTGGGTTGAAATAGCCCTTTAAGAGGGGTGGACTTCAACTCCCAGAATCTCCCAGTCAGCCACCGTGTGGGTCGACATGGCCCTTTAAGAGGGGTGGACTTCAACCCCCAGAATCCCCCAGTCAGCCACCGTGTGGGTCGACATGGCCCTTTAAGAGGGGTGGACTTCAACTCCCAGAATCCCCCAGTCAGCCACCGTGTGGGTTGACATGGCCCTTTAAGAGGGGTGGACTTCAACCCCCAGAATCCCTTTTGATGTACATCATAGCTAAGCTGTAGGCAAAGAACCAGCTGGAGCAATCTTTTCCCTGGCTTTTAATTAAGCTAGGGTCTGTTCTCTTGCAACCAAGTTAAGTTTCTAGTCCTCGTGCACCACAATGAAAATGTGCCAAACAGGATTTAAAGAAATTGTAAAGAATTTGCCTTTATAAGAGAGTCTTGGTCTGTGTTTTTTGGGGGAGGCCCTCGGGAGCCATTTCCAACCTGACCCCCTTTCCTTGCCCCCTTCTCCCCCCCCCCATACATGGTGCCCGATTAAGATGCCACTCACCCTCACACGCCAGGCCCTGCCGCACCAGCCCCAGCATCAGCGATGTGCAACGCAGGCACTTGGTGGGGGCCGAGAAGCTGTGCGTTTTGAAGCTGTGCGTTTTGGGCTAGGAAAACACAACAGGGACAAGGTTTGCAGGACGCTTTCAGTTGAACAGCTTTAACAGAGTTGGAAGGGGCCTTGGAGGTCATCTAGCCCAACCCCCTGCCCAAGCAGGAGACCCTCCACCCTTCCTGACAGATAACAGATTTAACAAAAATGGAAGGGACCTTGGAGGTCATCTAGTCCAACCCCCTGCCCAAGCAGGAGACCCTCCACCCTTCCTGACAGATAACAGATTTAACAGAGCTGGAAGGGACCTTGGAGGTCATCTAGTCCAACCCCCTGCCCAAGCAGGAGACCCTCCACCATTTCTGACAGATAACAGATTTAACAAAAATGGAAGGGACCTTGGAGGTCATCTAGTCCAACCCCCTGCCCAAGCAGGAGACCCTACACCATTCCTGACAGATAACAGATTTAGCAGACCTGGAAGGGACCTTGGAGGTCATCTAGCCCAACCCTCTGTCCAAGCAGGAGACCCTCCACCCTTCCTGACAGATAACAGATTTAACAGAGCTGGAAGGTACCTTGGAGGTCATCTAGCCCAACCCTCTGTCCAAGCAGGAGACCCTCCACCCTTCCTGACAGATAACAGATTAACAGATTTGGAAGGGACCTTGGAGGTCATCTAGCCCAACCCTCTGTCCAAGCAGGGGACCCTCCACCCTTCCTGACAGATAACAGATTAACAGATTTGGAAGGGACCTTGGAGGTCATCTAGCCCAACCATCTGTCCAAGCAGGAGACCCTCCACCATTCCTGACAGATAACAGATTAACAGATTTGGAAGGGACCTTGGAGGTCATCTAGTCGAACCCCCAGCCCAAGCAGGAGGCCCTCCACCATTCCTGACAGATAACTGATTTAACAGAGCTGGAAGGGACCTTGGAGGTCATCTAGCCCAACCCTCAGCCCAAGCAGGGAGGCCCTCCCCCATTTCTGACGAGGGCACTCCAGTCTCTTCTTGAAAGCTTCCGTATGTAGGTCTTTTCTTTGCAGAAAAAGGACAACCAGCTTTTAAATTTCAAACTTTCACGATGAAGCCCTGAAGTCTTCACCTTGAGGGATGAAGGATGGTCTCTCTCGCCAAGGGAAGCTCCTGCCTGGATGAGAGAAACAGAAGTCTAGTTTGATGAAAAGAAGGACCAGGGGAGACATGATAGCAGCCTTCCAATATCTCAGGGGTTGTCCCAAAGAAGAGGGAGTCAAGCTATTCTCCAAGGCACCTGAGGGCAGAACAAGAAGCAATGGGTGGAAACTAATCCAGGAGAGAAGCAACTTAGAACTGAGGAGGAATTTCCTGACAGTGAGAACAATGAATCAGTGGAACAGAAGTTGCCTCCAGAAGTTGTGAATGCCCCAACACTGGAAGTCTTTAAGAAGATGTTGGAGAGCCATTTGTCTGAAAGGGTATAGGGTTTCCTGCCTAGGCAGGGGGTTGGACTAGAAGACCTCCAAGGTCCCTTCCAACTCTGTTATTCCATAAGGGTCTCCTGCTTGAGCAAGGGGGCTGGACTAGAAGACCTCCAAGGTCCCTTCCAACTCTGTTATTCCATAAGGGTCTCCTGCTTGAGCAAGGGGGCTGGACTAGAAGACCTCCAAGGTCCCTTCCAACTCTGCTATTGTATTGTATTGTATCAATCTATCTATCCCATCATGATCAGCTTTACAAGTCAGGAAGAGCAGAAACCTAGAAATCGAAATACTTCATGCTAACCCGGTTTCTGGGTTTTGCCCATTTCCCCCCCCCCCCCAGGTTGAAGGGGAGCCTCTTCCCAGCGTCCTCTGGCCACATCTGCCCCCCCCCCCCACCTTTCATCGTCGGTTGCTAATTGTTTTGGCCAAATCCTGTAATTAAGCGATGCCAGCTAGGCAGAGAGGGAAGAAAAAGGGGCCAGGAAGATAATAATAATAATAAATTTTAATTTATAACCCGCTCTCTCTCCCCGAAGGGACTCGAGGTGGGGCACAGGGAATTTAAAATACATATAAAATCACAAACATAGTACAATATAAAATAAAATTAAACTAACTCTGCGCTAAAATCCCATATTAAAACTAAAAATTAATCGTAAAAACCCTAAAAACAGTTGATTATCCTAGGCCGGCCAAGCAGAAGAAGTGTGTTTTTAATTTTTGACGGAAGGAGCGAAGGTCGGTGGTCATTCTAATGTCAGGGGGCAGGTCGTTCCAGAGGGTTGGGCCCGCCACAGAGAAGGCCCTTCCCCTGGGCGTCGCCCGCTGGCATAGCCTAGTGGACGGCACCCGGAGAAGTCCCTCTCTGTGGGAGCGAATCAGCCGTGAGGATGTATGAGGCAGGATGAGAACAAAGCGAAGATTTTTCTTTCTTTCTAGCTCTGCTTTTGAGTTGGTTTTTTTTTTAAATTGTACCCTGAAGTGAGAACCCTAAGAATTGGTAAAGAAAATAAGAGGAATACAGAATAAGTGGGTGGGAAGAAAGGAAGGGGTAGAAAAGAAGGAGAGGGATGGAAGGAAGGAAGAAAGAAAAGAAGGAAGGAGAAGGGTGGAGGAAAGAAAGGAAGGGGAAGAAAGGGAGGGAGGAAGAAGGAAGGAAGGAAGGAAGAAAGAAAGAAAAGAAGGAAGGAGAGAAGGAAGGAAGGAGAAGCATGGGTGGGTGGGAAAGAAGGAAGGAAGGAGAAGGGTGGAGGGAAGAAAGGAAGGGGAAGAAAGGAAGGAGGGAGGGAGGAAGAAGGAAGGGAGGAGAAGCGTGGGTGGGAAGGAAGAAAGGAAGGGGAAGAAAAGGAGAGGGATGGAAGGAAGGAAAGAAGAAAAGAAGGAAGGAGAAGGGTGGAGGAAAGAAAGGAAGGAGAAGAAAGAAATTAAAGAAAGAAAGGAGGGGGAAGCAAGGCGGGAAGGAGGCAGGTGGAAGGAGAACAAGAATAGAGGAAGGAAGAGAGGGAGAATGGAACGAAGGAAAAAGGGGAAAAAGAAGGAAGGCAGGAATTCGGGCGCTTGGCAACCAGCCTGGATTGACAAGTGGCAGCTTCCCAGGGGGTCACAGGATGACCTTCTGCGACCTTCCCATAGTCAACGGGAGAAGCTGGATTTGCTTAATGACCATGATTGAGTAGGACTCCACTTCACAACGGCTTGGCTTAGCGGCAGCCGAAGTTTCAGCCGCGATTCAGGGATTGTATTTCTACATTCATTACATTCATTGGGCGCCGGATTCAGTCGGCTCAGATCGGCTCGGGCGAACCAGATGTTAATTTGGCCTCCCGTTCGCCCGATCGGTTGTTGCGAGGACTGGCTGGCCGTGCCCACCCTCCCCATTCCCGCCCTGGAGTCTCCACGCGGCCCGTTCCTCCTGCCCCGTTAAGGGCAGGGCCCTCCCGGACGCTCAAGGAAAGCCTCCGGAGCCTGGGAAGGGCGAAAATGCCCCCCCCCCCCCCGCCGTGGTGAAGGAAGTGGAGTAGGCCACGCCCACCCTGGCCACGCCCCACCCAGCAACCTGGCAAAGCACTGGTTGCTAATATTTTTCAATCCCAAATCGAGGACTATGAGGAGAGACCTCTCCATTCCAGCCAGGACTTACGTTGGACCGGAGGCTTCTCCTGCCTTCGGGGTGCAGCTGGACCCCCTCGGACAATCTCCGCGCCTCCTGAGACTCGGGGTTGTTCCCAAAAGCGATGGCGTCCTTCTGAAAGACAAGAGGATGCACAGGCCTCGTTGCTCGTCCAGCCTCCGGATTTGGGCCTTAGAGGTCCCAAACCTTAGCAGGTTGTCTTCTGCCTTCCTCGGCTTTGGGGGGGGGGGGGGCACAATGTAATTATTTTGCATCCTCTTACATTTTTATTTAACTACTAGCTGTTCCCGCCCACGCGTTGCTGTGGCCCAGTCTGGTTAAATGGCCAACCAATCTGTGTGTAGATCTACACCTGAACACACAAACACATACACACAACCAGCATATAACCCCCAACCTACCTACCTACTCCCTTTCTCCCTCCCTCCACCTCCCTCCCACCCTCCCATATTTCTCCCTCTCTCTCTATCCCCCTACCTACCTACCTAGCTATTGTATTTCTCCCTCTCTATCCCTCTACCTACCTATCTACTTTATTTCTCCCCCTCTCTCTCTCCCTCTACCTACCTACCTACAATACCTACCTACCTACCGTATTTCTCCCTCTCTATCCCTATAGCTGCCTACCTACCTACCTACCTACCTACCTATTGTATTTCTCCCTCTATATCCCTCTACCTACCTACCTACTGTATTTCTCCCCCTCTCTCTCTATCCCTCTACCTACCTACCTACAATACCTACCTACCTACTGTATTTCTCCCTCTCTCTCTATCCCTCTACCTACCTACCTACTTATTGTATTTCTCCCTCTATCCCTCTATCTACCTACCTACCTACCTACAATACCTACCTACCTACTGTATTTCTCCCTCTCTCTCTATCCCTCTACCTACCTACCTACAATACCTACCTACCTACTATATTTCTCCCTCTCTCTTTATCCCTCTACCTACCTACCTACCTACCTACCTACCTACCTACCTACCTACCTACCTACTGTATTTCTCCCTCTCTCTATCCCTATAGCTGCCTACCTACCTATTGTATTTCTCCCTCTATATCCCTCTACCTACCTACCTACTGTATTTCTCCCCCCTCTCTCTATCCCTCTACCTACCTACCTACAATACCTACCTACCTACTATATTTCTCCCTCTCTCTCTCTATCCCTCTACCTACCTACCTATTGTATTTCTCCCTCTCTCTATCTCTCTACCTACCTACCTATTGTATTTCTCTCTCTCTCTATCCCTCTACCTACCTACCTACCTATTGTATTTCTCCCCCCTCTCTATCCCTCTACCTACTTACCTACCTATTGTATTTCTCCCTCTATCCTTCTACCTACGTACCTACCTACCACATTTCTCCCTCCCTCCCTCTATCCCTCTACCTACCTACCTACCTACTGCATTTCTCCCTCCCTCTCTCTATCCCTATAGCTGCCTATCTATCTATCTACCTACCTACCTACCTACTGTATTTCTCCTTGATTCTTATGGACAGAGTATTTTATGTCATAAAGGATGACATAACACCAGTGGCCCACCGCTCTCTCGGTATACAGCTACCTACCTTTTTTACAATTTTTTACATTTCCGTTGCGTGTACCTGGCACAGGTGTGACATCTACACAATCTATATATATATATCATTGGTGCCGTATTTGAAAGGAACATTGTGTGAAAAATTGGAAGTGATCGGTGCAGGACTTCCGGAGATTAGCGCTTTTGAACAAACTCTTGTTACGTTTTTATTTATATAGATTTCCATTCTTTTATTTTATTTATTTATTTATTTATTTTAATTCGATTTATATCCCGCCCTTCTCCACGAGGGACCCAGGGCACGTCCCACATCTGGGTAACATTTATTTATTTATCCATTGGTTGGTATTTTATCCTTTACGTCAAGCGGTGGCCCAGAGGGGGCGCTCTCGCCTCATCATCCGGAAGCTCTGAGTTCCATCCTAGGTGACCGCAGATATTTCTCTCTCTGGGAACAATGAGTCTACCGTATTTTTCGGAGTATAAGACGCAACTTCCTCCCCCTAAAAGAGGGTGAAAATTTGGTGCGTCCTATACACTGAATGTAGCCCCGCCCACCCACCGGCCCCCACCCTTTGGCCTCTGCCTCCCAGCAATGTACCCCCTTGCAGCAAAGGGGGGAAAATGGGGTTTACAGAGGCGGCAATAGGCTCTAGCAATCCCTGCAGCCTGAAACAGCTGATGATCGGGAGGCTCTTAAACTGAAAGTGAAACTGGCTGTTTGCTGCAAGAGGCAAATTGCTGGGAGGCAGAGGCAGATTTTTTCCCCCTTGTGCTAATCAGGCTGTTTGCTGTTTGCTGCAAGGAGGTACCGTAAGTCAATAACTATAAATGCCTCTAGGATGTTCAAATTATTAGACTTATTTTTTAAAGGCTGCTTAATTATTGTTCTAGACAAAATTAACAAAATGGAGAAGCTTTTTAAAATCAATGCTTGATCTGAAGAGAGGCCCAGTGCTATTGCATCTTCTTTTAATTAGCAGAGAATTAACTATACTTTCAGAAAGCCACGTCAATTTTAACAGCACCTGTACAAGGATAATCTGAAATATAACACCACAAACAGCGTATATTGTCGGTACTGTTTGCTACAAGGACGCAAATTGCTAGAAGGCAGAGACAGATTTTTCCGCCTTTTTTTCCTCCTCAAAAGCTAGGTGGGTCTTATACATCAGAGTGTCTTATACTCCGAAAAATACGGTATATCGGCTGGAAAAGGCACTCTTATTAGGATATAACCCGAAGAACATTTTTGTAATCCTCCTGCTTCCGCAAGGGGCTGGACTAGAAGACCTCTAAGGTCCCTTTTTCGATTCTGATTGATTTAATTATTAATTAGGAGACAAAAGAGGAAGAATTTCCACTGTAGGTTAAAATTCCGGCACATTTCTCATTTGACTCATTTGAGAGAATTTATTATACAGGTACTCCTTGATTTACAACACCGTTTAGTGACTGAAAATGACCGTTTTTCACCCTTTGTGACCCCTGCAACATTTCCCAGGATTACGTGATGCAAATCCAGACGCTTGGCAACTGACTCGCATTTACGACGGTCGCAGCGTCTCCCGGGGGGGTCGCGCGATCCCCTTTTGCGACCTTCTGTCAATGGGGGGGGGGGGAAGCTGGATTCGCTTGACGGCCATCCGACTAACAGAACAGCTGCCGCGATTCCCTTAACAAGGGTAGCAACAGAAGCTCATCAAATGGCAAGATTCACTTAACAACTGCCTGGCTGAGCGACAGAGATGTTGGGCTCGATTGCAGCCCTAAGTCGAGGACTACCCAGGTGAAAACTTACGCTGCTGCTTCGGAAGAAGAACGGAATCAGGGGGGTTTGGGACTTGATACCTGGTTAAGAAAAAGGGAGAGACAATTTGAGATGCCACAAGATTCTGGATCTTTCTAGAACTATTGCAACTTTCATTAATCACTTCCTGCTCCAGGCTTACTAATTCTCTCCCTAAGGTTAGCATTCTAATATATCGGAGCATTTAAAACGTGATTAAACTCCACATTTTTCTTCCTAATATCTTCGAGGGGGAATTGCACGGCGTGAGAGGCAAGGTAGCCAAAACAAAATTCCTTTCTTAGAAAACCCAAGGTCATCCTTTCGTCTCTGCGTTTCTGCACCTGACCGGAACTGGATGGGAGGGAAGCTGCCAGCGTGGCAGTGGGAGATGGGACCATGGGATGGACTTGGAGGGTGTGAGGGGGGCGAGGAGATCTTGAACTTTCAACTGGGGGGGGGGGACCGGGAAGCTTCCAGATTCGGGTTTTCCCAGATGTGCCAACTTCATCAATATGAGGAATCCTTTGCCGCGGACTCTGATTTAATTTTGGGTGCTATTTGGATCCCCGATAATTGGCGGTTTTGGCTGCCGCCGCACATCGCTGGCTCCTATTTAGCTGGTGGGGGAGCTTCCTGTCCTAGAGATCTCAGAGGGGGCACACAGCGGCCATCCAGACTGGCCTCTTACCTTCCAGAGAACGGGCCTTCAGCTCCTTTTTGGCCTTCTCCAGTTCCTGGCACAAACTCCGGTTTTGCTGCTCAGCCCCCTGCAACTGTCTTTGGGGGAAAGAGAAGAGAGAAGGGTTACCTGGGGAGGTGGGGGGGGGGTGGCAACGGCACCCTGGGACTCCCACTCCCATAATCCCTTGCCCTGGCCCAGGTGTTGAAGGGAGCTCGGAAAAGCCTTCCTTCTCCCGCTCCTTCCCAGAAGTACAGGGAGTCCTCGACCTGCAACCACAAGGGAGCCATTTCCCCCCGCTGCTAAGCGAGACCGTTGTTAAGTGAATCAGTGCCGTTGTTAATTCGGTACCACGATTGTTAAGTGAATCCGGCTTCCCCGTGGACTATGTTTGTCGGAAGGTCGCAAAAGGGGATCGCGTGACCCCCGGGACACTGCGACCGTCGTAAATGTGAGCCGGTCAAGACTTCTCAACTTACGCCGACAACTTTTATGTTGCTAAGTGAGACAATTGTTAAGTGAGTTTACGTCCCATTTTATGTTGGTAGGTGAGACAGTTATGTGAGTTTTGTTCCCTTTTATGTTGCTAAGTGAAACAGTTGTTAAGTGAGTTTATGTCCCTCTCTTGCCACGGTTGTTAAGTGAATCATTGCAGTTAAGTTAGCAAACCTGGTTGTTATGTCAATTTACCTGGTCAGAAGGTCGCAAAAGGGGATCACGTGACCCCCGGGACACTGCGACCGTCGTAAATGTGAGTCGGTGGCCAAGACTCCCTCAACTTATGCCGACATTTATGTTGCTAAGTGAGACAATTGTTAAGTGAGCTTACGTCCTATTTTATGTTGCTAGGTGAGACAGTTATGTGAGTTTTGTTCCCTTTTATGTTGCTAAGTGAGACAATTGTTAAGTGAATTTATGTCCCTCTCTTGCCACGGTTGTTAAGTGAATCACTACAGTGAAGTTAGCAAACCTCATTGCTACGTGAATTCAGCTGGTCAGAAGGTCGCAAAAGGGGATCACGTGACCCCCGGGACACCGCGACCGTCGTAAATGTGAGTCGGTGGCCAAGACTCCCTCAACTTACGCCGACAACATTTATGTTGCTAAGTGAGACAATTGTTAAGTGAATTTACGTCCCATTTTATGTTGCTAGGTGAGTCAGTTATGTGAGTTTTGTTTCCTTTTATGTTGCTAAGTGAGACAGTTGTTAAGTGAGTTTATGTCCCTCTCTTGCCACGGTTGTTAAGTGAATCATTGCAGTTAAGTTAGCAAACCTCGTTGTTATGTGAATTCAGCTGGTCAGAAGGTCGCCAAAAAAGGGATCGTGTGTGTGTGTCCGTCCGTCCCCCCCCCGGGTCACCGCGACCGTCGTTAAGTAGATGCCAGGGGCCACGCCCCTGAACCGTGTAAAAAAGAAACGGCCCTAAGTCACGTTTGGAACGGTTGTAAGTGCGGGACATTCCTGTATGCCTCAGCATTCGACTGGTTCAGCCGCCTCTGCAAAGAAGGCCCTGGAGGGGGGGCAGAGGGGGGCTTCACTCACCGTTCGAGCCCCGCGTGGGCCGCCTTTAGCTGCTCCAGCTCCGTCTGGATGCTCTGCTTAGCCCGGATCTCGGCTTCCAATGCCGACTGGAGCTCCAATTTGGCCGAGGCTTCCACCTTCTGCAGCCGCCGGGCCTTCCAGAGGCTGTCCTGCAGGGGACAGGGGGGAGGGAGGGGGCGGTTGGTGCGAGGGGAGGGCTTGGGGGGGAGGGGGCGCACCGGGCACTGGCCACGGTTGGGCCCTGAAGGGGCTTTTGGGGGGGGGGAATGGTGGAGCGTGGACTGGGGGGTCTCGCTGGGCGGTCGAGGATTTGCCCAGCAGGTGTGTCTCTCTCTCCGCCCCCAACCCCTCGTGGGAAGGGAGGGAGGGAAGGAGGAGAGAAGGAAGGAAGGAAGGAAAAAAGGGAGGGAAGAGAAGGAAAGAAAAGAAGGGAGGGAGGGGGGGAAGGAAGAAGAGGGAGGGGAAGGAGAAAAAGAAGGGAAGGAGGAAAGAAGGAAAGGGGGAAAAAAGGAAAGATTGAAGGAAGAAAAGAGGGAAGGAGGGAAGGGAAAAAAGGAAAGGTTGAAGGAAGAAAAGAGGAAGGGAGGGAAGGGAGGAAAGAAGGAAAGAAAAGGGAGGGATGGACAAGGTAGGAGAAAAAAGGGAAGAAGGAAAACTGGAAAAAAAGAACGAAGGAAGGAGAGGGAGAGATGAAAGAAGGAAGAAAAGAAGGAAAAGAAAAAAGGAAGGAAGAAGAGATGGAGGAAGAGAAGAAAGGAAAGGAAAAAAGGAAAGATTGAAGGGAGAAAAGAGGGAGGGAGGGAAGGGAGGGAGGGTGGAAGGAAGAAAAGGAAGGAAGGAAGGAAAGAAAGAAAGAAGGAAAGAAAAGGGAGCGATGGAAGAAAGGGGGAGAAAAAAGGGAGGGAGGATAGGAGGAAAGAAAGAACAAGGAAGGAGAGGGAGAGATGAAAGAAGGAAGAAAAGAAGGAAAAGAAAAAAGGAAGGAAGAAGAGATGGAGGAAGAGAAGAAAGGAAAGGAAAAAAGGAAAGATTGAAGAGAGAAAAGAGGAAGGGAAGGAAGGGAATGGAAGGGGAGGGAGGGTGGAAGGAAGAAAAGGAGTGAGGGAAGGAAGGAAAGAAAGAAAAGGGAGAGATGGAAGAAGGGAGGAGAAAAAAGGGAGGGAGGAAAAGAGAAAAGAATGAAAGAAGGAAGGAAAAGAAGGAAAGGAAAAATGGAAGAAAGAAGGAAAGGAGCCAGCCTGATTCAATTCTCCTCCCACCGTTCCTCATGCCCCGCCCCCCATCAAGTGACTCCTCCCTCCCCTCCAGGGCCCTCTTACCGGGGTCTTGGGGCCCGGGCTCTGTGCCCCCGTCTGCTTCAGGGCCTCCATCTCGTCCATCATGCGAGTCGCCATGGCCTGCAGGTAACCCCGGGACTCCTTCTCATCGCTCACCCTGGACGGACGGATGGACAAAAGGGCCAGGAAGGTCAGGGGGATCCATCCGGGGAGGATGGGGGATGGGAGGTACACTCCCTGGCTGCCCACTTCCGCGCCTTCCCACCTCTTCCCACTCCCTTAACGACCACATAGCTTAGTGACAAAAGGCCCAGGTTGGGGAGGAGGGTGGGAGGCCCAGGTTGGGGAGGAGGGTGGGAGGCCCAGGTTGGGGAGGAGGTTGGGAGGCCCAGGTTGGGAAGGAAGGTGGGAGGCCCAGGTTGGGAAGGAAGGTGGGAGGCCCAGGTTGGGGAGGAGGGTGGGAGGCTGCCCATAGATGCTGGGCTCCTTCAAGAGAGAAGAAAAGACACTCTGCGCATCCTCAGAGGCAACCTCGCCCGCGTAAACTCCGGAGGGGGAGTTCTCTCACCACTTCAGAATGTCGGCGATCTGAACCTCCCAGTTGGCAAAGGCGGCTTTGTGGAATTCGGATGTGCAGCTCCCCGGTCCCGGATGCGAGGCGTCATTCCCCCGAGAATCCACCTGTTGCGAGAAGCAGATCGCCGCCTTTAAAACAGCCATTGTGGGGGGGGACGGGACAGTGGGGGGTGAAAGGGGCTACAGCAGGAGTTCAAGTCCCGCTGAATCACAACAACTCCGCTAATGCAAGGGTGGGCAACCTTAAACACTCAAAAAGAGCCGCAAAGCTCCTAAACCGAAGCCTCCCGTTCAGTTCTGGAGACGACCGGAAGTCCGCTTCCCCCACCATAGAGTCTCTTCCTAGCACGGTGTCATATTCCCTCTACCTGTCCTAACCGAAAGCCCTATCAACTGTGGAGCCGATCGGCGACAGGGAGCCGCAGCAGAGGGATGAAGGAGCCACATGTGGCCCCAGAGCCAACCCCTGGGCGAATGCATCGGACCTTCTCGGCCCAGCCTTCCTCACAGGGTTGTTGTTGTGGAGCAAGGTGGAGGGCAAGCACCCCATTTTATGCTCCTGGAGAAAAAGGGAGGGAGGGCAGATGGGGAGGGGAAGGAAGAGGTAACTTGGGAAACCATAAAGTTCCCTGGACGTCTACCTGGTCACCAGAAGGTCGGGGGCTGCAGCTGTTGCTCATGACTGGTTGGCCTCCCCTGTTTAGCTCCATGTTTTCGCACCTGGGAAGAAAAAAAACACCCCACCCCCATTCATCATACAAATAGCCCTCAACTTACGACCGCAACGGGTGGGATCTCCAACGTCTCCATCTTTGGCAACTTTAACGACTTGTGGTTAGCTGGGGGATTCTGGGAGTTGAAATCCACAAGTCTTAAAAGTTACCAAGGTTGGAGACGCCTGGCAACGGGGATCCCAACTTCCATCTCTAAACAATGGGGCCATCGCATGACCGCACCCAATTTCATGGTTGTTGAGGGAATCACACGGTCGTTAAGTGAACCCTCCCTTTGTGTCAACTCATAAAGTTGCCACGGTGAGGAAAAGGGCGGCGGGGTGGGGGGAGAACATATTCCATGCATACCTTCAGCTAGCGTCGGATCTCAGATTACTATAGCAGGCTTGTGAGGGGGCATTCTTGTTGGAGAATGTGATTTATGACACAGACCGCGGGGAGGAGACGAACAGGGGTAAAGTTCAACCATAATTCAAATGAGGCTTAGATCTGACTGCATTAGGGCACTGCCGAAATAGCGCTTCTAATAAATGACTGGTTTTCTTTTGAAAGTTGGCTCGAGGCTCCTGAATCAATTAGGGCATCTTTTGGAAACCTGACACTTTGCTTATTGAAAGCCAGCAGCTGCCAATGGCAATCAGCGATCCGGAACACCTCCTCCTTTCTCTTGCCTACCTGGCTTAGAATCTCCTTCTACCACTCACCGCTGCCTCCTGGCTTTCTCCAGCTGCTCCTGCAGCTGGGCCACCTCCTCGGTCAGAGCCTCGACCTGCCGCCCCTTCGCTTGCAGCTCCTCCTTCCACGGCCCGCACGGCTCCGGCCGTCTCCTGGAGCTGGACCGCTTGAAGATGGCCGTGCTGGGCTTTGCCTGCAACAGAGCCCCACGTCAAACGCGGCATAGCGGCTATGCCAGGGTTGCCCCCTCCCTGTCCCTCGGGCTCCAGGGTGGCCACACTACAGTGTCCAAGATGGCTTTGGTCAGGTCATCTTCAGGATTGACAGGCTGTGGCCGCCGTCAGGATTAAGGTCCTCCAATTGCCTGCAGAGTCCTACCCGCAGCTCCTCCACCTCTTCTTTCAACTTCCGCATTTGTTGCTCCGCTCTCTCTCGTCCCTTTCGCTGCTTGGTCACCTCGCCCACCAGGTTTTCCATCCGGAGCTCCAGCTGCGGGATGAGAAGAGATTTCGCTCATGTTCTGCCGGAAAGGTGGTGTATGGGGGAGTGTCTTGTCTATTCCTGCAGCCCAGACAATCTGGGATGCTTCTCCTTGAGGTGAGGCCTATCTTAAGGTTAAAAAAAAAAAAAAAAAAAAAAAAAAAAAAAAAGGTACCGTATTTTCCAGCATATAAGACGCACCTTTTTCCCTCAAAAAAGAGGCAGAAAATCTGGGTGTGTCTTCTACACTGAATATAGCATTTCTTTGCCTCCCGAAACCCCGCCCCCTTCACCAAAGTTGCAGAGCCTTTAGGAGGCTTGTAGAGTGTTCCTGGGGGGCTGGGGAGGGCAGAAATGAGCAAAAAACGGGCCATTTTGGGGAGGTTTGCAGAGTCCACAAACTTTTATTTTTTAATTTGCCTCTTCACCGCCCTGAGTCCCGAAAGGGAGAAAGTGCGGTATATAAATATAATAAATACTGAAATACTAAAACCTTGGTGCGTCTTATACTCCATAAAATACGGTAAATGCCAGGCCCGCAGTCTTTTTTCTTTTGGACAGTAGCCCTGCCACACTTTCTATTATTGTACTATGCACCTTCTCTGGTGGGAAAATGGGGGTTAGATGATAGGTAGCCATAACAACATTCCTTTCTAGAAAGCCAAGGTCATCCTTTGTCTCTGCAGCTGAACGGAACTGGATGGGTGGAAGCTGCCAGGATGGCAGTGGAAAGATGGGACCATTGGATGGATTGGTGGGTGTGGGGAGGAGATCTTGAACTGTCAACTGGGTGGGGAAAACCGGGAAGCTTTCGGATTTGGGTTTCCCCAGGTGTGCCCACATGGCTCTCTTCGTACATTGGAACTCGGAGGAATCCTTTCCCTCGGACTCTGATTTAATTCTGGATGCTTTGCTGGCTGGAGAATTCTGGGAGCTGAGGTCCTTCAGACTTAAAGTTGCAAAGGTTGGGGACCCCTGCTATAGGTTGTCCTTGACTTAGGATCAAAATTGAACCCCAAATTTCTAATCTAAGTGCAATAGTTTTTGTGAGTTTTGATGTTAAGTGAATCAAGGGCACTTAACTGAGTAACCCTTAGTAAACCGGGAATAAACACCACTCCCTTTAACAATGATGATGCCACTTAGTTGGGTAATGAAACGCCGGCAAGGAAACAGCCAAACTCAGAGAGCACCAAGGACCCCACAGTTCAATTCTGAGCTACACAAATTCTCCTTTATAGATTGGCAGGAAAATCCCTTCTCTCGTCTAGGGCGTTAATCTATGCAGAGCTCTGGATTCTTGGGAAAGACTGCAGAGAGGAGCCTGTGTGTGTGTGTGTGTGTGTGTGTGTGTGTGTGCATGCATGCATGTGCAGAGAAGAAAGTACCTCCTTCCGTCCGCTCTCAGTACGGGCCAGCTCCTTGCGTAGCCCTTCCACCCGTCGAGCAGCAGCTTCCGTCTCCTCCAGTCGTTCCCGCAGCAGGCGCGAGTGCCGCAGCAACTGGGCCTGCAGCTCCCCACACTTGGCCTCGGCGCTCTGCAGTTCCTCTAGCGTGTCCTGATGGCGCTCCTGCTCCTCTTGCAGCTCCCAAGCCTGAGCCTGTAGCTGCTCCTGCAGCTCGGCGAGACCCTACCGTGGGAAGAAGCCGCTGTCAGCACTAGACTCAGGTACCAGGTACAGAAAGTTCCATCTGGGTTGCCAAGTGGTAAAACACCCAGGAACCAGGCGCTGATAGAGCATTGACACCCATTCAGGAGGCGCCATCTGGGTTGCCAAACGGTTAAACACGTAGGAACCAGGCATTGATAGATCATTGATAGCCATAGAGCGAGCTCCATCTGGGTTGCCAAGAGGTTAAAACATGCAGGAACCAGGCATTGATAGATCATTGACAGCCATAGAGTGAGCTCCATCTGGGTTGCCAAGAGGTTAAAACATGCAGGAACCAGGCATTGATAGATCATTGACAGCCATAGAGTGAGCTCCATCTGGGTTGCCAAGTGGTTAAACACGCAGGAATCAGGAGCCGACTGAGATTGGCAGTTCAAGTCCCACCAACTCAAGGTTGACTCAGCCTTCTGTCCTTCCAAGGTGGGTCAAATGAGGACCCAGACTGTTGGGGGCAAGAGGCTGACTCTGTAAACCGCTTAGAGAGGGCTGGAAAAGCTCTGTGAAGCGGGATGTAAGTCTGATATTGCTATTGCTAATGGGCTCCATCCCGCTCTGAGTTCTCTAGGCCCGCTGACAGAAACAGATCGTCAGCGCCTTCCAGATCCTGCTGTCCCTTGAGGGGCTGCAGAAGGTTATCCAAAATCTAATAACGAAATATAAAATAAAAGCAATACCTTCCAGGACCCCTGGCCTTTCCTTGAAAGAACGAGAAACTGGGGAATGCTACCCTCTGTTTACACCGCGTGGCCAAATAACTTTAGGAAAAACAGACTCCGAAGGATTCCTTGAGGCGAGAGAAGCAGAGACTGGGGTTCACCCACCCCCTTTGGTTCTGAGTACGTCGCCCATCGAACTCAAAACCGGATAGAAACAGGAATGTGATCTAGTCAGTTTCAAAATCCTGTCTAGACAGTTTCGCGGTGCTGATTAGCAAACCCGAGTGGCCGGTCCTGCTTGCCGGAAAGTGCATTTTTCTTTAGGCAGTTTTGAGTGAATGAAACGAATAGTTTATACCTCATTTTGCCCAACTTGGAAACTTTGGGATGCTGGACTTCAACTCCCAGAATTCCCCAGGACTGGCTGGGGAATTCTGGATGTTGAAGGCCAGCATCTTAAAGTCCCCGAAATGGATAAACTGTGGTTTACGAGTGGAAGAATAATTGAAATGATGGAATGTGTTAGCCTATATGGCCCCTTTATGCTCATCAGGCATTATTATTTCGATGGGTTGCTAAATCTCCTGATTTGTTTGATCTCAGGATCTTATTGTCAGATCAGACTGATTTTGTTTCCTCTGGGAAACCCCTCTGGGGGTCCGTCTACCTGGAGAGCATCCTTCTTCTCCTGTTCCAGAAATGTCACACGGTCCTCCAGTGCCTTCATCTGGCCCAGGACCACGCGGTTGTGATACTGTTTCTGCATCTTGTCGTTCTCCAGCTGATTTTCTGCCAGGCGGGAGAGAGGGAGAGAGAGAGAAAGGGAGGGAGGGACAGAGAAAGAGAGAAACAGAGAGGGGCAGAAAGTAGGAGGGAGGGAGGGAAAGAGCGGACGAGAGAGAGAAAGGGAGGGAGGGGGAGTCAGAGAAGGAGGGAGAGAGAGGGGAGAGAGGGAGAGAGTGGGAGGGAGGGAGGGAAAGAGAGGGAGAGAGAAAGGGAGGGAGAGATAGAGAGGGGGGAAGGAGGGAAAGAATGGGAGGGAGGGAGTGAAAGAGAGGGAGAGGGAGAGAGAAAGGGAGGGGGAGTCAGAGAAGGAGGGAGAGGCAGGGGAGGGAGGGAGGGAAAGAGAGGGAAAGGGAGAGAGAAAGGGAGGGAGAGACAGAGAGGGGAGAAGGAGGGAGAGAATGGGAGGGAGGGAAAGAGAGTGGGGGAGAGAAAGGGAGGGAGGGGAGTCAGAGAAGGAGGAAGGAGGGAGAGAGAGGGGAGGGAGGGAGAGAGTGGGAGGGAGGGAGGGAAAGAGAGGGAGAGAGAAAGGGAGGGAGAGACAGAGAGGGGGGAAGGAGGGAAAGAATGGGAGGGAGGGAGTGAAAGAGAGGGAGAGGGAGAGAGAAAGGGAGGGAGGGGGAGTCAGAGAAGGAGGGAGAGGCAGGGGAGGGAGGGAGGGAAAGAGAGAGAAAGGGAGGGAGAGACAGAGAGGGGAGAAGGAGGGAGAGAATGGGAGGGAGGGAAAGAGAGTGGGGGAGAGAAAGGGAGGGAGGGGAGTCAGAGAAGGAGGAAGGAGGGAGAGAGTGGGAGGGAGGGAGGGAAAGAGAGAGAGAGGGAGAGAGAAAGGGAGGGAGAGACAGAGGGGGGAAGGAGGGAGAGAGTGGGAGGGAGGGAAAGAGAGAGAGAGGGGAGGGATGGAGGGGGAGTCAGAGAAGGAGGAAGAGAGATGGGAGGGAAGGTGGGAAAGGGAGAGAGAGACAGAGAGGGGGAAGGAGGGAGAGAGTGGGAGGGAGGGAGGGAAAGAGAGAGAGAGGGAGAGACAAAGGGACGGAGGGGGAGTCAGAGAAGGAGGAGGAGAGAAGGGAGGAAGGGAAAGAGAGGGAGAAAGGGAGGGAGGGAGAGACAGAGAGGAGGAAGGAGGGAGAGAGTGGGTGGGAGGGAGGGAAAGAGAGAGAGAGGGAGAGAGAAAGGGACGGAGGGGGAGTCAGAGAAGGAGGGGGAGAGAGGGGAGGACGGGAAAGAGAGGGAGAGAGAAAGGGAGGGAGAGAGAGACAGAGAGGAGGAAGGAGGGAGAGAGTGTGTGGGAGGGAGGGAAAGAGAGAGAGAGGGAGAGACAAAGGGACAGAGGGGGAGTCAGAGAAGGAGGGGGAGAGAGGGGAGGGAGGGAAAGAGAAAGGGAGGGAGAGAGAGACAGAGAGGAGGAAGGAGGGAGAGAGTGGGTGGGAGGGAGGGAAAGAGAGAGAGGGAGAGACAAAGGGACGGAGGGGGAGTCAGAGAAGGAGGGGGAGAGAGGGGAGGGAGGGAAAGAGAAAGGGAGGGAGAGAGAGACAGAGAGGAGGAAGGAGGGAGAGAGTGGGTGGGAGGGAGGGAAAGAGAGAGAGGGGGAGAGAGAAAGGGACGGAGGGGGAGTCAGAGAAGGAGGGGGAGAGAGGGGAGGGAGGGAAAGAGAAAGGGAGGGAGAGAGAGACAGAGAGGAGGAAGGAGGGAGAGAGTGGGTGGGAGGGAGGGAAAGAGAGAGAGAGGGAGAGAGAAAGGGACGGAGGGGGAGTCAGAGAAGGAGGGGGAGAGAGGGGAGGGAGGGAAAGAGAAAGGGAGGGAGAGAGAGACAGAAAGGAGGAAGGAGGGTGGGTGGGAGGGAGGGAAAGAGAGAGAGGGAGAGACAAAGGGACGGAGGGGGAGTCAGAGAAGGGAGGGGAGGGAGGGAGGGAAAGAGAGGGAGAGAGAAAGGGAGGGAGGGAGAGACAGAGAGGGGGAAGGAGGGAGAGAGTGGGAGGGAGGGAAAGAGAGGGAGCGAGAGAAAGAGAGGGAGGGGGTGACAGAGAAGAAGGGAGGGAGAGGGGGGAGGAGGGAGAGAGGGAGAAAGAAAGGAGAAAGTGGGAGGGGGGAAAGAGGGGAGGGAGGAAGGAGGGGATGGAGAGAAAGAGAGGGGGAGAGAAAGAGAAAGGGGGAGGGACAGAGAAAAGAAGAAAGAGAGAGGGGAGAGAGAAAGAGAACCTTAATATCCACTTTTCAATGGCCAACCTACACAGAGCAGGCAGGGCACCGGCAGTCCTCGACTTACAGCCATTTGCTTAGCGACCATTTGAAGTTATGATGGCACTTAAAAAAAAAACGACTTACGACCCATGTTCGCACTTACGACCGTTTCCGCATCCCCACGGTCACGGGATCCAAATTTGGACGCTTAGCAACATGGGATCGGTCGGCTTTGGAGACCTTGTGTCAACTTAGCAACCAGGTTACTAACTTATAACTTACTAACTAACTTAGCAACTGTGGGCAGAAAGGTCATTAAAAAGGGAGGGCGAAGCGCTTAACAATTGTCTTGCTTAGCAACGGACAGTTTGGGCTCAATTGTAGTCGTACGTCGAGGAGTACCCGTACCTGCCTCGGACATCACGATGACGTAAGTCAGTGGTGGGTTGCCAATTTTTTTTACTACCGGTTCGGTAGTGCCGCTTCTACGCATGCGCAGAAGCATCCGGGCAGCTGGGCGGAGCCTCCCACCTCCGCTACTACAGGTTCGCCCGATCCGGGCCGAACGGGGAGGAACCCACCTCTGACGTAAGTATACAATTGTGTCTTTTGCGTGATGAGGCAGGCTTTATCGTCGACATCACGTAGTTTTACCAACTACCTGATGTCGACGACAGAGCCTGCCTCCTCACGCAAATGTTTCCCCAACAACAGAGAGAATATTCAGCTATTTCTCGCACACAGATTGAGAGCAGAGCAAAAGGTCACAATTCCTGACACATTTTTGTCTAAAAAGTGACCTTGATGTTAAGATTGACTTAACAAAGTGACTTTTTTTGGCAATCATAAACAAGTGGTTTGTTACTCACTTCTTTTGGGACTACTACTATTATTATTATTATTATTATTATTATTATTATTATTATTATTATTATTATTATTATCATTATCATTATTATTATCATTATTATTATTATTTTATATTATTATTAGTATTACTATTATTATTATTATATTAGTATTAGTATTATTATTTTATATTATTATTAGTATTGCTATTATTACTATTATTACTATTATTACTATTATTAGTATTACTATTATTATTAGTATTACTATTATTATTATTATATTATCATTATCATTATTATTAGTATTATTATTATTTTATATTAGTATTAGTATTACTATTATTATTATTATATTATTAGTATTATTATTTTATATTATTATTAGTATTACTATTATTACTATTACTATTACTATTACTATTACTATTACTATTACTATTACTATTACTATTATTATTATTATTATTATTATTATTATTATTATTATTATTATTATTATTATTATTATTATTATTATTATTTTGAGTTCTCCTACAGCTTGAGATCGCTTGCTGGCCTCCCATCCAACCACGAACTTAATCCAATCCCTTTTAAATTTAA
Organism: Rhabdophis nuchalis; assembly: GCA_039707465.1. Classification (NCBI taxonomy): domain Eukaryota; kingdom Metazoa; phylum Chordata; class Lepidosauria; order Squamata; family Natricidae; genus Rhabdophis; species Rhabdophis nuchalis. The sequence continues at coordinate 10,035,665 of CM077662.1, read as the reverse complement.
ATTCAATTCTTTTTTCATTCTCAGCTTCGGGGAGGTTGATCAAAAGGCTGCCGTGGATCGATTACTTGCAACTTGGAAAACCGTTCCTGGTTCCAGACAGTAAAAAGATCCAGAAAGAAACGCGCTTTCCTCCGCCCTCCGCAAAATAGTATTTTACAACTACCTGTCAATTGTTTCTTCAAAGTGGCCACCTCGTTTTGGAGACTTCGGATCTCCGCGTCCTTGGCTGAGGTCTTGGAAGGAGATCTCCCCAGGGAATCTGCGTAAGGGTGAGTGCAAGGAGAAGGTAAGAGATCTCCCGTGGATTTCTGGATCGCAGCAATCCAGAGAGGATAGCCTTACTCAGTGGTGAAATTCAATTTTTTTTACTACAGGTTCGGTGGGCGTGGCTTGGTGGGCGTGGCAGGGGAAGGATACTGCAACATCTCCATTCTCTCCCCACTCCAGGGGAAGGATACTGCAAAATCCCCATTCCCTCCCCACTCCAGGGGAAGGATACTGCAAAATCCCCATTCCCTCCTCACTCCAGGGGAAGGATACTGCAAAATCCCCATTTCCTTCCTACTCCAGGGGAAGGATACTGCAAAATCCCCATTTCCTTCCTACTCCAGGGGAAGGATACTGCAAAATCTCCATTCCCTCCCCACTCCAGGGGAAGGATACTGCAAAATCTCCATTCCCTCCCCACTCCAGGGGAAGGATACTGCAAAATCTCCATTCTCTCCCCACTCCAGGGGAAGGATACTGTAAAATCTCCATTCCCTCCCCACTCCGGGGGAAGGATACTGCAAAATCCCCATTCCCTCCCCACTCCGGGGGAAGGATACTGCAAAATCCCCATTCCCTCCCCATCAGCTGGGACTCGGGAGGCACAGAATAGATGGGGGCACGGCCAGCCAGAGGTGGTATTTGCCAGCTCTCCGAACTACTCAAAATTTCCGCTACCGGTTCTCCAGAACCTGTCAGAACCGGCTGAATTTCACCCCTCGTCTTACTCACTCGATTCATTTTGGGGCTGACGGGGTGCTCTGAACCTATAAACAAACACGGCGGAGGGTGGGGTGGCCCCACCCGCTAAGCGAGGCAAAATAAATCAAGCTTGTGCAAACGCTGCTTGGGCTCAAACCTGATTGAGTGGGTTGTGCAAATCCATTTAATGAGGAACGGGCGGAAACTCTCGCGAGTGGGTGGGCCGATTTACCTGAGTCTGCACTCTGTCTATGCTTCGCTTTCTCATTCCCAGGTCACCCGATCCCAAACTACCTTGCCTCCAATGTCGGCAGCCCACAAGGCTAGGAAACCTTGATGAGCGTGGGGTGGACTAGTGGACCTCGAAGGCCCCTTCGCCGCCAACGCAGAGTTGCCTACCTTGCAGTTTCCGACTCAAGTCCAGTTTCTCCCGTTCCAGGTGACGGATCCTTTTCTCTTGCCTGCTGATGCTGGGGCTGGTGGTGGGGGACAGCGGGGGTCTCTCGGGGAAGGGTCTGTGGAGACACAGAGACACGGAGCTCAGAACCGGTTCTGGGTCAACGGGAATCAGCCTGGCACCGAAGGGCAAGCAAAACAGATCCCCTTCCTGAAAAGCAGGAGGGGCCACACAGGTGGGAAGTCCGGGGTCTCGGGAGGGGCGGCGTAGACCCCTTCCGGGATTACGTCCACTCGTGGTCCTGCTCACGGCCGCCAAAACTACTTCTCCTCAGCGTCAGTTGCCGTTGCAGTTAAGGTTTCCTGAAAAATAATGCAGCTTTGGTAGTTCCTGTGTATTTCACAGATTAACAGAGTTGGAAGGGGCCTTGGAGGTCATCTAGTCCAACCCTCCCACCCAAGCAGGAGACCCTCCACCCTTTCTGACCGAGGGCAGTCCAGTCTCTTCTTGGAAGCCTCCAGGGATGAAGCTCCCACAACCTCCGAAGGCAACTTCTGTTCCATGGGTTGATGGTTCTCCCTGTCAGGAAATTCCTCCTTATGTCCAGGTTGAATCTCTCCTTGGTCACTTTCCATCCATTCTTCCTTCTCTGGCCTTCAAAGGGGCTTTGGGAAATAGCTGGACCCCCTTCCTCCTCTCTGGGGAAGCCCCTCAGATATTAGAAGATGCTCTCCTGTCTCCCCTGGTCCTTCTCTTCCCTAGACCAGCCAGGCCCAGTACGTAACAGATTAATGGAGTTGGAAGGGGCCTTGAAGACCCAAGCAGGAAATGCTCCACCACTTCTGACAGAGGGCAGTCCAATCTCTTCTTGAAAGCCTTCAGGGATGAAGCTCCCACACCTTCCGAAGATAACTTCTGTTCCACGTGTTGATGGTTCTCCCTGTCAGGAAATTCCTCATTTCCAAGTTGAATCTCTCCTTGGTCAGTTTCCATCCATTCTTCCTTCTCTGGCCTTCAAAGGTCCTTTGGAGAATAGCTTGACCTCCTTCCTCCTCTCCGGGGCAGCCCCTCAAATACTGGAAGATCCTCTCCTGTCTCCCCTGGTCCTTCTCTTCCCTAGACTAGCCAGGCCCAGTTCCTGCAACCGTCCATCGGATGTTTGAGCCTCCAGTCCCCTCATCCTCATGGTTGCTCTTCTCTGCCCTCTTTCTAGATGTTAGCTATTCCTGCCATCTTCGTAACATCCACAAATGTGGTCAGTTCCCCTTGTATTCCCTCATCTAAGCTGTTTATGAAGATATTGAAGAGTTTTGGATCTGAAACAGAACCTTGTGGTACCCCACTGCTTCCTTCCTTCGATGTAGACCATTGGGTCTCAACCTTCCCAATGCTGTGACCCTTTAATGCAGTTCCTCGTGTTGCGGTGACCCCCCAACCATAAAATTATTTGATATTTTCAAAAATATGTGTTTTCCGATGGTCTTAGGCGACCCCTGTGAAAGGGTCCAAAGTGGTCCCGACCCACAGGTGGAGAACCCCTGATGTAGATGTACACCCATGAAGGACTACTCACTGAGTAGGGTTCGTCATCCAGTTGCAAATCCATCTGATGGGGGATGCTATCTCTATCCCACAATTTCCTAGCTTACCAAGAAGTAAGTTATGGTTTGCTTTGTTGAAGTCTAAGCATATTACGTCCACCATATTTCACTGGTCTACTAGTTTAGTCGCTGTGTTGGAGAATGAAATAAGATGGGCTTGGCGTGATCTGTTTTTAAACAAACCGAGGCTGACTTCTAGTTATTACTTTACTCATTTCTAGATGTTGGCAGATGTGTTTATAAAATTATCTTTTCCAGGATCTTCCTGTGAATTCGTTCCGTAAAACTTACTTGCTGGGAAACAGGCCAGGCCAGTTCGATGCCTACAAAATTTGCAAACTTGCAAATTGTACGGTAGGCAGGCACTCTTATTGAAATCACAATATTGTGTTGTAATACAGAGAGTCCTCAACTTACAACCACTAACCGAGCCCCAGATTTTGGGGCTGAGTGAGTTTTGCCCCCATGTCCTTCCTTTCTGGGTCACGGTCGTTAAGTGAATCACCCTGACCCTCATCGCTGTTAAGTGAACCTGGCTTCCCCGTTGACTTTGCAGGTCAGAAGGTCACAAAATGGGGACCCCGGCACCCTGCGGCCGTCGTAAATAAGAGTCCCCTTTGCCAAGCTGACCGGTGTTTCGATCACGTGACCACAGGGTGCTGCAATGGTCGTTAAAAGTGTGAAAAATGGTCGTCGGTCACTTTTCTCGGGGATGTTGCAATTTCGAACGTGGTAAGTTGAGGGCTGCCTGTATTCACAGTTGGGCATCCCTTACATCAGGGGTCTCCAAACTTGGGAACTTTCAGACTTGTGGACTTCAACTCCCAGAATTCCCCGGCTGGTCCACAAGTCTTAAAGTTCCCAAGGTTGGGGACCCCTGCCTTACAGGAATTGGGGGCCGACTATCCATTACATGCACAGAAGCATTAAATACATTTAATGCATGCACAGGAGCATTAAATACATTTAATACATGCACAGGAGCATTAAATACATTGAATGCATGCACAGGATCATTAAATACATTTAATGCATGCACAGGAGCATTAAATACATGTAATGCATGCACAGGAGCATTAAATACATGTAATGCATGCACAGGAGCATTAAATACATGTAATGCATGCACAGGAGCATTAAATACATTTAAAGCATGCACAGGAGCATTAAATACATGTAATGCATGCACAGGAGCATTAAATACATGTAATGCATGCACAGGAGCATTAAATACATGTAATGCATGCACAGGATCATTAAATACATGTAATGCATGCACAGGAGCATTAAATACATTTAAAGCATGCACAGGAGCATTAAATACATTTAATGCATGCACAGGAGCATTTAATACATTTAATAGGAGCATTTAATGCATGAACAGTTGGGTGTCGGCATACCGCAGCCTCCTGCTGCAAAAATCAAAATGATGGAAAGCATCCAAAATCCCCCCTACATGTTGAAAGATCAAATCGCCCTGCTTATCATCTTATTCTCGGACAAGTCCCAGATGCCCGGCAGAAAGCCGACGGCCGCAGCTCCCCTATTGGCTGGTGGGTAGCCATTTTGAGATAGGCTGCTGCTAAAGCTGGAGGCCCCACGCTGCCCGGAGCACGAAAAAGGAAGAGCCGAGCGGGAACGAAGGCGGAAAGCAAATCAAGGCAGGGGTTACTCACATTCCAGAGGTGTAGGTGAATCCCACGAAGGGGAGGTGGTGGGCCGAGAAGGTGGCGTGGGACATCGGCGGGAGGGTTTCCTAAAAACCAGGAGTGGAGGAGAAAAATCAGGCACCATTTTCCCCTCTCCTGGGCATGCAAGCGAGGACAGAAGGGGTCGTTAGGGGCAGGGGCTTCCTCCGACACTACAGGGTCTGTGTTCAAGGTTAAGCGGAAGAGCCCTGTTGCATACCCCCATATACGCACGTATACACACGAAGTGAGGATCTGGGGCAGGGGTCTGCGAAGTTGGCTCTTTGAAGACTGGTGGACTTCAACTCCCAGAAATCCCCAGCCAGCATGTCCACCAGTCTTCAAAGAGCCAACTTCACAGACCCCTGATCTGGGGGTGGGGGATGGGGATAGGGTTTCCCAACCTTGAGCACATTAAGGCATGTGGACTTCAACTCCCAGAATTCCCCAGCCAGCTTAGCTTAGCCTACTTGGCTGGGGCATTCTGGGTGTTGACATCCACGTGCCTTAGACTGACTTAGAATGAGAAAGGAAGAATGAGGGAGGGAGGGAAGGAAAGAAAGAAAGAAAGAAAGAAAGAAAGGAAGGAAGGAAGGAAGGAAGGAAGGAAGGAAGGAAGGAAGGAAGGAAGGAAGGAAGGAAGGAAGGAGAAAGGATGAGATAAAGAAAGAAAGAAAGATGGAAGAAAAAAGAAAGAAACAAAAGGGAGGAGAAAGGAAGAGAGAAAGAAAGAAGGAAAAAGAAAGAAAGAAAGAAAGAAAGAAAGAAAGAAAGGGAGGGAGGGAGGGAGGGAGGAGAAAGGAAGAGAGAAAGAAAGAAAGAAAAAAGAAAGAAAAAGAAAGAAAGGAAGGAGAAAGGATGAGATAAAGAAAGAAAGAAAGATGGAAGGAAAAAGAAACAAAAGGGAGGAGAAAGGAAGAGAGAAAGAAAGAAGGAAAAAGAAAGAAAGAAAGAAAGAAAGAAAGAAAGAAAGGGAGGGAGGGAGGAGAAAGGAAGAGAGAAAGAAAGAAAGAAGAAAGAAAGAAAGAAAAAAGAAAGAAAAAGAAAGGAAGGAAGGAAGGAGAAAGGATGAGATAAAGAAAGAAAGATGGAAGGAAAAAGAAAGAAACAAAAGTGAGGAGAAAGGAAGAGAGAAAGAAAGAAAGAAAAAAGAAAGGAAAAAAGAAAGGAAGGAGAAAGGATGAGATAAAGAAAGAAAGAAAGAAAGAAAGATGGAAGGAAAAAGAAAGAAACAAAAGGGAGGAGAAAGGAAGAGAGAAAGAGGAAAAAGAAAGAAAGAAAGAAAGAAAGAAAGAAAGAAAGAAAGAAAGAAAGAAAGAAAGATAGATAGATAGATTTAGGCAGCCTCCCATGGCATCTCCTTCCCTCCGTCCTGTAGCCTCCCAAATTTCCATCCAATCTCAAATCCGGCCAACCCCCCAACCCCCAAGTCCTCTCTAGGGCAGGGGGCTCAGGATCTGCTGGGCAACCTCTGGGGTTCCTGCCCCTCTTGCCCTCCAGCCTGGCAGGGACCCTTGGCGTCCACCCTGGGCATCCCGGAGGGTTACCGCTTCCTTGAGGGAGTCATCGTCCACATCGAAGTTGGAGGTGTCGGCCGGACTGGCCACGTCGGGGACCAAGGGAGGAGGGCTCTGCCGGAGGTCCTCCCAGGCGATGCCCGCGAAGAAGGGGTGGCGCGTGAAGTCCTCGATGCCCTTCTGGCCCAGGCGGACCTCTTGCCGGCACAGGAGCTCCCGGATCAGGTCCTTGGCGCTCTCCGAGACGTCGGTGATATCCGTGGGGAACTGCAGGTGGTCCTGGAAGAGGAAAGAGAAGGGCGGATGCATGGAGGGCCCGGCCTCTTGGGGGGGGGGTGTCTATCGGGTACCCTTGGGCAGCTGGTATCGATAGGGGGCGCTGTGCTCCACCGGGGACTCCGGAAACCAACATTCCTGGAGTAATTACGGGAGCTACCAGAAGCTCCCATATAACACCAATCCTGCGCGAGCTGCATTGGCTTCCTGTGGTCTTTCGGGTGCGCTTCAAGGTCTTGACGACCATCTTTAAAGCGCTCCATGGCTCGGGGCCTAGTTATATGCGAGACCGCCTCCTGCCCCATACATCCCTCAGACCGATACGCTCCCACAGAGAGGGCCTTCTCAGGGTGCCGTCGGCCGGACAATGCCGACTGGCGACACCCAGGGGAAGAGCCTTCTCTGTGGCGGGCCCTGCCCTTTGGAACGACCTACCCCCTGAACTCCGGACCATCACCGACCTCCGCCTCTTCCGCCAATGTCTAAAGACATACTTTTTTCATCAAGCCGGCCTAGCCTAACCTCTCATGGGGACTGTAGAAAAGTTTTAAATTGGGTTTTAATTAATAATTGGTTTTAGCACAGGTTTGGGATCTAATATATATTTTTTAAATTATTTATGTTCTATTTTGTATGTTTTTTTAAATCTCCCGTGCGCCGCCCTGGGTCCTTTGCGGAGAAGGGCGGGATATAAATGTAATAAAATAAATAAATAAATAAAATAACTGGGATCAGGAAAGCAACAGATCGGGGTTGAAGCAAGGTAACCAAGATCAGGAAAGCAACAGGTCAGGGTTGAAGCAAGGTAACCAAGATCAGGAAAGCAACAGGTCAGGGTTGAAGCAAGATAACCAGGATCGTGAAAAAACAGATCATGGTTTAAGCAAGATAACCAACTTCATGAAAGCAACAGATCGGGGTTGAAGCAAGGTAACCAAGATCAGGAAAGCAACAGATCAGGGTTGAAGCAAGGTAACCAACTTCCTGAAAGCAACAGATCAGGGTTGAAGGAAGGTAACCACAATCATGAAAAAACAGATCAGGGTTTACACAAGGTAATCAAGGTCACGAAAACAACAGATCAGGGTTGAAGGAAGGTAACCAAGATCATGGAAAAACAGATCAGGGTTTAAACCAGGGTAAGAGGAAGGCTGCACAGCTGTCAGAATTCACCCTGCATTAACAGAAGCGAAGTGGCAAGCTCACCCTCCAAGAACGGGCTACAGCTAGTCCTCGACTTACAAGCATTCGTTTAGTGACCATTCAAAGTTGCAACGGCACCCATAAAAGTGACTTAGGGGCAGTTTCACACTTATGACTCGCGTTTATGACGGTGGCTGCTTCCTCCGGGGGGGGGAGGGTTCACGTGATCCCTTTTTGCGACCTTCTGGCCAGCGACGTCCAGGGGGGGGAGCCAGATTCACTTAACGACCAGGTGACCCGCTTAACAACGGCAGCGATGCACCGAGCAGCCGTGGGGGGCGAGAACGGTCGTAAAACGGGGCGAAACGGAAAGGGGGAGCCGAAGGGTGGCCGTACGCTTGTGCCAGGGGGAAGAAAGGCCCCGCCGTGGGATCATTTGAGGTGACTCGTGAAAGCGAGCCAAGCTGGAACTGGGAGGGGTTCGCACCCAGGGCCGGCAGCCAATTTGACTTAGGGAAGGCGTTGCCCGAATCTTTTGCCCCAGGCAAAAAAATAATAATTCTCTGGTCTATCAGCTACTGAACGGGTGTAACATCCAGCGGTTGAGCCCGACCAACGGACGATGGGCTTTGTGGTCCTCCCAAGGGCCTCCCTCCTTCCTAGATCTGAAGATTTCACCAGGGGGACCCATCCCTTCGCTCAGTAGCTCTTTCGGCTCCTAACGGCTTAACGCTTTGTCCTCCCTCCTGATCTGTGCCAGGTCTCCCAGCTTGTATACACCAGGAATCCGAATCAGGACAGAGCTGGGAGGGACCTCGGAGGTCCTCTAGTCCAGCTCCCCTGCTCAAGCAGGAGAACCTACACTATTTTGATCAATCAATCAATCAATCAATCAATCAGCCAGTCAATCAAACAGAACAGAGCTGGAAGGGACCTTGGAGGTCCTCTAGACCAACCCCCCTGCTCAAGCAGGACAACCTACACCATCTCAGACAAGGGGCTGCCCAGTGTCTTCTTGAAGGCCTCCAGGGATGAAGCTCCCACAACTTCTGTTCTTTACAGATTAAGACAGTTGGAAGGGACCTTGGAGGTCATTTAGTCCAACCCCCTGCCCAAGCAGGAGACCCTCCACCATTTCTGACCGAGGGCAGTCCAGTCTCTTCTGGAAAGCCTCCAGGGATGAAGCTCCCACCACTTCTGAAGGCAACTTCTGTTCCATGGGTTGATGGTTCTCCCTGTCAGGAAATTCCTCCTTATTCCCAGGTTGAATCTCTCCTTGGTCAGTTTCCATCCATTCTTCCTTCTCTGCCTCTTCTTGAAGACCTCCAGTGATGGTGAGCCCACGATTTCTGGTGGCAAGCTGTTCCACTGGTTGATTGTCCTCAATTCCTTCTCCTGCCTGCTTCTCTCCTTGATTCGTTTCCGTCCATTGTTTCTTCTCCTGCGTTTAGGTGCTTTGCAAAACAAGTTGACCCCTTCTTCTTGGGGGCAGCCCCTCAAATATCGGAACAACTTCTATCCTGTCCCCCTTAATTCTTCTTTCCTCTAGACTAGCCAGACCCCAAATCCTGCAGCCGTTCTTCAAATGTTTTAGTCTCCAGGCCTTTGATCCTCTTAGTTGCTCTTCTCTGCATCTTTCCCCAAAGTCTCAACATTTTATTATTATTATTTATTTTTGCTGGCTGGAGAAGTCTGGGAGCTGAAGTCCTTCAGACTTAAAGTTGCAAAGGTTGGAGACCCCTGGCCCAGGCCCTGACACTGACAGCTTTGCTGGCTGGAGAATTCTGGGAGCTGAAGTCCTTCAGACTTAAAGTTGCAAAGGTTGGAGACCCCTGGCCCAGGCCCTGACACTGACAGCTTTGCTGGCTGGAGAATTCTGGGAGCTGAAGTCCTTCAGACTTAAAGTTGCAAAGGTTGGAGACCTCTGCTTTACACAAACCAGGGTTGTAGTAGCTTTTTCGGCAGTGGCTGCTGCTGCACATAGCTGGCTCGTGTTTAAGGGATCGTATTGTGGGAGCTTCATCCCGAGATGCAAAAACCAGCTGAATCTCAACCAGCTGAATCTCTACATGGGACTCCCCTTGAGGTGCACCCCAAGACTCCAGCTAGTGCAGAATGCGGCCGCGCGGGGGATCTTGGGAGCCTCTCGGCATTCCCATGTAACACCTCTCCTGCGCGAGCTGCACTGGCTGCCTGTGGCCTTTCGGGTGCGCTTCAAGGTGTTGATCACCATCTTTAAAGCGCTCCATGGCACGGGTCCTGGTTACTTGCGAGACCGCCTCCTTCCTCATACATCCCTCCGACCGATTCGCTCCCACAGAGAGGGCCTTCTCCGGGTGCCGTCGGCCAGGCAATGCCGGCTGGCGACGCCCAGGGGAAGGGCCTTCTCTGTGGTGGGCCCTGCCCTTTGGAACGACCTACCCCCTGATCTCAGGACCATCACGGACCTCCGCCTCTTCCGCCAACATCTAATGCATTTTAGAATTTTAACTGGGATTTTTAGCACAGGTTTTTAGTTTAATTTATTCTTAACTTTTTTGTATTTATTGTTATTTATTGATTTTGATTTCCTGTGCACCGCCCTGGGTCCATTTCAATGGAGGAGGGCTGTTCTATAAATCTAAATAAATTAAATTAAATTAAAGACACACTTCTTCCATCTAGCTGGCCTGGCCTAATTTCCGAGACTATTTTATCGACTGTTTTTAAATTAATGTAAAGTTTTAATAAGTGGGTCTTAAATTGATTTTAGCACAGGGTATTGTTTAATTTAATAGGATTTTATATTGATTATTTACAACGTATTTATTCTTTTTATATATGTTTGTATCCGTGTTCTTAATCTCCTGTGCACCGCCCCGAATCCCTTAGGGAGAGGGCTGCGGTATATAAGTTAAATAAAACATAAAACCACGGAGGACTGCCTGTAAAACTCCCTGGAAATCACCAAGCAGGGAGAAAGTAGTTGTAATTTTGGCAAGCCATCTAGGCTTCTTTCCAACCTAAGATCAAGGATTCTGTATGCGATAAGAGGTTCTTTCTTTCTTTCTTTCTTTCTTTCTTTCTTTCTTTCTTTCTTTCTTTCTTTCTTTCTCTCTCTCTCTCTCTCTCTCTCTCTCTCTCTCTCTCTCTCTCTCTCTCTCTCTCTCTTTCTTTCTCTCACTCTTCTTTCCCCCATTCTAACCTTTCCCTATCTCTAACTTAAGACGTATCTTTTCCATCAAGCCGGTCTACCTTAAAGCTTAGAGCTCTGACACAATTGAATTTTAGCCAATGAGTAAATGTATTTTAGAATTTTAATGGGAATGTTTTAGCACAGGTTCTTAGTTTAATTTATTTTAGACATTATTACTGTATTTATTGCTATTTATTGATTTTAATTTCCTGTGCACCGCCCTGAGTCCATCTCGATGGAGAAGGAGCGGTTATACAAATCGAAATAAATAAATAAATAAAATCTCTCCTTCCTTCTTCCTCCCTCCCTTTTTCCTCCCACCCTCCCTCCCTTCCTTCTTTCTTCTTGCTCTTTTTCTCCTCCACTCTAACCTTTCCCTATCTCTCCTTCCTTCTTCCTCCCTCCCTCCCTCCCCCCCTCTCTTTCTTCCTTCCTTTCTTTCTTTTTCTTTCTTGTTCCCCTCATTCTAACCTTTACCTATCCTTCCTTCCTTTCTTTCTCTCTCCTTTCCCCCACTCTAACCTTTCCCTATCTCTCCTTCCTTCTTCCTCCCTCCATCCCTTCCTCCCTTTTTCCTCCCTCCCTCCCTCTTTCTTTCCTTCCTTCCTTCTTTTTTCATTCATTCATTCATTCATTCATTCATTCATTCATTCATTCATTCATTTCAGTAGCTGCCCATCTCAATCAATGACTCTGGGCCGCTTACAATTCAGAATATGTTCTACACTTATAAAGCTATAAAAAGCATGATAAAACAATAAAACCAGTTTTAAAAAAAACACATTAAAAGCCGTCGAGAGTTTTAAAACGTCTAATTTGAAGTCAACACAAGAGCCAATTGTTGGTCAACGTGACTGTGACTCTGGACTGGCAATTTTCGGTGGGGCATTTAGGGAAAGGTCCCACCCCTCGAGGTGGCAGTTCTCCATTATCGGAAGTGCCCAAGGAAGGTCTGGATAATGACCTTTTCTGCTATAATGGAATGAGGAAGGAAGGAAGGAAGGAAGGAAGGAAGGAAGGAAGGAAGGAAGGAATAAGGAGGAAGACAGGAGAGAAGGAGGGAACACAGGGAAGGAGGAAAGAAAGAAAATAGAATGACAAGAAATGAAGCAGAAAGGAAGGAAGATAATAGAATGAGGAAGGAAGGAAGGAAGGAAGGAAGGAATAAGGAGGAAGACAGGAGAGAAGGAGGGAACACAGGGAGGGAGGGAGGAAAGAAAGAAAATAGAATGACAAGAAATGAAGCAGAAAGGAAGGAAGATAATAGAATGAGGAAGGAAGGAAGGAAGGAAGGAAGGAAGGAATAAGGAGGAAGACAGGAGAGAAGGAGGGAACACAGGGAAGGAGGGAGGAAAGAAAGAAAATAGAATGACAAGAAATGAAGGAGAAAGGAAGGAAGATAATAGAATGAGGAAGGAAGGAAGGAAGGATGGAAGGAAGGAAGGAATAAGGAGGAAGACAGGAGAGAAGGAGGGAACACAGGGAGGGAGGGAGGAAAGAAAGAAAATAGAATGACAAGAAATGAAGGAGAAAGGAAGGAAGATAATAGAATGAGGAAGGAAGGAAGGAAGGAAGGAAGGAAGGAAGGAAGGAAGGATGGAAGGAAGGAAGGAATAAGGAGGAAGACAGGAGAGAAGGAGGGAACACAGGGAGGGAGGGAGGAAAGAAAGAAAATAGAATGACAAGAAATGAAGGAGAAAGGAAGGAAGATAATAGAATGAGGAAGGAAGGAAGGAAGGAAGGAAGGAATAAGGAGGAAGACAGGAGAGAAGGAGGGAACACAGGGAGGGAGGGAGGAAAGAAAGAAAATAGAATGACAAGAAATGAAGGAGAAAGAAAGGAAGATAATAGAATGAGGAAGGAAGGAAGGAAGGAAGACAGGAGAGAAGGAGGGAACATAGGGAGGGAGGAAAGAAAGAAAATAGAATGACAAGAAATGAAGGAGAAAGGAAGGAAGATAATAGAATGAGGAAGGAAGGAAGGAAGGAATGAATAAGGAGGGAGACAGGAGAGAAGGAGGGAACACAGGGAGGGAGGGAGGGAGGAAAGAAGATAATCGACTTCTAACCATTGGCTTAGTGACGGTACAGAGTTACGACGGCAAAAGCGACTGACAACTGGTCCTTCAAAACTGGTCTTCATTCATCGGCTTTAAAAACCGTTCTCTCGAGGATAAAGGGCATTTCACCCGTTTTTCACCTACGGCGGCCGCCGAGCTCACCTCGTGGTTCATGATCTTGCCGTAGGTCTCCACCAGGGACTCGGCGTAGAAGGGGGTCTCCCCGAAGAGCAGCTCGTACATGCAGACGCCCAGAGACCACCAATCGCACTCGGGGCCGTATTTGCCCTTCCGGTCCTCCATGGCTTGCAGGATCTCCGGGGAGATGTAGTCGGGGGTGCCCACGGCCACCGAGGACTCCACCTGGGCGGGAAGAAGGGCAGCGGGGGAGGAAAAAGGCCTTTCAGACTCGGCAACTTTGGGGACTCCAACTCCCAGAATCCCCCCCGCTCCCCCCTAGCCAGCCAGCCAGCCTGGAATTCTGGGAGTTGAGGTCCCAATGTGGCTTTATACCAGGGGTCTGCAAAGTCGGCTCTTTTAAGACTGGTGGACTTCAACTCCCAGAGTTCCCCAGCCAGCTATGCTGGCTGGGGAACTCTGGGAGTTGAAGTCCACCAGTCTTAAAAGAGCCGACTTTGCAGACCCCTGCTTTATACCAATGCTGGTTTATTTGGCGCGTAGCTGGTGCCCTCGATGTTAAGTCAGGCGTTGGCTTGAGGGCATCGTGACAACATGCGTCATCGTTTGGTACCCAGACCCCCTCCTTGCTGGGTCCCTCCCACCAGGTAGATCAGCTTAACTCTGAACCTGGTTGAACTGTAAACCTGGTTTAATAATCTTTATTGTCACTGTACTAAAATTACAATGAAATTGGTTAACTCTAAACCTGCCTTAATTCTGAACCTGCCTTAGCTCTAAACTCAATTTAGCTCTAAACCTGGCTTAACTCTACACCCGGTTTAGCTCTGCACCTGGTTTAGCCCTAAACCCGCCTTAATTCTGAACCTGGCTTAGCCTCTAAACCTGGCTTAGCTCTAAACCTGGCTTAGCCCTAAACCTGCCTTAATTCTGAACCTGGCTTAGCTCTAAACCTTGCTTAACTCTAAACCTGGTTTAGCCCTAAACATGCCTTAATTCTGAACCTGGTTTAGCCCTAAACATGCCTTAATTCTGAACCTGGCTTAGCCTCCAAACCTGGTTTAACCATAAACCTGCCTTAATTCTGAACCTGGCTTAGCTCTAAACCTGCCTTAATTCTGAACCTGGCTTAGCCTCTAAACCTGGTTTAACCATAAACCTGCCTTAATTCTGAACCTGGCTTAGCTCTAAACCTGCCTTAATTCTGAACCTGGCTTAGCCTCTAAACCTGACGGCTTCTAAACCTGACTTAGCTTCTAAACCTTGCTTAGCTCTAAACTTGGTTTAACTCTAACCCTTGCTTAGCTCCAAACTGGGCTTACCTCTAAACCTGGTTTAGCTCTAAGCGTAGCATAGCTCTAAACCTGGCTTAATTCTGAACTTGGCTTAACCTTAAACTTGTCTTAGCTCTATACTTGGCTTAATTCTGATCCTGGCTTAGTTCTAAACCTGGCTTAGCTCCAAACATGGCTTAATTCTAAACTTGGGTGCACTCTAAACCTGGCCTTAGTTTAACAAAACCTGCCCTGTGCAACTAAACAGACCATCTTCAGGAAACGAACTGGCTCCCCACCAAAGCTGATGCCCACAATACACTGGCAAAGACCCCACCCTCTTTGCTCTGACCCTCGTGCGTTGCCTGCCTGCCTGGGGAGGGGGGGCTGTCTACCCCATGACCATCCAGGCCAGCCCTCCCCAACCACAGCTGGACGACAATCCCCATCCGACCCCAGGCCAAGCTCACCGTGCCGTCCGGAGCCAGGCGAAGGCAGGACCCAAAGTCAGCCAGGCGGATGTGCCCGCTGGTGTCAATCAGAATATTGTCCGGCTTGATGTCCCTGTGGAGGGAAGGGGAGGGGGGCCCTTTGGTAAGTGGTGGGACCTCAGAGAAGTAGAAAGGTTGGGGGACTGTGGGGCCCTCGGGGAAGGGCCAGGGGGCCACCCACACCTTCCCTCAAACATGGTCAAGTGGTAAAGGATGGAATTGCTGAGTCAACCTTGAGCCTGGTGGGATTTGAACTGCCAAATTGCAGTCTACTGTCAGTCAGCAGAAATAGCTTGCAGTACTGCATTCTAACCACTGCGCCACCGTGGCTCAAAATAATAATAATAATACCTGTTGTAAGTCAAGGGCAACCTACAAAATGCTACTGTGCTTTCATAAGTCGCCGTGTGGCTTTCTGACCCATCCCGGCGAGCGCCCCCCACCCACGGCCACCGTCAACAGAAGGAAAAAGGAAGAAGAGACTTACCTGTCCGCATTGAACATCCGAACAAAACATTCAGACTAATTGACATCTCATAAAAAGGGATTTAAAGATCTGTGTTCTCACAGACAAGCACACTTCAGAGCTCACTGACAATGTCTCCTCAAACAGTGATGAATTGTTTGCTAAGGTCGGAGCTCAAATCAACAGCCAAGACTTACCTGTGGACATACTGGAGCTGATGGAGGGAATGGATGGCCAGGACCATCTCCGCCAGGTAGAAGCAGGCCATGTCTTCCGGCAGCCGGTCCTCAAACTTGCTCAGCAGGGTGAGTAGGTCTCCTCCAGCATAATAATCCATCACCAGGTACTGTCAAAAGAACCGCCAACCTCTAAGCATCCCTTCCCAACCTGCGTTCGGCAGCTGGGGACTTCAACTCCCAGAATTCCCCCCCAGCGGCGAGGGGCTTGCTGAGAATTCTGGGAGCTGAAGTTCACACCTTCCCAGTGGTGAATACAGAAGCCTGAATGAACTTAATAAGATGTTGGATAGCCATTTGTCTGAAACGGTATAAGGTTCCTGCCTAGGCAGGGGGTTGGACTAGAAGACCTCCAAGGTCCCTTTTCCAGCTCTGTTATTCTGTAAGGCTCTCCTGCTTGAGCAAAGGGGCTGCACTAGATGACCTCCAAGGTCCCTTCCAACTCTGTTATTCTGTAAGGCTCTCCTGCTTGAGCAAAGGGGGCTGGACTAGAAGACCTCCAAGGTCCCTCCCAACTCTGCTGTTGGATTGTATTGTATCATAGTGCCCTCCCTCCTTCCAAAGCAGGTCCAAATTTTTACAAGCTCCTCCCTCTATGGGCACCCAATGTGCTCCATTCACACAACCCACCCACCCCCAAACCTGTGACTTGGGAGCTGGGTTTAGCACGTCGTGCGAACGGAGGAAATCAGGTCTGCAAAGCAAACCACCGACTCAGAGGCCGCAATGGGGCCAAGCATCCACTGCCCCAAGCCCCTTTCCTCTGCTCGCTTCGTCCCCATGCTGCACCCCAGAGACGTTTTAAACCACCAATGCCGGTTCCCAACGGACCGGCATCCGAGAGGAAACCCGGTTTTAAAAATCCCCTGCCCCGCGGGATTCGAAAACGCGCCCTCGTCTCACCAGGTAGTGCTCGTCCTGGAAGGCATAATGCAAGGTGGTAATCCATTGTCGGTCGCCGTGCACCAGCACATCGCGTTCCTCTCGGAAACAGGCTGTCTGAAAAGAGACGGGTGCAAAAGATGGCAAATCCTTGCTTAACGCACCCGACACCTGTGCTCTTCGGGCGGAGAAAAAGTGTTAAAGACGGTCTTCGATTTACGACTGCAATCGGGACTGGAATTTTGGTTGTAAGTCAGGGTGGCCGTTAAGCCGAGGATCATTTGTCGCTACGTTGGGGCGGTCCTTAAGTGATACAGTCATTAAGCGGGATGTCACATGCCCACGGCTTGCAACCTTCCCGGTCAGCTTCTCCACTGACTTGGCTTGTCAAAAACTGCCTGGGAAGGTCCCGAAAAGTATAAAATGTAAAATATTAATATTGAAAGCAAATCATGAATATAACCTTCATAAGCTAATAAAGTCACCTTAAGGTAAAAGGGAAAGGTTCCCAATGCACATCTGTGCTAGTCGTTCCCAACTCTAGGGGGCGCTGCTCATCTCCGTTTCAAAGCCCAAGAGCCAGGGCTGTCCGGAGACGTCTCTGTGGTCATGTGGCCGGCATGACTCAACGCCGAAGGCGCACGGAACGCCGTTCCCTTCCCACCAAAGGTGGCTCCTATTTTTCTACTCGCATTTTTTACCTGCTTTCGAACTGCTAGGTTGGCAGAAGCTGGGACAAGTCACGGGGGCTCCCTCCGTTATGCGGCGCTGGGGATTCGAACCGCCCAACTGCCGAGCTTTGTGACCAACCAGCTCAGCGTCTTTAGTCCCTGAGCCACCCTGAAAACTGCCTTCGTCAATCCTAATTATAAAAATAATTCTTCGGTCCTTGGTTAGGACTCGAACGATTAAGTTTCCACCCATTCTAGATTGCGAATCGAACTCTTCACTCCCCACAAGGATCATAATTTATCCCATTTATAATGCTACCGACTCTCAATAACTCCGCATGGCTCACAACCAAGATAGAAATGGCAATAATTTAATGTGAATCCAAAGAAGAACCAGGGGAGTCTTGAAAAAGATAAAAGTTTATAAATATATTTGATGCGATGTATTTGAAAGAATACGGAATAATATGAAACTTGGAGGAATATCGAAGAGGTGTATGAAAATACTTTGTAATCAGCAGATAACACTTTCTATAGCAGGGGTCCCCAACCCCCGGGCCGCGGACCGGTGCCGGTCCGTGGCTGGGTGGGAGCCGGGCCCCAGGGCTGGAGAGGAGGAGGGGGCAGCCCCTTGAGCAGAGCGCGCGGGAGAACGCAGGCTGTTCGTGCCGTTGGAGTGTGGCTCTTCCTCCACCCTCGTCGACGGAGGGACTCCTGGGCGCCGCCGGACCGGCCACCGATTCCCTCCCCTGCTGGCATGCCGACCACTCGTTTTCTTCCAGGGGCTGTGGAGGCTCCGCGGGCGGGGGAGGGAACTGGCAGTCGTAGGGACGGTTGCTCCGGCGGCGCACAGAAGTCCCTCCGTCGACGAGGGTGGAGGAAGAGCCCCCACCATCCTCCTGCGTTCTCCCGCGCGCTCTGCCCAATGGGCTGCCTCCTCCTCCTCTCCAGCCCGGCTCCTACCCAGCCACGGAGCCTGACCGAGCGAACGAGCGACCAAGTGCGGCAGGCGGGCTGAGGAGGCTGGGGGGACGACGACGACGACAGACACACATAGAGAGACAGAGAGAGGGAGGGAGGGAGAGAAAGATAGACAGAGACACAGAATGAGTGATTGAGTGAATGCAAGACAGACAGACACACGCACACACACACACAGAGTGACAGAGATGGGCGGATGAAGGAGAGAGACAGAGAGAGAGAAAGAAAAAGAGAAAGAAAGAAAAAGAAAGTGGGAGAGAGAGAAAGACAGACAGAGAGAAAGAGACAGAAAGGAAAGAAAGCGACAGAAAAAGATACAGAGAGAGAAAGAGAGAAAGAAAGAGAGAAAGAGGGAAAGAGAAAAAGAAAGAGAAAGAAATAAAGAGAAAAAGGGAAAGAGAGAGAAAGAGAGAGAGAAAGAAATAGAGAGAGAGAAAGAGGGAAAGAAAGAGACAGAGACAAAGAAAGAGAGAGAAAGAAAGAAAGAAAGAAAGAAAGAAAAAGAGAAAGAAAGAAAGAAAGAAAGAAAGAAAGAAAGAAAGAAAGAAAGAAAGAAAGAAAGAAAGAAAGAAAGAACTTATGACCACAGTTGAGGCCAAAAGTTTGGTTGTTAACCAAGACCATTGTTAAGTGAGTTTCACATTTTCCAAGTTGGCCACGCCCACCCAGTCACATGACTGCTGAGCCACTCAGCCGGTCCGCAGAATTTTCTTTAAAATGAAACTGGTCCCTGGTGCAAAAAAGGTTGGGGACCCCTGTTCTATAGCATGTGAGATGAAGGATTTTGAGGTTGTGTTTCAAAATAAAATAAATCAAAAATTTTATTTAAAAAAAGCAACAACTCCACAAGGCTCACAACCAAGACAGAAATGGCAATACTTTAATGTGAATCCAAAGAAGAACCAGAGGGGTCTTGAAAAAGATAAAAGTTTATAAATATATTTGATGCGATGGGCTTGAAAGAATATGGAATAATATGAAACTTGGAGGAATATCGAAGAGGTGTATGAAAATACTTTGTAATCAGCGGATAACACTTTCTATAGCATGTGAGATGAAGGATTTTTGGGTTGTGTTGCAAAATAAAATAAATCAAAAATTTTATTAAGAACACAACAACTCCGCAAGGCTCACAACCAAGAAAGAAACGACAATAATTTAATGTGAATTCAAAGAAGAACGGGGTCTTCGTGTAGGTGCATGGCAGGGTTGGGGGTCCCCTTTCCCCCCATCTTCCTACAACCAACCAGCCCCCTTGATGGCTAAGAAAGTTTCTGGAAGTTTATAAAACAAAGGAATCAATGAAAATTAGTGCTAGGGAATCCTCCAACATGGGTGAATCCCGCATCTGTCGCGCAAAAATGGTTTTAACGCCCCCTTTCTCCAGTGGCTTTCCCGGGCTAGCTTGGGGATCTCCTGGTGGCCCCCCATCCGAGGTCTAACCCTAAGAGAGGCCTGGCTTTGACTTTGGCAGAGGGAAACCCTTACCTCGGTTCTCTTCAGCATTTCCCACTTGTGTAGGATCTTCATGGCGTAGATTTCCTCCGTCTGTTTCATTCGTACGACCGCCACCTGTTGCGGGGAGAGAGAGCCGGGCAGAAATGGGGGACGGGACGGGACCGTAGAATAAGAACACAGAAGCATAGAATAACCGAGCTGGAAGGGACCTTGAGGGTCATGTAGTCCAACCCCCCGAACCCCTATTTCAGTCCAGTCTCTTCTTGAAGACCTCCAGTGATGAAGCACCCACAGCTTCTGGTGGCAAGCTGTTCCACTGGTTAATTGTCCTCATTGTTAAGAAATTTTCTCCTTAATTCCAGGTTGCTTCTCTCCTGGATTAGTTTCCACCCGTTGCTTCTTGTCCTGCCTTCAGGGGCTTTGGAGAATAGCTTGACTCCCTCTTCTTTGGGGCAACCCCTGAGATATCGGAAGACTGCTATCATGTCTCCCCTGGTCCTTCTCATCCCTCGACTAGCCAGGCCCAGTTCCTGCAACCGTCCATCGTCTGTTTGAGCCTCCAGTCCCCTCATCATCCTGGTTGCTCTTCTCTGCCCTCTTTCTAGAGTTTCAATATTCTTTACAGATTTAACAGAGTGGGAAGGGACCTTGGAGGTCTTCTAGTCCAACCCTCTGCCTAGGCAGGAAGCCCTATACCCTTTCAGACAAATGGCTATCCAACATCTTCCTGAAGACTTGCAGTGTTGGAGCATTCACAACTTCTGGAGGCAACTTCTGTCCAACTGATTAATTGTTCTCACTCTCAGGAAATTTCTCCTCAGTTCTAAGTTGCTTCTCTCCTTGATTAGTTTCCACCCATTGCTTCTTGTCCTGCCCCCAGGTGCTTTGGAGAATAGTTTGACTCCCTCTTCTTTGTGGCAACCCCTGAGATATTGGAAGACTGCTATCATGTCTCCCCTGGTCCTTCTTTTCATTAAACAAGACATCCCCAGTTCCTGCAACCGTTATTTGCATGTTTCACCCTCCAGTCCCCTAATCCTCTTGGTTGCTCTTCTCTGCACTCTTTCTAGAGTCTCGACGTCTTTTTTTTTCAATCGGGGTGGCCGGAATGGAACACAGCATTCCAAAATGTGGTCTGACCAGTTCACTATAAAATGGTACCAGCACTTCACGTGGCCTTGATACAATCAGCAATTAACTAGTGGACAATTATTAACCAGTGGGACAGCTTGCCACCAGAAGTTGTGAGTGCTCCATCCTTGGCGTTTTTTTCAAGAAGAGGCTGGAGAGCTGTTTGTCTGGAATGGAAAAGGGTCTCCTGCTTGAGCAAAGGGGGCAGGACTAGATGACCTCCAAGGTCCCTTCCAACTCTGTTATTCTGTAAGGCTCTCCTGCTTGAGCAAAGGGGGCTGGACTAGAAGACCTCAAGGGTCCCTTCTGTTATTCTGTAAGGATCTCCTGCTTGAGCAAAGGGGGCTGGACTAGAAGACCTCAAGGGTCCCTTCTGTTATTCTGTAAGGCTCTCCTGCTTGAACAAAGGGGGCTGGACTAGAAGACCTCCAAGGTCCCTTCCGACTCTGTTATCCTGTAAGGGTCTCCTGCTTGAGCAAAGGGGCTGGACTAGAAGACCTCAAAGGTCCCTTCCAACTCTGTTATTCCGTAAGGCTCTCCTGCTTGAGCAAAGGGGGCTGGACTAGAAGACCTCCAAGGTCCCTTCTAACTCTGTTATTCCGTAAGGCTCTCCTGCTTGAGCAAAGGGCTGGACTAGAAGACCTCCAAGGTCCCTTCCAGCTCTGTTATCCTGTAAGGCTCTCCTACTTGAGCAAATACCCCAGAGATGAACAATGGGAAGCTTGGTCAATGTTTCTTTGACCAAGCTTCCCACTGCATGGTTTGAATCCAGCCAGATCGAATGTAACGTCCAAGGACAGAAATGAAAAATGAGTTTATGTAGAAAAGTAAGTTCTCAATATATAACATCAACTTTTGGCGGTATGTCTGTTGCTAAGCCAGATGGTTAAGTGAATCGGGCAAATATATAGAGAGAATATATCTGCTGCCAACTCCGAATTGGCGACAGGAAGGGCAACGGGCCAATAAACCCTTAGCTCCATTCAATTACCCCAATACAAGGGATGATGGAGTCATTAAAAGACCCCCAAAAATATTATGTTGCTAAGCCAGATGGTTAAGTGAATCGGGGCTGACATTCCAATTTTGTGTGTGCGTCCTGGTTGCTAAGCGAATCCCTGCAATTCTTAAGTGAACCATTCAGTCGTTAAGCGAATCCGGCTTCCAGGTGTCATTTTGCTTGTCGGAAACCGGCTTGGGGAAGCTGTAAATGACGATCTAATCAAGCCAGGATAAGCCATAAATAATGGGACGGTTGCCCGGTGGCCAAATTTTGTTCCTGCGACGGCGGGGGGGACACACAATGTGGCAGTCATAAGTGCGAGGATCGTTATTAAGTCTCTTTTATCAACTTCAGATGGTCATTAACGGACAGCTGTAGGTCGAGGGTCCCCGTCACGCAGGTCAGGCGGTTGTGCGAACGCGAGCATCGTCGGACGGGGCTCGGGGTCCCCCGAAGCGCCTTCCTGAGCCCCCCACTCATTTAAATCCCACCCCACCATTCCCGGGGGGGACTCACCTCCCCGAAGGCTCCTCGCCCGATGACCTTGAGGATCTCGAAGTCCTCGCGACGCAAACTCAGCTGTTTGACCCGGGAGACCAACGGGGAGGCTGGCAGAGAAGGAGAAATTTAGAAAGTGGGATGAAAAAGAGAGAGAGAAACTCGTTTTACAGAGTCTTTCGCCACATCGGCACCACCGGCGGGGAAAACCGGCTTAACCGGAGACGCGAAACGTCGCTCGGCAAGTCCAGCTTGTTTTCTTTTAAACTTGGTTAGTTGGTTTTTTTATCTTCTTTCCCGTCCCGTAGCCCGTTGGGTACTTGGGTGAAGGAGTTAAGGCTGCACCCCCACAAGTCAGCCGCTAAAATAAAGGTGCTTCTCCTCATTTTGACACCTTGGCTTGTTTCAAGTCGTAAAAAAAGTTAACCTGGTTACTGGAGGGGGGTCCTGGCTTCACACAAATGCACGAGACAAGACAAGCCCTGGTTTGCTTTTCGAAGTCACATGGAATGGGTTTGCCTGTTGCTTTCTTCTGGGCTGGTTGGTTTTCACCTTTGGGGAATACCTAGCTGATATCCCGGGGATCACCTGGTGGCCTCCCTTCCAAATCCCTTCCAATCCTTAGCTACATCTAAGCTGGGGTTTCCTCCAGGCTGGCAGCTTTGAAATGGATGGAGCAACATCCATGCTGGCTGGCGGATTCTGGGAGTGGAAGTCCACCCCTCTTAAAGCATGCTGGATGAGGGATTCTGGGAGTGGAAGTCCATCCCTCTTAAAGCATGCTGGCTGGGTGATTCTGGGAGTGGAAGCCCACCCCTCTTAAAGCATGCAGGCTGGGGGATTCTGGGAGTGGAAGTCCATCCCTCTTAAAGCATGCTGGCTGGGGGATTCTGGGAGTGGAAGTCCACCCCTCTTAAAGCATGCTGGCTGGGGGATTCTGGGAGTGGAAGTCCACCCCTCTTAAAGCATGCTGGCTGGGGGATTCTGGGAGTGGAAGCCCTTCCTTCTTAAAGCATGCTGGCTGGGGGATTCTGGGAGTGGAAGTCCACCCCTCTTAAAGCATGCTGGCTGGGGGATTCTGTGAGTGGAAGCCCTTCCCTCTTAAAGCAGGCTGGCTGGGGGATTCTGTGAGTGGAAGCCCTTCCCTCTTAAAGCAGGCTGGCTGGGGGATTCTGGGAGTGGAAGCCCTCCCCTCTTAAAGCAAGCTGGCTGGGGGATTCTGGGAGTGCATCTTAAAGCAAGCTGGCTGGGGGATTCTGGGAGTGGTAGCCCACCCCTCTTAAAGCAAGCTGGCTGGGGGATTCTGGGAGAGGAAGCCCACCCCTCTTAAAGCAAGCTGGCTGGGGGATTCTGGGAGTGCATCTTAAAGCAAGCTGGCTGGGGGATTCTGGGAGTGGTAGCCCACCCCTCTTAAAGCAAGCTGGCTGGGGGATTCTGGGAGTGGAAGCCCTCCCCTCTTAAACCATGCAGGCTGGGTGATTCTGGGAGTGGAAGCCCTCCCCTCTTAAAGCAAGCTGGCTGGGTGATTCTGGGAGTGGAAGCCCTCCCCTCTTAAAGCATGCCGGCTGGGGGATTCTGGGAGTGGAAGCCCTCCCCTCTTAAAGCATGCCGGCTGGGGGATTCTGGGAGTGGAAGCCCACCCCTCTTAAAGCATGCAGGATGGGGGATTCTGGGAGTGGAAGCCCTCCCCTCTTAAAGCAAGCTGGCTGGGGGATTCTGGGAGTGCATCTTAAAGCAAGCTGGCTGGGGGATTCTGGGAGTGGTAGCCCACCCCTCTTAAAGCAAGCTGGCTGGGGGATTCTGGGAGTGGAAGCCCACCCCTCTTAAACCATGCAGGCTGGGTGATTCTGGGAGTGGAAGCCCTCCCCTCTTAAAGCAAGCTGGCTGGGTGATTCTGGGAGTGGAAGCCCTCCCCTCTTAAAGCATGCCGGCTGGGGGATTCTGGGAGTGGAAGCCCTCCCCTCTTAAAGCATGCCGGCTGGGGGATTCTGGGAGTGGAAGCCCACCCCTCTTAAAGCATGCAGGATGGGGGATTCTGGGAGTGGAAGCCCTCCCCTCTTAAAGCAGGCTGGCTGGGGGATTCTGTGAGTGGAAGCCCACCCCTCTTAAAGCAAGCTGGCTGGGGGATTCTGGGAGTGCATCTTAAAGCAAGCTGGCTGGGGGATTCTGGGAGTGGTAGCCCACCCCTCTTAAAGCAAGCTGGCTGGGGGATTCTGGGAGTGGAAGCCCTCCCCTCTTAAACCATGCAGGCTGGGTGATTCTGGGAGTGGAAGCCCTCCCCTCTTAAAGCAAGCTGGCTGGGTGATTCTGGGAGTGGAAGCCCTCCCCTCTTAAAGCATGCCGGCTGGGGGATTCTGGGAGTGGAAGCCCTCCCCTCTTAAAGCATGCCGGCTGGGGGATTCTGGGAGTGGAAGCCCACCCCTCTTAAAGCATGCAGGATGGGGGATTCTGGGAGTGGAAGCCCTCCCCTCTTAAAGCAAGCTGGCTGGGGGATTCTGGGAGTGGAAGCCCACCCCTCTTAAAGCATGCTGGCTGGGGGATTCTGGGAGTGGAAGCCCTCCCCTCTTAAAGCAAGCTGGCTGGGGGATTCTGGGAGTGGAAGCCCTCCCCTCTTAAAGCATGATGGCTGGGGGATTCTGGGAGTGGAAGTCCTCCCCTCTTAAAGCATGATGGCTGGGGGATTCTGGGAGTGGAAGTCCTCCCCTCTTAAAGCATGATGGCTGGGGGATTCTGGGAGTGGAAGCCCTCCCCTCTTAAAGCATGATGGCTGGGGGATTCTGGGAGTGGAAGCCCTCCCCTCTTAAAGCATGATGGCTGGGGGATTCTGGGAGTGGAAGCCCTCCCCTCTTAAAGCATTCAGGCTTGGGGGATTCTGGGAGTGGAAGCCCACCCATCTTAAAGCACGCTGGCTGGAGGATTCTGGGAGTGGAAGTCCTCCCCTCTTAAAGCATGATGGCTGGGGGATTCTGGGAGTGGAAGCCCTCCCCTCTTAAAGCATGATGGCTGGGGGATTCTGGGAGTGGAAGCCCTCCCCTCTTAAAGCATGATGGCTGGGGGATTCTGGGAGTGGAAGCCCACCCCTCTTAAAGCACGCTGGCTGGGGGATTCTGGGAGTGGAAGTCCTCCCCTCTTAAAGCATGATGGCTGGGGGATTCTGGGAGTGGAAGTCCTCCCCTCTTAAAGCATGATGGCTGGGGGATTCTGGGAGTGGAAGTCCTCCCCTCTTAAAGCATGATGGCTGGGGGATTCTGGGAGTGGAAGCCCTCCCCTCTTAAAGCATGATGCCTGGGGGATTCTGGGAGTGGAAGCCCTCCCCTCTTAAAGCATGATGGCTGGGGGATTCTGGGAGTGGAAGCCCACCCCTCTTAAAGCACGCTGGCTGGGGGATTCTGGGAGTGGAAGTCCTCCCCTCTTAAAGCATGGTGGCTGGGGGATTCTGGGAGTGGAAGTCCTCCCCTCTTAAAGCATGATTGCTGGGGGATTCTGGGAGTGGAAGTCCTCCCCTCTTAAAGCATGATGGCTGGGGGATTCTGGGAGTGGAAGCCCTCCCCTCTTAAAGCATTCAGGCTTGGGGGATTCTGGAAGTGGAAGCCCACCCCTCTTAAAGCACGCTGGCTGGGGGATTCTGGGAGTGGAAGTCCTCCCCTCTTAAAGCATGATGGCTGGGGGATTCTGGGAGTGGAAGCCCTCCCCTTTTAAAGCATGATGGCTGGGGGATTCTGGGAGTGGAAGCCCTCCCCTCTTAAAGCATGATGGCTGGGGAATTCTGGGAGTGGAAGCCCACCCCTCTTAAAGCACGCTGGCTGGGGGATTCTGGGAGTGGAAGTCCTCCCTTCTTAAAGCATGATGGCTGGGGGATTCTGGGAGTGGAAGCCCTCCCCTTTTAAAGCATGATGGCTGGGGGATTCTGGGAGTGGAAGCCCTCCCCTCTTAAAGCATGATGGCTGGGGGATTCTGGGAGTGGAAGCCCACCCCTCTTAAAGCACGCTGGCTGGGGGATTCTGGGAGTGGAAGTCCTCCCCTCTTAAAGCATGATGGCTGGGGGATTCTGGGAGTGGAAGTACTCCCCTCTTAAAGCATGATGGCTGGGGGATTCTGGGAGTGGAAGCCCTCCCCTCTTAAAGCATGCAGGCTGGGGGATTCTCTGAGTGGAAGCCCTCCCCTCTTAAAGCAAGCTGGCTGGGGGATTCTGGGAGTGGAAGCCCTCCCCTCTTAAAGCAAGCTGGCTGGGGGATTCTGGGAGTGGAAGCCCTCCCCTCAAAGCAGGCTGGCCTGGGGGATTCTGGGAGTGGAAGCCCTCCCCTCTTAAAGCAAGCTGGCTGGGGGATTCTGGGAGTGGAAGCCCACCCCTCTTAAAGCAGGCTGGCTGGGGGATTCTGGGAGAGGAAGCCCACCCCTCTTAAACCATGCAGGCTGGGGGATTCTGGGAGTGGAAGCCCTCACCCTCTTAAAGCATGCTGGCTGGGGGATTCTGGGAGTGGAAGCCCTCCCCTCTTAAAGCAAGCTGGCTGGGGGATTCTGGGAGTGGAAGTCCTCCCCTCTTAAAGCAGGCTGGCTGGGGGATTCTGGGAGTGAAAGTCCTCCCCTCTTAAAGCATTCAGGGTTGGGGGATTCTGGGAGTGGAAGCCCTCCCCTCTTAAAGCAAGCTGGCTGGGGGATTCTGGGAGTGGAAGCCCTCCCCTCTTAAAGCATGCTGGCTGGGGGATTCTGGGAGTGGAAGCCCTCCCCTCTTAAAGCAAGCTGGCTGGGGGACTCTGGGAGTGGAAGCCCTTCCCTCTTAAAGCATTCAGGCTTGGGGGATTCTGGGAGTGGAAGTCCTCCCCTCTTAAAGCAGGCTGGCTGGGGGATTCTGGGAGTGGAAGCCCTCCCCTCTTAAAGCATTCAGGCTTGGGGGATTCTGGGAGTGGAAGCCCTCCCCTCTTAAAGCAAGCTGGCTTGGGGATTCTGGGAGTGGAAGTCCTCCCCTCTTAAAGCAGGCTGGCTGGGGGATTCTGGGAGTGGAAGCCCTCCCCTCTTAAAGCATTCAGGCTTGGGGGATTCTGGGAGTGGAAGCCCTCCCCTCTTAAAGCATGCTGGCTGGGGGATTCTGGGAGTGGAAGCCCTCCCCTTAAAGCATGCTGGCTGGGGGATTCTGGGAGTGGAAGCCCTCCCCTCTTAAAGCAAGCTGGCTGGGGGATTCTGGGAGTGGAAGCCCTTCCCTCTTAAAGCATTCAGGCTTGGGGGATTCTGGGAGTGGAAGCCCTCCCCTCTTAAAGCAAGCTGGCTGGGGGATTCTGGGAGTGGAAGTCCTCCCCTCTTAAAGCAGGCTGGCTGGGGGATTCTGGGAGTGGAAGTCCTCCCCCCTTAAAGCATGCTGGCTGGGGGATTCTAGGAGTGGAAGCCCTCCCCTCTTAAAGCAAGCTGGCTGGGGGATTCTGGGAGTGGAAGCCCTTCCCTCTTAAAGCATTCAGGCTTGGGGGATTCTGGGAGTGGAAGCCCTCCCCTCTTAAAGCATGATGGCTGGGGGATTCTGGGAGTGGAAGCCCTCCCCTCTTAAACCATGCAGGCTGGGGGATTCTGGGAGTGGAAGCCCTCCCCTCTTAAAGCATGCTGGCTGGGGGATTCTGGGAGTGGAAGCCCTCCCCTCTTAAAGCAAGCTGGCTGGGGGATTCTGGGAGTGGAAGCCCTTCCCTCTTAAAGCATTCAGGCTTGGGGGATTCTGGGAGTGGAAGCCCTCCCCTCTTAAAGCATTCAGGCTTGGGGGATTCTGGGAGTGGAAGTCCTCCCCTCTTAAAGCAGGCTGGCTGGGGGATTCTGGGAGTGGAAGCCCTTCCCTCTTAAAGCATTCAGGCTTGGGGGATTCTGGGAGTGGAAGCCCTCCCCTCTTAAAGCAAGCTGGCTGGGGGATTCTAGGAGTGGAAGTCCTCCCCTCTTAAAGCATGATGGCTGGGGGATTCTGGGAGTGGAAGCCCTCCCCTCTTAAAGCATGATGGCTGGGGGATTCTGGGAGTGGAAGCCCTCCCCTCTTAAAGCATGATGGCTGGGGGATTCTGGGAGTGGAAGCCCACCCCTCTTAAAGCACGCTGGCTGGGGGATTCTGGGAGTGGAAGCCCTCCCCTCTTAAAGCATGCTGGCTGGGGGATTCTGGGAGTGGAAGCCCTCCCCTCTTAAAGCATGATGGCTGGGGGATTCTGAGAGTGGAAGCCCTCCCCTCTTAAAGCATTCAGGCTTGGGGGATTCTGGGAGTGGAAGCCCACCCATCTTAAAGCACGCTGGCTGGAGGATTCTGGGAGTGGAAGTCCTCCCCTCTTAAAGCATGATGGCTGGGGGATTCTGGGAGTGGAAGCCCTCCCCTCTTAAAGCATGATGGCTGGGGGATTCTGGGAGTGGAAGCCCTCCCCTCTTAAAGCATGATGGCTGGGGGATTCTGGGAGTGGAAGCCCACCCCTCTTAAAGCACGCTGGCTGGGGGATTCTGGGAGTGGAAGTCCTCCCCTCTTAAAGCATGATGGCTGGGGGATTCTGGGAGTGGAAGTCCTCCCCTCTTAAAGCATGATGGCTGGGGGATTCTGGGAGTGGAAGTCCTCCCCTCTTAAAGCATGATGGCTGGGGGATTCTGGGAGTGGAAGCCCTCCCCTCTTAAAGCATGATGGCTGGGGGATTCTGGGAGTGGAAGTCCTCCCCTCTTAAAGCATGATGGCTGGGGGATTCTGGGAGTGGAAGCCCACCCCTCTTAAAGCACGCTGGCTGGGGGATTCTGGGAGTGGAAGTCCTCCCCTCTTAAAGCATGATGGCTGGGGGATTCTGGGAGTGGAAGTCCTCCCCTCTTAAAGCATGATTGCTGGGGGATTCTGGGAGTGGAAGTCCTCCCCTCTTAAAGCATGATGGCTGGGGGATTCTGGGAGTGGAAGCCCTCCCCTCTTAAAGCATTCAGGCTTGGGGGATTCTGGGAGTGGAAGCCCACCCCTCTTAAAGCACGCTGGCTGGGGGATTCTGGGAGTGGAAGTCCTCCCCTCTTAAAGCATGATGGCTGGGGGATTCTGGGAGTGGAAGCCCTCCCCTTTTAAAGCATGATGGCTGGGGGATTCTGGGAGTGGAAGCCCTCCCCTCTTAAAGCATGATGGCTGGGGAATTCTGGGAGTGGAAGCCCACCCCTCTTAAAGCACGTTGGCTGGGGGATTCTGGGAGTGGAAGTCCTCCCTTCTTAAAGCATGATGGCTGGGGGATTCTGGGAGTGGAAGCCCTCCCCTTTTAAAGCATGATGGCTGGGGGATTCTGGGAGTGGAAGCCCTCCCCTCTTAAAGCATGATGGCTGGGGGATTCTGGGAGTGGAAGCCCACCCCTCTTAAAGCACGCTGGCTGGGGGATTCTGGGAGTGGAAGTCCTCCCCTCTTAAAGCATGATGGCTGGGGGATTCTGGGAGTGGAAGTACTCCCCTCTTAAAGCATGATGGCTGGGGGATTCTGGGAGTGGAAGCCCTCCCCTCTTAAAGCATGCAGGCTGGGGGATTCTCTGAGTGGAAGCCCTCCCCTCTTAAAGCAAGCTGGCTGGGGGATTCTGGGAGTGGAAGCCCTCCCCTCTTAAAGCAAGCTGGCTGGGGGATTCTGGGAGTGGAAGCCCTCCCCTCAAAGCAGGCTGGCCTGGGGGATTCTGGGAGTGGAAGCCCTCCCCTCTTAAAGCAAGCTGGCTGGGGGATTCTGGGAGTGGAAGCCCACCCCTCTTAAAGCAGGCTGGCTGGGGGATTCTGGGAGAGGAAGCCCACCCCTCTTAAACCATGCAGGCTGGGGGATTCTGGGAGTGGAAGCCCTCACCCTCTTAAAGCATGCTGGCTGGGGGATTCTGGGAGTGGAAGCCCTCCCCTCTTAAAGCAAGCTGGCTGGGGGATTCTGGGAGTGGAAGTCCTCCCCTCTTAAAGCAGGCTGGCTGGGGGATTCTGGGAGTGAAAGTCCTCCCCTCTTAAAGCATTCAGGGTTGGGGGATTCTGGGAGTGGAAGCCCTCCCCTCTTAAAGCAAGCTGGCTGGGGGATTCTGGGAGTGGAAGCCCTCCCCTCTTAAAGCATGCTGGCTGGGGGATTCTGGGAGTGGAAGCCCTCCCCTCTTAAAGCAAGCTGGCTGGGGGACTCTGGGAGTGGAAGCCCTTCCCTCTTAAAGCATTCAGGCTTGGGGGATTCTGGGAGTGGAAGTCCTCCCCTCTTAAAGCAGGCTGGCTGGGGGATATTGGGAGTGGAAGCCCTCCCCTCTTAAAGCATTCAGGCTTGGGGGATTCTGGGAGTGGAAGCCCTCCCCTCTTAAAGCAAGCTGGCTTGGGGATTCTGGGAGTGGAAGTCCTCCCCTCTTAAAGCAGGCTGGCTGGGGGATTCTGGGAGTGGAAGCCCTCCCCTCTTAAAGCATTCAGGCTTGGGGGATTCTGGGAGTGGAAGCCCTCCCCTCTTAAAGCATGCTGGCTGGGGGATTCTGGGAGTGGAAGCCCTCCCCTTAAAGCATGCTGGCTGGGGGATTCTGGGAGTGGAAGCCCTCCCCTCTTAAAGCAAGCTGGCTGGGGGATTCTGGGAGTGGAAGCCCTTCCCTCTTAAAGCATTCAGGCTTGGGGGATTCTGGGAGTGGAAGCCCTCCCCTCTTAAAGCAAGCTGGCTGGGGGATTCTGGGAGTGGAAGTCCTCCCCTCTTAAAGCAGGCTGGCTGGGGGATTCTGGGAGTGGAAGTCCTCCCCCCTTAAAGCAGGCTGGCTGGGGGATTCTAGGAGTGGAAGTCCTCCCCTCTTAAAGCATGCTGGCTGGGGGATTCTGGGAGTGGAAGCCCTCCCCTCTTAAAGCAAGCTGGCTGGGGGATTCTGGGAGTGGAAGCCCTTCCCTCTTAAAGCATTCAGGCTTGGGGGATTCTGGGAGTGGAAGCCCTCCCCTCTTAAAGCATGATGGCTGGGGGATTCTGGGAGTGGAAGCCCTCCCCTCTTAAACCATGCAGGCTGGGGGATTCTGGGAGTGGAAGCCCTCCCCTCTTAAAGCAAGCTGGCTGGGGGATTCTGGGAGTGGAAGCCCTCCCCTCAAAGCAGGCTGGCCTGGGGGATTCTGGGAGTGGAAGCCCTCCCCTCTTAAAGCAAGCTGGCTGGGGGATTCTGGGAGTGGAAGCCCACCCCTCTTAAAGCAGGCTGGCTGGGGGATTCTGGGAGAGGAAGCCCACCCCTCTTAAAGCAAGCTGGCTGGGGGATTCTGGGAGTGGAAGTCCTCCCCTCTTAAAGCATGCTGGCTGGGGGATTCTGGGAGTGGAAGCCCTCCCCTCTTAAAGCAAGCTGGCTGGGGGATTCTGGGAGTGGAAGCCCTTCCCTCTTAAAGCATTCAGGCTTGGGGGATTCTGGGAGTGGAAGCCCTCCCCTCTTAAAGCATGATGGCTGGGGGATTCTGGGAGTGGAAGCCCTCCCCTCTTAAACCATGCAGGCTGGGGGATTCTGGGAGTGGAAGCCCTCCCCTCTTAAAGCATGCTGGCTGGGGGATTCTGGGAGTGGAAGCCCTCCCCTCTTAAAGCAAGGTGGCTGGGGGATTCTGGGAGTGGAAGCCCTTCCCTCTTAAAGGATTCAGGCTTTGGGGATTCTGGGAGTGGAAGCCCTCCCCTCT
The DNA here is from genome assembly GCA_039707465.1 of Rhabdophis nuchalis. NCBI lineage: Eukaryota > Metazoa > Chordata > Lepidosauria > Squamata > Natricidae > Rhabdophis > Rhabdophis nuchalis. The sequence goes on along the minus strand of CM077662.1, from coordinate 10,004,026 downwards.
TAAAGCAAGCTGGCTGGGGGATTCTGGGAGTGGAAGTCCTCCCCTCTTAAAGCAGGCTGGCTGGGGGATTCTGGGAGTGGAAGCCCTTCCCTCTTAAAGCATTCAGGCTTGGGGGATTCTGGGAGTGGAAGCCCTCCCCTCTTAAAGCAAGCTGGCTGGGGGATTCTGGGAGTGGAAGTCCTCCCCTCTTAAAGCAGGCTGGCTGGGGGATTCTGGGAGTGGAAGTCCTCCCCTCTTAAAGCATTCAGGCTTGGGGGATTCTGGGAGTGGAAGCCCTCCCCTCTTAAAGCAAGCTGGCTGGGGGATTCTGGGAGTGGAAGCCCTCCCCTCTTAAAGCATGCTGGCTGGGGGATTCTGGGAGTGGAAGCCCTCCCCTTAAAGCATGCTGGCTGGGGGATTCTGGGAGTGGAAGCCCTCCCCTCTTAAAGCAAGCTGGCTGGGGGATTCTGGGAGTGGAAGCCCTTCCCTCTTAAAGCATTCTGGCTTGGGGGATTCTGGGAGTGGAAGCCCTCCCCTCTTAAAGCAAGCTGGCTGGGGGATTCTGGGAGTGGAAGCCCTTCCCTCTTAAAGCATTCAGGCTTGGGGGATTCTGGGAGTGGAAGTCCTCCCCTCTTAAAGCAGGCTGGCTGGGGGATTCTGGGAGTGGAAGCCCTCCCCTCTTAAAGCAAGCTGGCTGGGGGATTCTGGGAGTGGAAGCCCTCCCCTCTTAAAGCATTCAGGCTTGGGGGATTCTGGGAGTGGAAGCCCTCCCCTCTTAAAGCATTCAGGCTTGGGGGATTCTGGGAGTGGAAGCCCTCCCCTCTTAAAGCAAGCTGGCTGGGGGATTCTGGGAGTGGAAGCCCTCCCCTCTTAAAGCATTCAGGCTTGGGGGATTCTGGGAGTGGAAGCCCTCCCCTCTTAAAGCATGCTGGCTGGGGGATTCTGGGAGTGGAAGCCCTCCCCTCAAAGCAGGCTGGCCTGGGGGATTCTGGGAGTGGAAGCCCTCCCCTCTTAAAGCAAGCTGGCTGGGGGATTCTGGGAGTGGAAGCCCTTCCCTCTTAAAGCATTCAGGCTTGGGGGATTCTGGGAGTGGAAGCCCTCCCCTCTTAAAGCAAGCTGGCTGGGGGATTCTGGGAGTGGAAGCCCTTCCCTCTTAAAGCATTCAGTCTTGGGGGATTCTGGGAGTGGAAGTCCTCCCCTCTTAAAGCATTCAGGCTTGGGGGATTCTGGGAGTGGAAGCCCTCCCCTCTTAAAGCATTCAGGCTTGGGGGATTCTGGGAGTGGAAGCCCTCCCCTCTTAAAGCATGCTGGCTGGGGGATTCTGGGAGTGAAAGCCCTCCCCTCTTAAAGCATTCAGGCTTGGGGGATTCTGGGAGTGGAAGCCCTCCCCTCTTAAAGCATTCAGGCTTGGGGGATTCTGGGAGTGGAAGCCCTCCCCTCTTAAAGCATGATGGCTGGGGGATTCTGGGAGTGTAAGCCCTCCCCTCTTAAAGCATTCAGGCTTGGGGGATTCTGGGAGTGGAAGCCCTCCCCTCTTAAAGCATGCTGGCTGGGGGATTCTGGGAGTGGAAGCCCTCCCCTCTTAAAGCAAGCTGGCTGGGGGATTCTGGGAGTGAAAGCCCTCCCCTCTTAAAGCATTCAGGCTTGGGGGATTCTGGGAGTGGAAGCCCTCCCCTCTTAAAGCATTCAGGCTTGGGGGATTCTGGGAGTGGAAGTCCACACATTTTAAAGTGACTACATTTGAAAAACACCCCCAACTCATCAGACTGGGAAACCCTGCTCTAACCACTAGGCCCTGGGGGTTTCCCCCAAAAGCTAGGATCCTGCCCGCTGCTTCTCTTTGGGAGATGCTGGAAGCCCCGAAGCCGCAGTGGGAACCGCGGCGAACCAACTCGTTCTCCTGCCCGTAGCTGCTCGGCCGGTGCCCTGTCGCCTGGCTCGAGGGAACCCGCTCCCCATCCAGGAACAGGCCACCCCCCCACCCACCACAGCTTTGCTGGTTGCTATGGAGGAAAGAAAGAAACCCAAGGTTCTAGTCCTTAAGGTGATAGAGAGCCACCCCCAGTGGGACAAAACCGGATATGCCTCTCGCTTTGAAAGAGGTTCAAAACCTCAACTCAATCGTTGCATTGCTCCATTCCCAGCCGGGAGCGAATTGCGCCCATGCCCATCGGTTGCCCGGCACAGGCGCAGCCAAGCCTGGATAACGCCCGGATTGGGTTTCAAGCCTTTAAGATGGTCGGACTTCAACTCCCAGAATTCCCCAGCCCGCCAGGGGCATTCTGGGAGTTGAAGTCCATGTGTCTCAAAGCAGGCCGAGTGGAGAATTCTGGGAGTTGAAGTCCACCCATCTGCAGGAGATTCCCCCCTTGGCTTCCCCAACACAGAAAGGGATCCCCGATTTTCAACGCCGGCAGTCCTCGACTTACGACGACAGCTTGTTCATTTAATGTCCATCCCCTCTCCCCCGTCTCGCCAGAACCGTTCGACTCGATGGAGACCTGAATTTCCGTCGCTCAACAAGCTAGGTAGTGATTCCATGAGCCGCACCTAATTTTACCACCTCTGCGTCGCGGCGGTTAAGCGAGTCGCTTTAGTGACGAACAGGAATCCCGCAGCCGTTCAATGAATCCGGGTCCCCTCCTTGGTTTGGCTTGTCAGAAGCCGGCTGGGAAGGTCAGAACTGATGATCTCAAGGGCTCTCAAGGAATGCGGCAGCGGTCAGGAAGGCATGCTGGTTTGCCGAGTGTTTTTAATTCCGACCGGGGGATCATGAGGGTGCAGCAACAGTCGTAAGTGTGAGGACTGGTTGTAAATTAACTTTTTTCAGTGCCGTGGTGATTTTGAAGAGTCACTAAAGAAACGGTGGTTACCTGTAATGATAACACTACAATTGCTGGCTCCCTCTAAGAATACAGGTACAGATTTCGCAGAGTTGGAAGGGACCTTGGAGGTCATCTAGTCCAACCCCCCCTGTCCAAGCAGGAGACCCTCCATCATTTCTGACAGATGGCCGTCCGGTCTCTTTTTGAAAGCTTCTTTAAGAGTGGGGCATGCAGTGGTTCCATTTAGTTAGTCCTCAGCTTATGGACAACAACATCTATGTTGCTAATTGAGACCACAGTCAAGTGAGTCTTGTCCCATTTTACGACCTTTCTTGCCATGGTCACTATGTGAATCGTGACAGATAAGTTAGTAACCTGATTGTTAAGTGAATTGGGCTGGTCAGAAGGGGACCTTGGATTACGGCAACCGTCCAAAGTCCATGCCGGTTGCCAAGCGCCTGAATTTTGATTGTGGGACCCCGGTTGTTAAGTGGGAAAAAGTCCCTTTTTTCAGTCACTTTAAACGGTCACTAAAGAAACCGCTGCAACTCAAGGACCCCCTGTAGCTTTGCACACCTGTGTAAAAGTAATGCCTTCTTCATGGAATACCGTATACACAGTCACCACCTTACGTGGTAGTGCAATTAGGAGGCATTGACTACAATAACCATGCTATACAAATGCAGATAGCGAGGGAGAGGGAGAAATACAGTAGGTAGGTAGGAAGAGGGATAGAGAGAGGGAGAAATACCGTAGGTAAGTAGGTAGAGGGATAGAGGGGGAAATACCGTAGGTAGGTAGGTAGGTAGAGGGATAGAGAGAGGGAGAAATACAGTAGTTAGGTAGGTAGGTAGGTAGGTAGGTACGTAGGTAGAGGGATAGAGAGAGAGGGAGAAATACAGGAGGTAGGTAGGTAGGTAGAGGGATAGAGAGAGGGGGGGGAGAAATACAGTAGGTAGGTAGGTAAAGGGATAGAGAGAGAGAGGGAGAAATACATTAGGTAGGTAGAGGGATAGAGAGAGAGGGAGAAATACAGGAGGTAGGTAGGTAGGTAGAGGGATAGAGAGAGGGGGGAGAAATACAGTAGGTAGGTAGGTAGAGGGATAGAGAGCGAGAGGGAGAAATACAGTAGGTAGGTAGGTAGGTAGAGGGATAGAGAGCGAGAGGGAGAAATACAGTAGGTAGGTAGGTAGGTAGGTAGGTAGGTAGGTAGGTAGGTAGGTAGAGGGATAGAGAGAGAGAGGGAGAAATACATTGGGTAGGTAGGTAGAGAGAGGGAGAAATACAGTAGGTAGGTAGGTAGAGGGATAGAGAGAGAGGGAGAAATACAGTAGGTAGGTAGGTAGGTAGGTAGGTAGGTAGGTAGGTAGGTAGGTAGGTAGGTAGAGGGATAGAGAGAGGGAGGGAGAAATACAGTAGGTAGGTAGGTAGAGGGATAGAGAGGGAGAAAGGGAGTAGGTAGGTAGCTGGAAAAAATATCACACAAAAACTGGAAGGCTCGGCTCTCCCTCTTAAGTCAGGAAGCCTAAATAAATTCCCCAAGGAAGAGCATGCTTGGAATTTTAAAACAAAAGCCTTATTTAAAAACAATAAAATACAAGCGATTTAAAACAATTCGTGTTTAAAAAGCTTTTAAAAAGACATTCTGTCCATGCCCTGAATAATGTCGGCTACCCAGAAGCTCTAATTAAAGGAATTTATTTGGATAAATCTTACTTTGGGTGTGTCCCACTACTTCAGCTTCTTAAAAAGCTACTAGGCTAATATTGCAAGGAGATGAGGAATGTTGAACCTGCATGGGGCAATATATGTATATATGGAGGTGTATATACGTGTGTGTGTGTGTGTGTGTGTTAGGTTTTTGAGCTGATCAATCAATAAATAAAGGGAGACTAGGATAGATCTATTTCGAGCTATTTAGCTCTCATCAGCTAGCCAGACCCTTACTGGGATTCGAACCAGGGAAGTATTACATGTATTACTGTGTATTATTGTGTTGTGACACCAATATATATGTGTGTGTGTGTGTGTGTGTGTGTGTGTGTGTTAGTTTTATGAGCTTTATCAATAAATAAATCAGAGAGACTAGTATAGATCTATTTCGAGCTTTTTAGCTCTCATCAGCTAGCCATACCCTATCTATCTATCTATCTATCTATCTATCTATCTATCTATCTATCTATCTATCTATCTATCTATCTATCTATCTATCTATCTATCTCCTCTCTCCATCCATCCACCTACATGTCTGTCTGTCTGTCTGTCTGTCTGTCTGTCTGTCTGTCTGTCTCTCTCTCTCTCTCTCTCTCTCTCTCTCTATTTATCTATTTGTGTTGCATTTGGGCTGATAAATATATGAAGGGAGACTAGTATAGATCTATTTCGAGCTTTTTAGCTCTCATCAGCTAGTCATACCCTATCTATCTATCTATCTATCTATCTATCTATCTATCATCTATCTATCTATCTATCAATCATGTATTTTCTCTCTCCATCCATCCACCTACATGTCTGTCTGTCTGTCTGTCTCTCTCTATTTGTGTTGCATTTGGGCTGATAAATATATGAAGGGAGACTAGTATAGATCTATTTTGAGCTTTTTAGCTCTAATCAGCTAGCCATACTCTATCTATCTATCTATCTATCTATCTATCTATCTATCTATCTATCTATCTATCTATCATCTATTTTCTCTCTCCATCCATCCACCTACATGTCTGTCTGTCTGTCTATCTATCTATCTATCTATCTATCTATCTATCTATCTATCTATCTATCTATCTATCTATCTATCTATCTATCTATCATCTATCTATCTATCTATCTATCTATCTATCTATCTATCTATCTATCTATCTATCTATCTATCTATCTAATCTATCTATCTATCTATCTATCTATCTATCTATCTATCTATCTAATCTATCTATCTATCTATCTATCTATCTATCTATCTATCTATCTATCTATCTATCTATCTATCTATCTATCTATCTATCTATCTGTGTTGCATTTGTGCTGATAAATAAATGAAGGGAGACTAGTATAGATCTATTTCGAGCTATTCAGCTAGCCATACCTTTATTGGGATTCGAACCGGGGCTGTATTACATATTAGGCAGATGTTTTAGCCACTAAGCCACTGGCTCTCCTCCTGTGGGTGTTTGGGTGTGTGTGGGTGTGTATACATACATACATACACGTACGTACATACATACATACATTTATACATACATACATATACAGTATATTATCAGTAGCAAATGCCATTTCAACTCCGTGGAAGCAAACTTCCATCAATAGCCTATTTTTGCCTCTGCCGATCGTGCGAAATGCAAAGTTGCAATTGATCGTAATTAACCGAATCAATTAATCTTAATTCACTGAATTAATTGGCCTTCATGGAATTAATGGATCTCCCTTAATTAGTTTTAATTGAATTAATGGATCTTATTAATCTTGGGAAGGACTGCCCCAACATTTAATGAGGGACAGATCATCCGTCCTCTTTCAAAAAAACAGAAACACAAAAATTCCTGTAGAAATTACAACAGCGGAAGTTACAACCGCCCTGAACAAAATGGGACTTATGACCATTTTTCACACCTATGACTGCTGCAGAATCCCCATGGTCATTCAGACGCTTGGCAACCGACTCGTACGGATGACGGTCGCAATGTCCCGGAGTCACAGGATTCCCTGCGTTTGCGACCTTCTGACCAGCCGATTCAAATGGGGAGAGCCCGATTCACTTAACAACTGTGTGGCTGGTTTAACAACGGCAGGGATTCACTTAACAGCGGTGGCGAGAAAGAGGGCAAAACTCACGTAACGGCTGTCTCTCTTAGTGATTGAACTTTGGGGCTCAGTTTTGGTCGTACATCGAGGACTGCCTGTGCTGTTCTCATTTGATATATCCCGAAGTTGAGCAGGCAATCCTTGACTTACAACGGTTCATTTAATGACCGTTCCAAGTTACATCAGCACTGAAAAAAGTGATTTATGACCGTTTTTCCACCGTTGCCCCCTCCGCAGGATCAAAACTCAAATGCTGAGCAACTGACTCGTATTTAATGTCCGGGGTCACATGGTCCCCGTTTTGCCACCTTCTGACAAGCAAAGTCCCGGTGGGGGAACCAGATTCACTTAGCAACATAACAAATGCGGTGGTTCATTTAACAGCGGCGGCAAGAAAATCACTGAACCAATGTTTCACTTAGCAACATAAACTTTGGGCTGGATTGTGGGCGTTAACACCAAGGACTACCTGTATATTATCCATGTTAGATCCCCAATCTCTGGTCCGTGGACCGGCACCGGGCCCAAGGGTAAAATCCAGCAGGTTTTGACTGGTTCCGGAGAACCGGTAGCGGGAATTTTGAGTAGTTCAGAGAACTGGCAAATATCACTTCTGGCTGGCCGCGCCCCCATCTATTCTCTGCTTCCCGAGTCCCAGCTGATGGGGAGGGAATGGGGATTTTGCAGTAGCCTTCCCCTGCCATGCCGACCAAGCCACGCCCACCCAGCCACACCCACCCAGCCACGCCCATGCCCACCAAGCCACGCCCACAGAACCAGTAGTAAAACAATTTGAATTTCACCAGATGCCAAAAAGTTGGGGGCCACTGTGTTAGATGATCAGGCAGAAGGTGGCTTGCTGCAGGAGATACCATTCCAGTCGGCTGTTAGAAAAGGTTGGAAGGGACCTTGAAGGTCATCTAGTCCAGCCCCCATGCCCAAGCAGGAGACCCTCCACCCTTTCTGACCGAGGGCAGTCCAGTCTCTTCTTGGAAGGCTCCAGGGATGAAGCTCCCACAACCTCTGAATAACAGAATAACAACAGAGTTGGACGGGACCTTGGAGGTCATCTAGTCCAACCCGCATCCACCCAAGCAGGGGACCCTACACCCTTTCTGACCGAGGGCAGCCCAGTCTCTTCTTGAAGGCCTCCAGGGACGAAGCTCCCACAACTTCCAAAGGCAAGTTCTGTTCCATTGGTTGGAAGGGACATTGAAGGTCATCTAGTCCAGCCCCCATGCCCAAGCAGGGGACCCTCCACCCTTTCTGACCGAGGGCAGTCCAGTCTCTTCTTGAAGGCCTCCAGGGATGAAGCTCCCAGAACTTCTGTAGGCAACTTCTGTTCCATGGGTTGATGGTTCTCCCTGTCAGGAAATTCCTCCTTATCTCCAGGTTGAATCTCTCCTTGAATCAATGCAGTTGCTTAGATTAATCTCACGGTCATTAAGTGAATCCAGCTTCCATCCCCAGTGACTTAGCTTGCCACAAAGCCGGCTGGGAACTTTGCAAATATCTTATCTCGTGATAACACCTGCAAGTGTTATATATATATATATATATATGTAGGTCTTTGGTTGTTCAGAACCAAAGGTTGTTCAACCTCAGAAAACATATATATACATATATATATATACACATGCAGGTTTTCAAAGGAAGCCCTTGACTGTGGGAACGCTGCAAGTGGTCCCTTTTTTTTAACGGTTGTTAAATGAGGACTGGCCGTAAGTCGAGGACTGGGCCTCGTGAATTGGGATCCTGCTTTCCGAGGCTCAAATCCTTCCAGGGATCTTGACAGACGACTCGTCTCACGCCCAGACAGGCCCCGACAAACCAGCCGGGCGGCATTCCTCCGGGAACAAGCAGGGTGGGGACGGTGCCGAGATCGAATCCCGTGGACCCACCCACCCCCCACCCTCCCAAAACAGCTGTTGGGTACAGCCCCCGGGTGCAAATGAGCAGCCTCCCTCCCTCCCTTCCAGATCTCTCTCTTCGCTGCATTGCCAATTCAGCGAAGAGAAGCGAAAGAGGTTTGAAGGCAAACTTTTGGAAACTTTGAGCCTCTGTGTTCCGAGGTTCAGAAATTCCTCCTTCATGGGGTTCAAATCACTAAATGCCCTTCTTTGGGGGCCAATTTCTCATCAACTAAGCCTTGAGCATTAACCGCATCTACTGCATGCAGTTTTGGTCCCCACACTATAAAAAAAGAGGTTGAGACTCTGGAAAGAGGGCAGAGAAGAGCAATAAAGAAGATGAGGGGACCGGAGGCTCAAATAGATGATGGACGCTTGCAGGAACTGGGCCTGGCTGGTCTAGGGAAGAGAAGGACCAGGGGAGACAGGAGAGCATCTTCCAATATTTGAGGGGCTGCCCCAGAGAGGAGGAAGGGGGTCAAGCTATTCTCCAAAGCCCCTTTGAAGGCCAGAGAAGGAAGAATGGATGGAAACTGACCCAGGAGAGATTCAACCTGGGAATAAGGAGGGATTTCCTGACAGGGAGATCCATCAACCCATGGAACAGAAGTTGCCTTCAGAGGTTGTGGGAGCTTCATCCCTGGAGGCCTTCAAGAAGAGACCGGACTTCCATCTGTCAGAAATGGTGGAGGGTCTCCTGCTTGGGCATTGGGGGTTGGACTAGATGACCTACGAGGCCCCTTCCAACTCTGTTCATCTGTTAAGTACTGGGCCTGGCTGGTCTAGGGAAGAGAAGGACCAGGGGAGACAGGAGAGCATCTTCCAATAGTTGAGGGGCTGCCCCAGAGAGGAGGAAGGGGGTCCAGCTATTCTCCAAGGCCAGAGAAGGAAGAATGGATGGAAACTGACCAAGGAGAGATTCAACCTGGGAATAAGGAGGAATTTCCTGACAGGGAGAACCATCAACCCATGGAACAGAAGTTGCCTTCGGAAGATATGGGAGCTTCATCCCTGGAGGCTTTCAAGAAGAGACTGAACTGCTCTCGGTCAAAAATCGTGGAGGGTCTGTTGCTTGGGCGGGGGGAGGGTGTGTGTGTGAACTGCCTTTGCAATTGACTGACCCTATTTTTGTCATTGCTGGACATTTCTTTCTCTAAATCAAACTGCCTTTGCAACTGACCGATGGAGACTTTGTCAATGCCCATCATATCTTGATCCAAATCTAGCTGACTCTGCAATTGACTGCTGGAGATTTTTGTCAATGCCGGTCAAATTGTATCTTGATCCAAACCGAACTGCCTTTGCAATTGACTGACCCCATTTTTGTCAATGCCGGACATTTCTTTCTCTAAACCAAACTGCCTTTGCAACTGACCGATGACAGTTCCAGGGTCTTGAGGCACAATTGTGGACGTACGCCAATGGCTACCTGTAGTTCAGTGGCGGGATTCAATTTTTTTTTACTACCGGTTCTGTGGGCGTGGCTCGGTGGCCGTGGCACGGTGGGTGTGGCTTGCGGGCGTGGCAGGGGAAGGCTACTGCAAAATCCCCATTCCCTCCCCATCAGCTGGGACTCGGGAGGCAGAGAATAGATGGGGGGCGCGGCCAGCCAGAGGTGGTATTTACCGGTCCTCCAAACTACTCAAAATTTCCGCTACCGGTTCTCCGGAACTGATCGGAACCTGCTGAATGCCACCTCCGCGTGTCGCTTAAAATTGGATCTATGCCAATTCTTTCTCTTATGACTTCATTTATAATTTTAGCATTGCGAGAAAAACCCTCATTGATCAATTGCAAAATATGATTATAATTCGCTATTCCTGGTCCCATCCTTCATTCCCACAACCACTGGGAGGAAACACTGAATAACAGAGTTGGAAAGAACCTTAGAGGTCATCTAGTCCAACCCCCTGCTCAAGCAGGAGACCCTATCCCAGTTCGGACGGGCGAAGGTCCAGTCTTTTCTTAAAAACTTCACCCAAACCTATTATGAAGAAAAGCAGTCCCCCTGGTTAATTGCCCTCAATGTTACGAAGTGCTTGGGCACGGGGGTTGGACTAGATGACCCACAAGGTCCCTTCCAACTCTGTTAATCTGTAGATTCTGTTGCTCCTGAATTCTAGGTTGCTTCTCTCCTTCATTATTTTCCATCCATTGTCTTCTAGTGCTTTGGAGAATAATTCGTCCCCCTCTTCTTTGGGGCAACCCCTCAAATACTGGAAAGCTGCTTTCCTGTCTGCCCTAAATCCTTCTTTTCTTTAGACTGGCCATACCCAAATCCTGCAGCCGTTCTTCGTATGTTTTAGTCTCCGGTCCGCTGATCCTCTTAGTGGCTCTTCTCTGCACGTTTTCCAAAGTTTTGGCCTCTTATTCGCAACGCAGAGGACCAAAACTGGATGCGGAATATTCCAGGTGTGGCCTTACTAAAGCTTTACACAGCGGTGCTAACACTTCAGGTGATTTTGGCTCCGTGCCTCTCTTTACACAGCCCAGGAGTGTGCTCGCTTTAATTTTGGCAGCGTTCGCACACGGCTGGCTGGCGTTGAAGGGATCGTCCACTAGGATCCCTGGGCTGTTGAGCCAGGTTTCACCTACCTGGGCAGGTAGAGAGAGAGAGGGGGGAGGGGAGGACTTTCCTCCGATCGCAGCCGCTGCCTTCCTTCCCCTCCCGGGCCAAACCCAGACCCACCAAAACAGGTTCGCCTTGCCAGGTTGCTGGGTTGCCGGAGTCAACAAACATTGGGGCTATGCGATTTTTTTTCCCACTGCAGTGATGCATTGGCCTCAAATCATGTGCCGAGGCGGGAACGAATCCAGCTGCTGGGATTTGAACCCTCCCGAGGAGCAGTGGAGGACCCAGGGCGGTGCACAGGCATTATTAAAACCATAACAAAAGACAATATACATTATTAAAAACATATTAAATTAAATCCCGTGTTAAAAAACCCATTTAAAACCCTGAAAATTAAAATTTATAGATAAAGTCAGAAACGGGAGGTTATGCTAGGCCGACTTGTTGGAATAAATAGGTCTTGAGAATCTGGCGGAACAGGCGGAGGTCCGAGGTGGTGCGTAGGTCGGGGGGTAGGTCGTTCCAGAGGGCCGGGCCCGCCACAGAGAAGGCCCTTCCTCTGGGCGTCGCCAACCAGCATTGCCCGGCCGACGGTACCCGGAGAAGACCCTCTCTGTGGAAGCGGATCGGACAAAGGGATGTATGAGGTAGGAGACGGTCTCGTATGTAGCTAGGCCCCGAGCCATGGAGCGATTTGAAGATGGTCGTCAACACCTTGAAGCGCACTCGAAAGGCCACAGGCAGCCAGTGCAGCTCGTGCAGGAGAGGTGTTACGTGGGTTTGCCTTGAGGCACCCATAATCACCCACACGGCCGCATTCTGAACTAACTGTAGCCTTCGAGTGCACCTCAAGAGGAGCCCCATGTAGAGAGCGTTACAGTAGTCCAGCCGGGATGTCACAAGCGCTTGAGTGACTGTGCGAAGGGCCCCCGGTCCAGTAAGGGGCGCAACTGGCGTATCAGGCGTACCTGATAAAACGCCCTCCTGGCCACGGCCGCCACATGGTCCTCCATGGACAGCCGGGAATCCAGAAGGACACCCAAGTTGCACGTCCTCTCCACGGGGGCCAGTTGTTCGCCCCTAATGGCCAGTGTTGGACTTATCTGGCTGAACCGGGGTGCCGGAAAACACAGCCACTCGGTCTTGGACGGGTTGAGCTTGAGTTTGTTACTACCCATCCAGACCCGTACGGCCTGCAAGCACCGGGACTGGGGCTTCCTTATGGTCGTAACGTGGAGGACTAAGCCTCGTTTTTCCATCTGTCTCGGAATCGGCTGCCCCAGCTTCTCTCCTCTCGCTGGGCTGCCTGGGATTTAGAGATCATCCTTGGCCTCATTGGAAAGGGAGAATCGCCTTCTGCCCAAGGAGCAGCTTTGCATTCCCAGGGAAAAAAGCATTCGCTCTGCAAAGTGGGGACACACCCCTGAGTACCCAGACCTGAGGAACAGGTCTGGCCGGGTAGCGCTACTCATATGGTATAGGAGATGCCACCGGGGGGGAGAGGAGGGTGGAAAAGGAGGGGGGTAGGATAAGGATTACATCACCGAACTCCCTCCCTCCGGGCCTCCCCCTCGCCCCGTAGAGCCAAACAAAGCCAAATAAGTTGGCCGTGCGGGAAGATCTTTGCAGGATGCCGGGCTGTGGTGTGCGAGAGACAAGCAAAGTGTGCACTTCCCACCACCGCCCGGTGTGGAGGATGCACGCCGGCGGCAAAAAGAACAGGAGAGAAATCTAATTTTGCAGCCCAAGCGCAGCTCCGGAGCTGCCCTCTGGGTTTTCCTTGGCGGTGGGATCACCTGTTGGCCTCTCCTCCCTGGCATAGATAGACAGTCAGAAGTGCAGGCCTGACTGCCAGCGTTTCTCGGAGGAGCCCGAGATCAAACGGCCGCGGCCGGCTGCTTTCGTTTGCCCGGCGGCGCCAAACTAAGGAGAACAACAGGTGTTCAGCCTGAAAGTTCACTCCACAGTGAAAAATCTCAGGGTGGCAGAGGCTGGGATGGGGTTGGCCTATTTTTTTATTCCTTTTTTTTTTAAAGGAAAAGAAAAAAAGGTGTATTTAGAGATCATCCACAAACAGGCCCTCCTAAAAATAAGGTAAATGAATATATGACAGCTGGAGGGGCTGTAGGGAGAATGTGAATACAGGACCACCACCACCACCCCAGTTGCAAAATAAGTTCTACAAGATGCATAGATAGACAGAGAGAGAGAGAGAGAGAGAGAGAGAGAGAGAGAGAGAGAGAGAGAGAGAGAGAGAGAGAGAGAGAGAAGAGAGAAAGGGAGGGAGGGAGAGATAAAAAGGTAAGTAGAGAGATAGATGGATAGATAGATAGATAGACAAGACAGACTTAGATGATAAATTGATAGAAGATAGATACAGAGAGGGAGAGAGAAGGTAGAGAGGATAGATAGCTAGAGAGAGATAAATAGGTAGGTAGAGAGAGAGATAGACAAGACAGACGATAGAGATAGATAGATAGATAGATAGATAGATAGATAGATAGATAGATAGATAGATAGATAGAAAAGAAGATAGACAGGATAGATAGCTAGATAGAGGTAGGTAGGTAGGTAGGTAGGTAGGTAGGTAGGTAGGTAGAGGGATAGAGAGGGAGAGGGAGAAATACAGTAGGTAGGTAGGTAGGTAAGTAGGTAGGGGGATAGAGAGGGAGAGGGAGAAATACAGTAGGTAGGTAGGTAGGTAGGTAGGTAGGTAGGTAGGTAGGTAGGTGGAGAAAGAGAAAGAGAGAGATAGACAAGACAGACATAGATGATAAATAGAAGATAGATACACCGAGAGAGAGAAGATAGAGAGGATAGATAGCTAGAGAGAGAGAGATAAATAGGTAGGTAGGTAAGTAGGCAGGTAGGTGTAAAGAGAGAGATGGATAGATGGGATTGAGAGACAGAAAGCACAAAGAGATAATAGAGATAGATTAAGGAGATGGATGGATTGATAAAAGGATGGATGGATGGATGGATGGATAGATAGATAGATAGATAGATAGATAGATAGATAGATAGATAGATAGATAGACAGACGATATAGAGACAGATTGATAGATAAGAGATGAAAGAGATGGATGGATGGATGGATGGATATATAGATAGATTTATAGATAGACAGACAGACAGAAAGATAGATAGAAGATAAAGATGAAAGAGATGGATGGATGGATAGATGGATAGATATAGATGAAAGGGATGGGTGGATGGATATATAGATAGATTGATAGACAGACAGAGACAGATAGAAAGATAGAAGATAGAGATGAAAGAGATGGATGGATGGATAGATAGATAGATGAGAGAGAGATGAAAAATATAGATGGATAGACAGACAGACAGACAGACAGGTAGTCATGCAAACTTTTTTTTCTTTTAAGACCATTCTTGATCTCAGTGAACCAAACTTAACACATTGACATCAACGAGAGCAACATAGAATCAAAGGCTCGGGGCCTAGTTATATGCGAGACCGTCTCCTGCCCCATACATCCCTTCGGCCGATCCGTTCCCACAGAGAGGGCCTTCTCAGGGTGCCGTCGGCCGGACAATGCCGACTGGCGACACCCAGTGGAAGAGCCTTCTCTGTGGCGGGCCCTGCCCTTTGGAACGACCTACCCCCTGAATTGCGCACCATCACCGACCTCCGCCTCTTCCGGCAATGTCTAAAGACACATCTTTTCCAACAAGCCGGCCTAGCCTAACTTCCCACGGGGACTATTTTAGAGAGTTTTAAATTGGGTATTTTAAAATTTGGCTTTTAGCATAGGATTAGAATAGTTTAATATATTTTAAATTATGTATTATTATTATTTTGTATGTTTTTAAATTCCTGTGCGCCGCCCTGGGTCCTCTGTGGAGAAGGGCGGGATATAAATATAATAAAATAATAAAATAATAAAATAATAAAATAATAAAATAAATAAATAAATAAATAAATAAATAAATAAATAAATAAATAAATAAATAAATAAATAAATAAATAAAATAAATAAATAAATAAATAAACAAACAAGATCCAAAAAAAACCCCTGAAATCAATAGATTTTTGTCCACTTTCTGCCTACTCCTCGGGCTTCTGGCTGCTTGAACGCTTTGACCCCCTCCTCGTTCTGTGGCTGAACCTCTGCCTCTCGGGGCCAGTAGGAGTCTCAACCTCCGCTTGCTGGGCTGGGGGGGGGGGGATTCTGGGAGTTGAAGTCCGCCCGCCTCCCAGCAGTCGAGGCTGAGACTTAGCAATTGTCCTTTCTCTCTATCTACCTACCTATCTCTCTAGCAATTCGGCTCTCAGTTGCGCAGCCCCCCCACTTTGCCCGTTTTAAGAGGTGACCCTAACATGGCCGGAATGGGGCGTCCTTGTGCCCCCCGGAAAAAAAAACAACCCAGCTCCCCGCAGAACCGCCCGAAAGCTGGAAATCCAAACTGCAAAAAGAGATGTATTTTTGTCCTGCCCATCTGCTGGAATTGCAACCCCAGGAGAGGCTATCATTTACCTTAGCAAACGCCAAGGTTGGCCTGTACTTAAATCCGCTAAATCCCCCCTTTTAAAGCGATTAAATCCGTGCATTAATTAAACTCACCTTGTTCGCTCCGAGGGAGAGCCAAGGACCAGGAGCAAAGAGATATATATATATATATATAAATAGTTATTATATTCCTTTTAATTGGAAGCTGGCTGAGAGATGAACTACTGCACCCATCGTCCACCAGCCAAAATAATTTCCCCCCGGTTTCTTTGCCCATAAACCCTTACGTTGGTTAGTTTCAGCTATGGTGGAAGATGATCAGAGGCTAAAACAGTACAATACAATACGATACAATAGCAGAGTTGGAAGGGACCTTGGAGGTCATGTAGCCCAACCCCCTGCTTAGGCAGAAACCTTATACCCTTTCAGACAAATGGTTATCCAACATTTATTTATTTATTTATTTATTTATTTATTTATTTATTTATTTATTTATTTATTTATTTATTTATTTTGGATTTATATAACCGCACCCTCTCCCCAAAGGGACATCTTCTTAAAGACTTCCAGTGTTGGGGCATTCACAACTTCTAGTGGCAAGCTGTTCCACTGATTAATTGTTCTCACTGTCAGGAAATTTCTCCTCAGTTCTAGGTTGCTTCTCTCCTTGATTAGTTTCCCCCCATTGCTTCTTGTTCTACCCTCAGGTGCTTTGGAGAATAGCTTGACTCCCTCTTCTTTGGGGCAACCCCTGAGATATCGGAAGGCTGCTATCATGTCTCCCCTGGTCCTTCTCTTCATCAAACTAGACATACCCAGTTCCTGCAACCGTTCCTCATATGCTTTAACAGAATAGCAGAGTTGGAAGGGACCTTGGAGGTCATCTAGTCCAGCCTAGGCAGGAAGCCCTATACCGTTTCAGACTAATGGCTATCCAACCTCTTCTTAAAGACTTGCAGGGTTGGGGCATTCACAACTTCTGGAGACAACTTCGGTTCCACTGATTCATTGTTCTCACTGTCAGGAAATTCCTCCTCAGTTCTAAGTTGCTTCTCTCCTTGATTAGTTTCCATCAACCCATGGAACAGAAGTTGCCTTCAGAAGTTGTGGGAGCTTCATCCCTGGAGGCCTTCAAGAACACACTGCGCTGCCCATCTGTCAGAAATGGTGTAGGGTCTCCTGATTGGGTGGGAGGTGGGTTGGACTAGATGACCTCCAAGGTCCCTCCCAACTCTCTTTATCTGTAAAAAACAGACGTTGTGGGAGCTTCATCCCTGGAGGCCTTCAAGAAGAGACTAGGCTGCCCATTTGTCAGAAATATTGAAGGCTCTCCTGCTTGGGTGGATGGGGGTTGGACTAGATGACCTCCAAGGTACCTTCCCACTCTGTTAATCTGATAATCCCATGATGGAATCCACAATGAGAAAAGGGCTTCATAAGCCAATTTTTCACCCATCACACAACGGATACAATGACGAGGGGATCTTTGGTCCATGCCGTGGAGGCATCCCAAACCCAGGTCGTCCCTAACTTACGACCACAACTGAGCCGGAGATTTCCGTTGCTAAGGGAAACATTCACTAACTGAGTTTTAATAATAATAATAATAATAATAGCCAAATTTATTGACCGCTCCCTCTCCCCACAGGGACTCGGGGCGGTGCACAGGGGAAATAAAAACAATAAATATACAACATACATAACAAAATTAAAACAAATTAAATTAATTCCTGTGCTAAAATCCCATTAACTAAAAATCCCCATACATTTAAAAACCCATTTAAAAACCCATAGAGAGAGAGACTACCCTAGGCCGGCCAGGCGGAAAAGATGAGTCTTCAATTTCAAGCGGAAGGAGCGGAGGTCCGTGGTCGTTCTAATATCGGGGGGAAGGTCGTTCCAGAGGGCCGGGCCCGCCACAGAGAGAGCCCTTCCCCTGGGCGTCGCCCGCTGACAAAGTCTAGTGGACGGCACCCGGAGAAGTCCCTCTCTGTGGGAGCGAATCGGCCGTGAGGATGTGTGAGGCAGGATCCGATCCTGCAGGTAGCTAGGTCCCGAGCCATGGAGCGCTTTAAAGATGATAGTTAACACCTTGAAGCGCACCCGGAAGACGACAGGCAGCCAGTGCAGCTCGCGCAAGAGCGGTGTAATGTGGGTAAACCTAGTGGTTCCCATGATTGCTCGCGCGGCTGCATTCTGAACTAACTGAAGCCTCCGGGTGCACTTCAAGGGGAGCCCCATGTAGAGGGAGTTACAATAGTCCAGTCGGGATGTCACGAGGGCATGAGTGACTGTGCGAAGGGCGTCCCGATCCAATAGGGGGCGCAATTGGCGGACCAGGCGAACCTGGTAAAACGCCCTCCTGGCCACGGCTGTCACTTGCTCTTCCATAGACAGCCGGGTATCCAGGAGGACACCCAAATTGCGCGCCCCATCCACAGGGGCAAGATGTTCGCCCCCTATGGCCAGCGTTGGAGAAAGCTGGTTGAATCGGGCAGCCGGAAACCACAGCCACTCGGTCTTGGTCGGGTTGAGCCTGAGTCCGTTGCTTCCCATCCAGATCCGCACGGCTTCCAGGCACTGGCACATCACCGCTACGGCATCGTTGGGGTGGTTTGGGGTAGATATATACAGCTGAGTATCATCAGCGTATAGATGGTACTCTACCCCAAAACCACGGATGATCTCACCCAGCGGCTTCATGTATGCATTAAACAGGAGAGGCGAGAGGACCGACCCCTGAGGCACCCCACATGTGAGGGGTCTCGGGGTCGACCTCTGCTCCCCTGCCAACACAAATTGCGATCGGCCAGAGAGGTAGGAGGAGAACCACCGTAAAACGGTGCCTCCCACCCCCAACCCCCCCAGCCGATGCAATAGGATACCATGGTCGATGGTATCGAAAGCCGCCGAGAGGTCTAATAGGACCAGGATGGAGGAACAACCCCCATCTCTGGCCCTCCAGAGATCATCTACCAACGCGACCAATGCCGTCTCGGTGCTATGCCCGGGCCGAAAGCCGGACTGGCGCAGGTCTAGATAATCAACTTCCTCCAGGTGACGGGGAAACTGTTGTGCCACCACACTCTCAACAACCTTCGCCAAAAAGGGAAGGTTGGAGACGGGACGATAGTTGGTTAAAAGAGCTGGATCCAAAGAGGGCTTCTTAAGGAGGGGCCTCACCATAGCCTCTTTTAGGGAAGCAGGCAAGGAACCCTCACTCAAAGAAGCGTTGACAACCTCTTGGAGCCAGCCTCGTGTCACCTCCCAGGATGCCAGTACAAGCCAGGAGGGACACGGGTCCAATAAACATGTGGTGGCTCGCAGTCGCCCACGTAGCCTGTCCATATCCTCGGAAGCAACGGAGTCAAATTCCTCCCAAACAAGATCGGCCTCGTGGCACCCCACTGGATCAAGAATGGGGGCTAACTCGTTTTGCCTCGTTCGGCCACCGTTCTTGCCACCGTTGTTAAGCGAATCACTGAGGTGGAAAGTTATAGCACGGTCGTGCACCGAATACGGCCTCCCCACCGACTTCGCTCGCCCGAAGGTCACCCAAGGAGATCAGGAGATCTCGAAACCATCGTAAATGTGAGTCAATTAGCAATTGGCTCGTATTTATGTGAATTTTGGTCACAGGGCCGTGGGGAGGCGGCAGAGACCGTAAGTGGGCCAAACGGCCATAAATCACTTGTTTTCATTGCTGCTGCAACTTTGAACGGTCACTAAACAAACTGCTGCAAATTGAGGACTCCCCATATATATATATATATATATATATATATTCTGAGGTTTTCGCGGGTGTTTGTATGTAGGTCTTCGGTTGTTCGGGTTTTCTCCCGCGTAGAATTGGAAGTATCTTCACGACGTTTCGATGAAATCTCATTCATCATCTTCAGGCTGGTGCTTCCGGCTTGGTGCTTCCAGGAGCAAGACACACATATATATATATATGTCTTTGGTTGTTCGGGTTTTCTCCCACGTAGAATTGGAAGTATCTTCACGACGTTTCGATGAAGTCTCATTCATCATCTTCAGGCTGGTGCTTTCGGCTTGGTGTTTCCAGGAGCAATGTGAGATCTCAGCCGGTTCCTCTTTTTAACTGCCAGTGGGGGTGTGACCTGATTGGGTGGGAGCTTGGCTGCATTCTGATTGGGTGGAGGTGTGATCTCACATTGCTCCTGGAAACACCAAGCCGGAAGCACCAGCCTGAAGACAACAATGAGATCTCACATTGCTCCTGGAAACACCAAGCCGAAAGCACCAGCCTGAAGATGATGAATGAGACTTCATCGAAACGTCATGAAGATACTTCCAATTCTACGCGGGAGAAAACCTGAACAACCAAAGACCTACATACAAACACCCGCGAAAACCTCAGAAAACATATATATATATATATATTGCTCCAACCCAATCACATTCGCATCTTCAGATTAAAAAGTCCTCAACCAACAGGCCAAGCTAGGTTAAATCCTCGTCTTCCAACCACAATGAGGCACTTCCGTTGCTGAAATGAATCATTGCAGGACCGGACCCCCATTTTTAACAGTTAAACGATAACGTAGTCATTAAGCGAAACCTGTGGCTGTTAAGTGAGTCTGGCTTCCCAAATTGACTTTGCTTGTAGGAAGACGGCTGGGAATTGGTGCACGAGCTGATGCGACGGTTATCACCCGGAACAGGGGTGCTGTCGCTTTTTTTTCACTACCGTCATAACTCCGATGGTCACTAAACAAGCACGCAGAGCCACGGGTGTATAAAAGGAGAGCAAATCCCCACTTCTTTCCAACGTTGATGACGCTACCTAGTTCGGCAATTCTAAAGGTGTGTTTTTTTTCTTCCTTCCAAAAGGCAACTGGACTTTCCTTGAAGACGCATCGCTTCCCATCCAAGAAGCTTCTTCGGTTCTTCTTCAGCTTCCCTTCAAAACCGAGGAAGCTTCCTGGATGAGAAGAAAGGGTCTTCAAGGGAAGCCCTGGTCATATGAAGAACGGTTACAGGGATATCTCTAATCGAACGAGGCTTTTAAGAAGAGACTGGATGAAACATAGAATAGGGAACTAGGAGGTCATCTAATCCAACCCCCTTTTCGAACAGGAGACCTATACCATTTCAGACAGGTTTCTTCTTAAAAGCATCCAGCAATGGTATAAGGCCTCCTGCTTGAGCAGAGGGTTGATCTAGATGGCCTCTAAGGTCCTTCCCAACCCTATTCTTCTATATTCTCTCATCCACCTGGAAGCAGATCAGGTCCACTTGCTCGTGTCCTTCCTGGCAGCCCCTGAAGGCCAGAGAGGGAAGAATGGATGGAAACTGACCGAGGAGAGATTCAACCTGGACATAAGGAGGAATTTCCTGACAGGGAGAACCACCAACCCATGGAACAGAAGTTGCCTTCGGAAGTTGTGGGAGCTTCATCCCTGAAGGCCTTCAAGAAGAGACTGGACTGCCACCTATCAGAAAGGGTGGAGGGTCTCCTGCTTGGGATGGGGGGTTGGATTTGATTATTTTATATTTAATTTTTTCTATTCTATTCTGAATTCCATTCCATTCCTTATTCTATTCTATTCTATTCTATATTTTCTATTCTATTCTGTTCTATTCCATTCCATTCCACTCTACTCTGAATTCTATTCTATTCTATTCTAATTCTATTCTATTCTATTCTAAATTCTATTCTATTCTATATTTTCTATTCTATTCTATTCCATTCCATTCCACTCTACTCTGAATTCTATTCTATTCTATTCTATATTTCTATTCTATTCTGTTCTATTCCATTCCATTCCACTCTACTCTGAATTCTATTCTATTCTATTCTATATTTTCTATTCTATTCTGTTCTATTCCATTCCATTCCACTCTACTCTGAATTCTATTCTATTCTATTCTATATTTCTATTCTATTCTGTTCTATTCCATTCCATTCCACTCTACTCTGAATTCTATTCCATTCCATTCTAGTCTAACCAACTATATTATATTATAACCAACCAAAAGCAACCAATTTTTGATCCCTGTCTTTCTCATCTCAGGCAAACATGGAGATACGACAAGCCAACAATCTGGGGAATCTTGGCTTAGGAGTGGTCTGAGGGACTTAAGTGTGTTGCATGCCCAAGCTGGACCACAGACCTCTCACAACCGGGATGGCAAAGCCAAAGGTTGTCTTGATGTGTGGATCCTTGCTTGTTTGCAAGCCAAAAGCCAGGGCTCACGAGCTTGTGGGGAACGAAGCTTAAATAGACCATTGTTGGGAGTAGAAATAAAAGACACTTTTCTAGGAGGGTCCATGTGGGGACCAGCCAGGTGCAATACTTAAGGTAGTAAGCACGGAGCAGGGAAATCCAAATTGAAGTCTCCTTTTAGCCATGGAGGGTTTGAGATTGGAGATTTATTCATTTTAATCAGGGTTAGTTTGGGGTTTTTTCCCCACGTTTCGGGCGAGGTTTAATATGTTTTTGAAAAGCTTTTTAAACTTTTGTATATTTGTTTTTATTCTGGCTGTACACCGCCCTGAGTCCTTCGGGAGTAGGGCGGTATAAAAAAAACAATAAACTAAACTAAATTAAACTAAACAGCCTACCTTGCAGGACGGTTGTTCTTGGCCTTGAGCTCTTTGAGCCTAGAAACTGTACAAAATAATAATAAAAGTGGCATAGAAATTGAATTTGATGCTGACGATTAGATCAGGGGCGTCCAATCTTAAGACCTGTGGACTTCAACTCCCAGAATCCCCCAGCCAGCTATGGGGGATGAGCTATGGACCCTGGACATCTGCCATCTTTACCAGAGTAGGTTCAGCAGCTTCTCTATAACCGGTTTTACACTGTGCAGTTTGGGCCCAGAACCAATGTTAGCAGAACACTGGGCCCATAGCCAATGTTAGCAACTCTGGGTTCAGAACCAGTGTCACAACTCTGGTCCCTTAACCAGTGTTAGCAAATAAATGCGGAATAGTGTAATTCACCGGACAGTAAAGAGATACGTTGCTTTAACCACACACAAACTCTAAAACAGTGATAGTAAGAAAATAAATAGTCTTTACTTTGTAGCAACTAAAATGCTTCTTCCGACTAACTTCTCAAACAATAATAACAGTCCGTCACCAGAGTTATCTTACAGTGATGCAAAACAAATCCTCCTCCTTCTTCAACGGCAATCAGGAAACACAGGAATCACAAGGAATCAAACAGGGAATGGACTGTGTTCCTGACCTTGCTTATATGGTAGAGCTGATAATTACAGCCAATCCGATTATACTTAGTTCTTAAAGCTACATAACTTCTGAAGAACATAGACTCATATATATTGTCAATCCAATATAAGGCTGAATATCCTAACACACAGGTCTTAAAGTGGCCAAGGTTGGCCACCCCTGGATTAATAATGAGGCCTCAGTTACCCTTTTGGCATCTGCTCAGCCTTGCGCACAGAAGCCGGAATTGCCACCGGGCAGCTACCCAAGAGAACCAAACCACAGATGCTCCCCGAAGGGAAGCAAGAAAGAGTCAACCAAGGCAGGCGTAACTCTTTGGTGGTTTGTTTGTGGGAATCTAGCAACTGCTGTTTGCAAACCTCAGCTTCCCAAGTCAGGGTGATTCACAGCCCCAATGGAGGGTGGTTTCTTTAGCAAACACCTTTGAAATCTTCTTTACACCTTTTCCTTAGACGCCCGACGGACCTGGCCTCTGCTGGGAATTGACGATAGCCTTGAGATGGGAGAGTGCATAGGGCAATATTTCTCAACCTGAGCAATCTCAGAAGTGTGGATTTCGGCTCCCAGAATTCCCCAGCCACCTCGATTTAAGATATATAGATTTCGACTTCCAGAATTCCCTAGTAGCTGTGCTTTGAGATATATGGACTTCGACTCCCAGAATTCCCCAGTCAATGTGCTTTGAGATATACCGGGCTTCAACTCCCAGAATTCCCCAGTCAATGTGCTTTAAGATATACGGACTTCGACTCCCAGAATTCCCCAGTCAATGTGCTTTGAGATATACGGACTTCAACTCCCAGAATTCCCCATTCAACGTGCTTTAAGATATATGGACTTCGACTCCCAGAATTCCCCAGTCAATGTGCTTTAAGATATACCGGGCTTCAACTCCCTGAATTCCCCAGTCAATGTGCTTTAAGATATACGGACTTCGACTCCCAGAATTCCCCAGTCAATGTGCTTTGAGATATACGGACTTCAACTCCCAGAATTCCCCAGTCAATGTGCTTTAAGATATACGGACTTCAACTCCCAGAATTCCCCAGTCAATGTGCTTTAAGATATACGGACTTCAACTCCCAGAATTCCCCAGTCAATGTGCTTTAAGATATACCGGGCTTCAACTCCCAGAATTCCCCAGTCAATGTGCTTTGAGATATACGGACTTCAACTCCCAGAATTCCCCAGTCAATGTGCTTTGAGATATACCGGGCTTCAACTCCCAGAATTCCCCAGTCAATGTGTTTTGAGATATACCGGGCTTTAACTCCCAGAATTCCCCAGTCAATGTGCTTTGAGATATACCGGGCTTTAACTCCCAGAATTCCCCAGTCAATGTGCTTTGAGATATACGGACTTCAACTCCCTGAATTCCCCAGTCAATGTGCTTTAAGATATACCGGGCTTCAACTCCCAGAATTCCCCAGTCAATGTGCTTTAAGATATATGGACTTCGACTCCCAGAATTCCCCAGTCAATGTGCTTTAAGATATACCAGGCTTCAACTCCCAGAATTCCCCAGTCAATGTGCTTTAAGATATAAGGACTTCTACTCCCAGAATTCCCCAGTCAATGTGCTTTAAGATATACCGGGCTTCAACTCCCAGAATTCCCCAGTCAATGTGCTTTAAGATATACGGACTTCAACTCCCAGAATTCCCCAGTCAATGTGCTTTAAGATATACCGGGCTTCAACTCCCAGAATTCCCCAGTCAATGTGCTTTAAGATATACCGGGCTTCAACTCCCAGAATTCCCCAGTCAATGTACTTTAAGATATACCGGGCTTCAACTCCCAGAATTCCCCAGTCAATGTGCTTTAAGATATACCGGGCTTCAACTCCCAGAATTCCCCAGTCAATGTGCTTTAAGATATACCGGGCTTCAACTCCCAGAATTCCCCAGTCAATGTGCTTTAAGATATACGGACTTCGACTCCCAGAATTCCCCAGTCAATGTGCTTTAAGATATACGGACTTCAACTCCCAGAATTCCACAAACAATATGATTTAAGATATATGGACTTCAACTCCCAGAATTCCCCATTATCATCAAGATATATGAACTTCAACTCCCAGAATTCCCCATTATCATTAAGATATATGGACTTCAACTCCCAGAATTCCCCATTATCATTAAGATATACGGACTTCAACTCCCAGAATTCCCCATTATCATTAAGATATACGGACTTCAACTCCCAGAATTCCCCATTATCATCAAGATATATGAACTTCAACTCCCAGAATTCCCCATTATCATTAAGATATACGAACTTCAACTCCCAGAATTCCCCAAACAATGTGCTTTAAGATATATGGACTTCAACCCCAGAATTCCCCATTATCATTAAGATATATGGACTTCAACTCCCAGAATTCCCCATTATCATTAAGATATATGGCCTTCAACTCCCAGAATACGGCTGATTGGGGAATTGTGGGTATTGAAGTCCATCCATCTTAAAGTGGCAAAGATCGAATAACACTCTTCTAGAAGGCACAAGCCTATATAAAACACAGAGATCTTTCCTTTTTTTAAAAAATGTCCTTGCAGCATAAGGGGTGGGGTGGGCTTTAACACCCTTTCCCAACCCCAGAAGCACCAATAGGACACTGAAATGGGATAGGAGCAGGGGGCTGGACTAGAAGACCTCCAAGGTCCCTTTCCAGCTCTATTGTGATTCTGATTATCTCGGGAAGGGCTCCATCCTCCTCTCTCTCTCTCTCTCTCTCTCTCTCCCTCCTTTCCTCCGCTAATTACTTCTGGATTACACCAAGGCCCCATCGACTCACACCTCTTGTGTGCACGGCTGACCGGCAAGCACCCAATAACATCAATGAAGTGAGACAGGTGATGTGTGGGATGAGCTGCATCAGCCAGGGCCCCAATTTTACCTTTAGGGCCAGCCAGGATTCAGTTTTCCCTTCTGTGATACACAACCCACAATTGTGAGATTCCCCTTCCTAGGAAAAGACAGTCCGGGGGGGGGGGGGGGGGTGTTTGTGCGAATGCAAGCCGAGAAAGTGGATGCAGAGAGATGAGGATTAGGCCAATGGGGTTTTGGGTAGCCAAGATTGGCATTGGGCAGGGTTTCCCACGCAGATTCCACCCGTTCTTGTCCTCCCAAGCCTGCCTGATCATTCTGGGTGAGTCAGAAAGTGTCCTTCTTTTTGGAAACACAAAAGGAAGGAAGGAAGGAAGGAAGGAAGGAAGGAAGGAAGGAAGGAAGGAAGGATGGAAGGGGGAGGAAGGGAGGAAGATCATTTGTAGAGATGGGCGAGAGAGAAAGAAGAAAGAAAAAGAAAGAAAGAAAGAAAGAGAGAAAGGAGGGAAGGAAGGAAGAAAAAGAGAGAGAGAGCGGAAAGAAGGATGAAAGGGAAAGGAAGATCATTTGCAGAGATGGGCAAGAGAGAGAGAAGAGAGAAAGAAAGAAAGGAGGGAGGGAGGGAGGAGGGAAGGAAGGAAGGAAAAGAGAAAGGAAGAAAGAAAGAAAGAAAGAAAGAAAGAAAGAAAGAAAGAAAGAAAGAGCATTTGCAGAGATGGACAAGAGCAAAAGAAGAGAAAGAAAAAGAAAGAAAGAACAGGGGAGGAGGGAAGGAAAAGAGAGAGAGAGGAAGGAAGGAATAAAGAAAGATCAAGAGAGAAAGAAAGAAAGAAAGAAAGAAAAGAAAGAAGAGAAGGAAGGAAAAGAGAGAAGAAGAAAGGAAGGAAGGAATAAAGAAAGAAAGAGCATTTGCAGAGATGGACAAGAGTGAAAGAAGAAAGAAAGAAGAAAGAAAGAAGAGAGAGGGGGGGAAAGAGAGCGTGAGAGAGAGGAGGGGGGAAGGAAAGGTAGAAAGAAAGAAGAGAGGGAGGAAGGAAGGAAGAGAGAGAGGAAAGAAAGGAAGAAAGAAAAAGAAAGAAAGAAAAGACAGAATAAAAGAGAGTGAGGGAGAGGAAGGAAAGGAAGAAAGAAAGAAAGAAAGAAAGAAAGAAAGAAGAGAGAGAGGAGGGGGGAAGGAAAGGTAGAAAGAAAGAAGAGAGGGAGGAAGGAAGGAAGAGGAAGAGAGAGGAAGGAAAGGAAGAAAGAAAGAAGAGAGGGAGGAAGGAAAAGGGAGAGAGGAAGGAAAGGAAGAAAAAGAAAGAAGAGAGGGGAAAAGAGTGAGAGAGCGAGAGAGAGGAAGGAAGGGAAGGAAGGAAGAAGAGAGGGAGGGAGGGAGGAAGGAAGAGGAAGAGAGAGAGAGGGAGGAAAGGAAGAAAGAAGAGAGGGAGGAAGGAAGGAAGGAAAAGAGAGGAAAGGAAGAAAGAGAGAAAGAAAGAAAGAGAGAGAGAGAGAGAGAAAGAAAGAAAGAAAAGGAAGGAAGGGGGACTTCTTCTTCCAGCCGAGACCCCTCCCCAAAAGCGGGGGGGGGGCGAAACTCCTGAAGACCCCTCCCCAGTCCCTCCCTCCCTCCCTCGGCCCGCAGGCTCAGCAGCCTCGGCGCTCTGCACGTGCCCAGGAGCCCCTCGCCCACCCACCCCCACTCACCCCACTCCAGGAACTGCTGGGCGCCCCTCTCGCGGCGCAGGGGGCCGGCGCTGCATTCCCGGTGGACGCAGAGCAGGAGGTCGAGCAGCCCCTCCAGCCCCGCCGCCCCCTCGCCCCCCGCCAGAGCCCGCAGCCCGGCCAGCCGCCGCTCCAGCGGGCTGCACATGCTTGGCTGGCCCCGGCCGGATCCTCCGCGGAGCCCGCACTGGGAGCAAGGCAGCCCCCGCCGCCCCGCCCCGGGGCTCCTGGAGGAGGTGGGGCGCAACCCGACACCTGGCCAGGTAAGGAGGGAGGGAGGGAGGCGCCCCGCCCACAGCCGCCCCGCCCGGACTCCAGCGCCCATCCTCCGCGGCCGGCTCAGCGCCTCGCCCTTCGGGGGTCCCCGGGCGGCTCTCTCAGCGGCGGGCGCCCGCTTGCAACTCTGCGCTTGGGGTCTGCAAAGTTGGCTCTTTTAAGACTGGTGGACTTCAACTCCCAGAATTCCACAGCCAGCATAGCTGGCTGGGGAATTCTGGGAGTTGAAGTCCACCAGTCTTAAAAGAGCCAACTTTGCAGACCCCTGACCCAATGGATCCGACTTGGCTGGCAGGCTTTCCCCCCCCACCACCACTTGGGGGGGAGAGCCCCCCCCCCTTAAAGCTTGGGGAGAACCCCTTAGTCCGTCTCGGGTAGCGAAATCCGCTTTCTGGCAAAAGGCTTTTGTTTTAAACCCCTGCTGGCATCTCCTGGTGGTCCCCTTTCCCCGCGCTTACAAGTCAGAGGCTTTTTTTTTTTAAATTAAATTTCCTAGCCAAAGATTGGTCAGCTGCTGCCCCCTAGCGGGGCTCTGGAAATCAAATCGAGAGGTGGAGGCAGAACCCTCCTTTAAACATTGAGCCGGGGTGGGAAGGGGCCTCGGAGGTCTTCTAGTCCACCCCCTCTGCTCAAGCAGGAGACCCTTCAGTCAATTAATCAGAATAGAACTGAAAGGGACCTTGGAGGTCTTCTAGCCCACCCCCTGCTCAAGAAGGAGACCGTATTCCATTTCAGTCAATTAATCAGAATAGAGCTGGAAGGGACCTCGGAGGTCTTCTAGCCCACCCCCTCTGCTCAAGCAGGAGACCCTATATCATTTCAATTAATTAATCTCCAAGGTCCCTTCCAACTCTTGTTATTCTGTAATTCTGTAAGGGCCTCCTGCTTGAGCAAGGGGGCTGGACTAGAAGACCTCCAAGGTCCCTTCCAACTCTGTTATTCTGTAAGGATCTGCTTGAGCAAGGGGGCTGGACTAGAAGACCTCCAAGGTCCCTTCCAACTCTGTTATTCTGTAAGGATCTCCTGCTTGAGCAAGGGGGCTGGACTAGAAGACCTCCAAGGTCCCTTCCAACTCTGTTATTCTGCAAGGCTCTCCTGCTTGAGCAAGGGGGCTGACTAGAAGACCTCCAAGGTCCCTTCCAACTGTTATTCTGCAAGGCTCTCCTGCTTGAGCAAGGGGGCTGGACTAGAAGACCTCCAAGGTCCCTTCCAACTCTGTTATTCTGCAAGGCTCTCCTGCTTGAGCAAAGGGGGCTGGACTAGAGGACCTCCAAGGTCTCTTCCAACCTTGTGACTGAATGATTCAGACCCTGAGTCAGGTAGGAAGGGTTATTGTTAGACTGAAACAATAGGGACACTGATCAAAGTGATTCACCCTCTTCAGTGTATTTCCCAATTTACAAGTGTGATTAAAAGGCAGAATTGTTAGGTGAATGAGGAGCAGTTTCAAAATTTTGTAGAACCTCTTCTGTAGGTGTGGCCTGCTTTGTGGGAGGGGCTTGCCAGCCAAGTGACCAGATGGAAGTGGCTTGGCAGTCATGTGACTGGGTGGGAGTGGCTTGGCAGTCCTGTGACCGGATGGGCATGGCCAACTTGTAAAATGTGATGAAACTCACTTAACAACAGCTCTTGCTTAGCCACCAAAATGTTGGCTCAGGAACTCTGGCATTTGAAGCACCCAAGTCTTAAAGCTGTCAAGTTCCAAGACCCTTGCACCCCTCACCCTTTAGGAAAAAAAACCCCAGGGGTGTTCAAACTTGACAGCTTTGAGACTCGTGGACTTCAACTCCCAGAATCCCTCCTCTCGCTCTTCATCCTGATGATGGTCGGACGGGTGGGGTAGAGGGAGTTGGAACCGGTTCTAAACGGCCCTGGAGATTGGTGGAACCTCTTCTATAGAAGAGCTTAGAACTGGCAGGAACCCATCCCGATGAGGAGTTATCTTACCTAACATATGTTGTGGTTGTTTTTGCCACCAAGGACTAACCCTTTCTTCCCACAGTCGCTCTCAGCCATAAACCATGGTTAAAGTCCCAAAAGGGCTGGCATCGCCCCCTGCGATAAACCCACCAGCTTTAGGCTGGCAACGAGAAATACCCCAACCCAAGTCTTGCTTGGGGTCCCTAAGGAAGTATTTCTCAACCTTGTCCATTTGAAGATGGGTGGACTTCCACTCCCAGAATCCCCCAGCCAGCATGCTTTAAGAGGAGAGGACTTCCACTCCCAGAATCCCCCAGCCAGCCTGCTTTAAGAGGGGAGGGCTTCCACTCCCAGAATCCCCCAGCCAGCCTGCTTTAAGAGGGATGGACTTCCACTCCCAGAATCCCCCAGCCAGCCTGCTTTAAGAGGGGAGGGTTTCCACTCCCAGAATCCCCCAGCCTGCTTTAAGAGGGGTGGGCTTCCACTCCCAGAATCCCCCAGCCAGGATGCTTTAAGAGGGGAGGGCTTCCATTCCCAGAATCCCCCAGCCAGGATGCTTTAAGAGGGGTGGGCTTCCACTCCCAGAATCCCCCAGCCATCATGCTTTAAGAGGGGAGGGCTTCCACTCCCAGAATCCCCCAGCCAGGTTGCTTTAAGAGGGGAGGGCTTCCACTCCCAGAATCCCCCAGCCATCATGCTTTAAGATGGGAGGACTTCCACTCCCAGAATCCCCCAGCCAGGTTGCTTTAAGAGGGGAGGACTTCCACTCCCAGAATCCCCCAGCCAGGTTGCTTTAAGAGGGGAGGACTTCCACTCCCAGAATCCCCCAGCCAGGTTGCTTTAAGAGGGGAGGACTTCCACTCCCAGAATCCCCCAGCCAGGTTGCTTTAAGAGGGGAGGACGTCCACTCCCAGAATCCCCCAGCCAGGTTGCTTTAAGAGGGGAGGACTTCCACTCCCAGAATCCCCCAGCCATCATGCTTTAAGAGGGGAGGACTTCCACTCCCAGAATCCCCCAGCCAGGTTGCTTTAAGAGGGGAGGACTTCCACTCCCAGAATCCCCCAGCCAGGTTGCTTTAAGAGGGGAGGACTTCCACTCCCAGAATCCCCCAGCCAGCCTGCTTTAAGAGGGGAGGGTTTCCACTCCCAGAATCCCCCAGCCTGCTTTAAGAGGGGTGGGCTTCCACTCCCAGAATCCCCCAGCCAGGATGCTTTAAGAGGGGAGGGCTTCCATTCCCAGAATCCCCCAGCCAGGATGCTTTAAGAGGGGTGGGCTTCCACTCCCAGAATCCCCCAGCCATCATGCTTTAAGAGGGGAGGGCTTCCACTCCCAGAATCCCCCAGCCAGGTTGCTTTAAGAGGGGAGGACTTCCACTCCCAGAATCCCCCAGCCATCATGCTTTAAGAGGGGAGGGCTTCCACTCCCAGAATCCCCCAGCCATCATGCTTTAAGATGGGAGGACTTCCACTCCCAGAATCCCCCAGCCAGGTTGCTTTAAGAGGGGAGGACTTCCACTCCCAGAATCCCCCAGCCAGGTTGCTTTAAGAGGGGAGGACTTCCACTCCCAGAATCCCCCAGCCAGGTTGCTTTAAGAGGGGAGGACTTCCACTCCCAGAATCCCCCAGCCAGGTTGCTTTAAGAGGGGAGGACGTCCACTCCCAGAATCCCCCAGCCAGGTTGCTTTAAGAGGGGAGGACTTCCACTCCCAGAATCCCCCAGCCATCATGCTTTAAGAGGGGAGGACTTCCACTCCCAGAATCCCCCAGCCAGGTTGCTTTAAGAGGGGAGGACTTCCACTCCCAGAATCCCCCAGCCAGGTTGCTTTAAGAGGGGAGGACTTCCACTCCCAGAATCCCCCAGCCAGCATGCTTTAAGAGGGGTGGGCTTCCATTCCCAGAATCCCCCAGCCAGCCTGCTTAAAGAGAGGAGGACTTCCACTCCCAGAATCCCCCAGCCAGCATGCTTTAAGAGGGGTGGGCTTCCACTCCCAGAATCCCCCAGCCACCATGCTTTAAGAGGGGTGGGCTTCCACTCCCAGAATCCCCCAGCCAGCATGCTTTAAGAGGGGTGGGCTTCCACTCCCAGAATCCCCCAGCCAGCATGCTTTAAGAGGTATGGACTTCCACTCCCAGAATCCCCCAGCCAGCATGCTTTAAGAGG
Source organism: Rhabdophis nuchalis (assembly GCA_039707465.1). Taxonomy (NCBI): domain Eukaryota; kingdom Metazoa; phylum Chordata; class Lepidosauria; order Squamata; family Natricidae; genus Rhabdophis; species Rhabdophis nuchalis. Next base: position 9,972,362 of record CM077662.1, on the reverse strand, counting down.
GATGGACTTCCAATCCCAGAATCCCCCAGCCAGCATGCTTTAAGAGGGATGGACTTCCACTCCCAGAATCCCCCAGCCAACATGAAGAGCATGGATGGTGAGGAATTCTGGGAGTTGGAGTTCCAGCTATCTTAAAAGTGGCAGAAGTTGAGAGATGCTTATTTCGGCACATTGGCCGAAGAAGTAGATTCTCACAAAATGCTTAACTTTGGCTGCTGAATTGCCTTGCATGGTGAATTGACAAACACGGCTTTCGATCCAAATTTGGATTGAAGGGGAACGAAATTGTCCGATTGGCGTGCCGAATTGAGACACAGCAGGCCTGCTTCTCGCAATATTATTTGACTCCAGCCTGGTGCGTTTTGTCTTTTGTCTTGTTGCAAACCTAGCCAAGAATTTCAGCCACTTTTCCACCTCCCAATATTTTTTCCCTGGAAACCGAAGTTTCCTTTAATTGGATTGTTTTGTACGTGGAAGGAAGGAAGGAAAGCCATTTACAGATGAGATCACGGTGAGTCATTTGGGGCTTCCGAAATCCTGCTGGGACACCGAGATCTGTTTTCCCCGTTGAATCGAGTTTGGGAAATCTGTGTGCGAAAGGGGAGCAGGCTATACTGACGTTTTTTTTGGGAGTGTCAAATACACCTGGGAACTTAAAACCCAACGAGGCGAGGCTCTCCCGCTCACAATTGTAGAGAAATTGCTTTTCACCAGTTGGGTGGCACTTTAAAAAAATAAATAAATACATAAGAGGGAGCAAGGTCCCCAGATTTAAGAACCTAAGAGGTCCTCTATCCCAGGGGTCGGCAATCTTAAAACACGCCATTTGGACCCATTTCTCACAGAAAACACCGGGAGCCACAAAAGCTTTCCCGGGCCTGACTTTCCTGAACTAGCATATCTAGTTGAATTAAACTCAATTAAACTCAAGCTCAACCCGCCCAAGACCGAGTGGCTGTGGTTTCCGGCACCCCGGTTCAGCCAGGTAAGTCCATCACTGGCCATTGGGGGCGAACTACTGGCCCCCGTGGAGAGGGCATGCAATTTGGGTGTCCTCCTGGACTCCCGGCTGTCCATGGAGGATCATGTGACAGCCGTGGCCAGGGGGGCGTTTTTTCAGGTACGCTTGATACGCCAATTGTGCCCCTTACTGGACCGGGCTGCCCTCCGCACAGTCACTCAAGCACTCATGACGTCCCGGCTGGACTACTGTAACGCTCTCTACATGGGGCTCCCCTTGAGGTGCACTCGAAGGTTGCAGTTAGTTCAGAACGCAGCCGCGCGGGTGATTATGGGAGCAACAAGGCATTCCCATATAACACCTCTCCTGCGCGAGCTGCACTGGCTACCTGTGGCCATTCGGGGGCGCTTCAAGGTGTTGACAACCATCTTCAAAGCGCTCCATGGCTCAGAGCCTAGCTATATGCGAGACCGTCTCCTGCTCCATACATCCCTTCGACCGATCCGCTCCCATAGAGAGGGCCTTCTCCGGGTGCCGTCGGCCAGGCAATGCCAGTTGGCGGCACCCAGGGGAAGGGCCTTCTCTGTGGCGGGCCCGGCCCTCTGGAACGACCTTCCCCCCGAATTACGCACCATCTCAGATCTCCGGCCTTTTCCGCCAGCGTCTTAAAACGCACCTGTTTCAACAAGCCGGCCTAGCATAACCTCCCGTTTCTGACTGTTATTAGCTGTACATTTTAATTAGGGGGATTTTAAATTGTTTTAGCACAGGGTTATAGGTTTAATAGGTTTTTAATAATGGTATTTTGTATATATGTATTGTTTCTTAAATTTTCCTGTGCGCCGCCCTGGGTCCTTTTTTAGGAGAAGGTGCGGGTTATAAATTCGATAAAATAAAAAAATAAAAAAAATAAACATTGTTTTCTTGTGAAACTTTTCTTTTCTTGCATTTACCCCTGGTTGGCCTACCGGAGGGTCGAAAAGCTCGATAAATCGCGTGCTGGCAGGTATCACCCACTGGCGGTTGGGACGCATATTTTGAGCGACAGAGAGCCGCAGCACAGGGATCGAAGAGCCACATGTGGCTCCAGAGCCGTAGGTTTGCTGACCTCTGCTCTATCCCAACCCCCCAAGGCAACCTCAGTTCTCTCTTGAAAGACTGTAGTACAGGTAATCCTTAATTTACAACCAGGTGTTTAACAACAAAAAATGCCCATTCAGGAAAGTGTATTCAGCTTATACAATAATACAATAGCAGAGTTGGAAGGGACCTTGTAGGTCTTCTAGTCCAACCCCCTGCATGGGCAGGAACCTTATACCATTTCAGACAAATGGCTATCTAACATCTTCTTAAAGACTTCCAGGGTTGGGGCATTCACAACTGCTGGAGGCAAGCTGTTCCAGAGGTTAATTGTTCTGTCAGGAAATTTCTCCTTAGTTCTAAGTTGCTTCTCTCCTTGATTAGTTTCCACCCATTGCTTCTTGTCCTGCCCCCAGGTGCCTTGGAGAATAGCTTGACTCCCTCTTCTTTGTGGCACCCTCTGAGATATCGGAACACTGCTATCATGTCTCCCCTGGTCCTTCTCTTCATCAAACTAGACATACCCAGCTCCTGCAGCCGTTCTTCATATGTCTTAGTCTCCAGTCCTCTAATCATCTTGGTTGCTCTTCTCTGCACTCTTTCCAGAGTCTCTGCAAGATCTGTTTAACAACCAGGGTTTAAAAAAGAAAATATTGGGTCCCATCGCAGGGTGCCTTGACTTCTAACTATTTACAACCAGAATTCTCGTGCCAGTGGTGGTTATTAAGTCAAGGACTATCTCTAAAGGGCTGCTTGTATCATGGAGCACGCAGTTCCACAGACTATATTGCTTAGCAAGAATAGAACCGAATAGAATAACAGAATGAAAATAGAACAGAATAAGAATGGAATAGGAATAGATCGAATGGAATAGGAATAAGAAGAGCGATCAAGAACGAGAAACGGGCAAGTGTGCAAAACCACAGTTGTGCAAAACACCAAACTCCGAGGAAGTGCGAGGGATTTATTTACTCTTCAACTTTTCCAAGGTTCAGGAGGTGGAACGGCAAAATTTTTGAAAGAACTCAAAATCTCCCCTGCTTTTAACTTCCCCATCACGCCCAATTCGGCCCCAGCTGACCAGGCTTTGCAAAAATCAAACCCCAACCCAAGCTTCTAGTCTTCAACATTCAAAGTGAGCCCCAGTGGGGAAATTTAAAAAAGAAAAAAAGTATTCCAGGAAGCGTCTGCGGGGGCTGGATTCTGAGGAAGACCAAACATCCAGACGCATAACTTGTCGAATTTCAGCTTTTAATGCAGGCGGCAACAGGTGGAGGAGATTAAAGAGGCTAGAGATTAACTGGGATTTGTGGTCAGAAGTAAAGTGACGGGCTCTCTTCTCTTCCCCCCCCCTTTTTTTGCAAAGAGGGGGGGGTGGAAATGCAGCTAAACTTGCCCCTCCCAAATTCTTGGAATACACCCCAGGGTGGAAGCCTCTCATAAACCAGCCATCCGTACACAAGATAATAGCCCGAATCCCACAATTCTCGGCAATGACCGTATTTGCTAGAGGATTTTGGAAATCTAAGGGAGCCCCCCCATCCAGGAAAGCAGTAAAACCCATCAACCTTTCCTTCGGGCCAAACTGAAGATTCACCATCCAGTGAGGGAGATGATGAGCTTCGGAATTATGTCCCCTTCGAGACTCCGTACTCTCTTGCAAATCCATTCCGGGGCTCGTTAATCGGGTCTGGGGGCTCAGAGATAACAGAATCAGCCATGCAAGGAACTGCGAGGTGGGGAGGGGCTCCCTCCTGCTTTGCCTCAATGCTCATTCCAAGTCCTGCCCCCCACCCCCCACCCCCCACCCCATATCCTGCCTATGTTCCGGAGCCCGCTCTGCGGGAGTGTTTCTCAAATTCAACCAGATTAAAACGGGTGGACTCCAACTCTCCAGAATTCCCCAGCCAGTCGAACTCCGCCCCAAAGTTGGGAAACATGGCGGTGCGCTGACCCCAAAACTATGTCCTGGATGCTGGCTTGTGCCCAAGGCCATTCCGGAGGAAGCCTGCTTCGCTGCCAGACACAATTTAGGGCCCCCCAAAAAGTGTGCAATGGGCAACGAGAACATGAATCTCTTCTCCGGAAAAGGGCGAAGGGATAAGGCTGGGAGAGGAGAGGGACTTCCGGCAGAGATGCGGCGAGGGTGGACTTTTGCGGGCAGTGAGGATGTCTGCTCAGCGGTGACCCAATTTTCCTCTTCGGTAAGGGGTTCCAGGAATATGGATAGGCGTAAAAAGAGAGAAAGACCATCGATTCTCCCTAGAATAAAAGAAGTCCTGCGTGTCTCATCCTGGGACAGTTATCCGGCTTGTGAAAAAACAGACCCTGTCAAAGGATGGTAAGAATCTGAGGGTCAGCGATCCTCACTTCCGGGATCCCTCAAGGAATCCCAGGATTATATTCTGGCTAAAATAAAATAAAAAGCGAGCCATTCCCCCGCCCCCCGGCCCCCCGCAGCACCAGAGAAGATTACAGCCTTAAAACGTTGTATTATACTTCCTTCCAGGAGACAAACACGCACACACATATATATGCAGACATATCTATCCAAATGTAGATATATCAATATATATATATATATATATCAGAACATACAGTATTGTACATTTGTGAACGGCTGGGCAACTCGGCTTCACGCAGAGCAGGGATGTTTAGACGTGGTCCCTCCTGCGAGCAGCGCTCGGGCATCTCCCACCCAGAGCGCGTTGCTGCGCTCGGCCTGTCCGTTTGGAGGCGGGCGGAAAGGGTATCATTCGTGCCTGCGCTTGGAAGGCGGCACCAGGTGGGAAGGGAGTTCGGCCGGCAACTCATGCCCTTCCAGCTTGACTTTGATCAGATGGTTGGCCAGGGCGAACTCCTCGTCGTCCAGCAGCCCGTCTTTGTCCACGTCGGCCAACTTCCAGATCTTGCCCAGGACGGTGTTGGGCAGCTTGGACTTGACCATCTCCTTCTTGGCGCTGGCGCCCGTGATCTTGCCGTTGACGGGCGAGAGGGTGTAGAAGATCTCGTCGTACGTGGGCTTGTCCTTGCTGACCACCCACTCCGCGTCGTCGATGCCCTCGCCGGCGCCCTCGCCGTAGCCGTGGCCGAAGGGCCCGTTCATGGTGCCCTCAAACGCCCCGCCCTTCACCACCTGGGATGGCATCTGCGACTCCTCCTGGCGCACCATGACCATCAGCCGGGCGATGTCGTTGGCCAGCATGTCGTCCACGGCGTCCAGCAACTTCTGCTTCAGCGGCTGGAACTTGCTGAAGTCCTGGGTCAGAAGCTGTTCCTGTGGACACACAAGCACACCGAGTTGTGACTTTGGGCCAAGAGGCAACGGTGGGATGTGTTGACTGGTTGGAGAGGTCAACTCCAGGGATTTTCACCCCCAAATCTACAGGGGTCCAACTGGGAGGACATTGGAGCTTTAACTGCCCTTCTCAAGAGGTTGGAGAGGTCACCTCCAGGGTTTTTCACCCCCAAATCTACAGGGGCCCAACTGGGAGGACATTGGAGCTTTAACTGCCATTCTCAAGAGTTTGGTGGGAAACAGTCCTTAATTTAACAATAGCAATAGCCCTTAGACTTATATACCGCTTCACAGAGCTTTTCCAGCCCCCTCTAAGCGGTTTACAGAGTCAGCCTCTTGCCCCCCAACAATCTGGGTCCTCATTTGACCCACCTCGGAAGGACGGAAGGCTGAGTCAACCTTCAGGAAGAAGGAAAGAAGGAAGGGAGGAAGGAGGAAAAAAGGGAAGGAAGGAATAGTACTTATATCCCACTTCACAGTGCTTTCCAGCCCTCTCTAAGCGGTTTACAGAGTCAGCCTCTTGCCCCCCAACAAGCTGGGTCCTCATTTTACCCACTTCGGAAGGACGGAAGGCTGAGTCAACCTTCAGGAAGAAGGAAAGAAGGGAGGGAGGAAGGAGGGAAGAAGGGAAGGAAGGAATAGTACTTATATCCCACTTCACAGTGCTTTCCAGCCCTCTCTAAGCAGTTTACAGAGTCAGCCTCTTGCCCCCCAACAATCTGGGTCCTCATTTGACCCACCTCAGAAGGACGGAAGGCTGAGCCAACCTTTAGGAAGAAGGAAAGAAGGAAGGAAGGAAGGAAGGAAGGAAGGAAGGAAGGAAGGAAGGAAGGAAGGAAGGAATAGTACTTATATACTGCTTCACAGTGCTTTTCCAGCCCCCTCTAAGCGGTTTATAGAGTCAGCCTCTTGCCCCCCAACAATCTGGGTCCTCGTTTTACCAACTTTGGAAGCACGGAAGCCTGAATCAACCTTGAACCTGGTGAGAGTTGAACTGCCAAATTGCAGGCAGCCGGCAGGCAGCAGAAGTAGCCTGCAGTACTGCACTCTCGACACTGCGCCACCATGGTTCTTTGTGTTCGTTTAGTGACCGTTTAAAGACTCCGATCCTCGGAATGCAAGGGAAATCGTCCAGTCGCCGCTTTGGCAACGACTCAGCGTGCCAACTCTGACGGTGACCTGGCTGCGGGCATTTTGGGGTTTCGGTGCTGCCACAGCTGGCGCTGTGAGAACGGGAAGGGGGAGTAGAGAAAGCCAGGGTGCAGTAGCCGAAACAAAATATCTTTTTCTTGGGAACCAAGGTCATTCCCATCAGGTTGTCCAGAAGGAGGGGACTGGAGTCATCGAGCAACCGGACTGTATCCTGATTGGACCATGTGACTGATGGCAGGGAGAAAATGATTTTAGTTAGGTGAAAACCGCGGGAAAAGTTAGAGTCGGTTTTCCACCAGATCTGTGCCAATATGATATATCCGAGAAAGCTATTCTTGGAGGCATCTACCTGCCTGGGAGTTTTGATTGCTATGGGTGTGTTACCTGGAACTCTGACACAGCCCCCGCCCCCACCCAGTTCCCAAGAGTACAGGTAATCCTCGATTTACAACAGTCTCATTTAGTGACCATTCAAAGTTACAAAGGCCCGGAAAAAAGGGACTCGTGACCGTTTTTCACACTAACCACTGTTAGCAACTCTGGGTTCAGAACCAGTGTCACAACTCTGGTCCCTTAACCAGTGTTAGCAAATAAATGCGGAATAGTGTAATTCACCGGACAGTAGAGAGAGACGTTGCTGTAACCACAAACAAACTCTAAAACAGTGATAGTAAGAAAATAAATAGTCTTTACTTTGTAGCAACTAAAAATGCTTCTTCCGACCAGTGATTCTAACTTCTCAAAACAGTCCTTCACCAAACAGAGTTTATCTTACAGTGATGCAAAACAAATCCTCCTCCTTCTTCAGTCACAGCTCCTCAGCACAGGGAATCGAAAAAGGGAACGGACTGTATTCCTGAGCTTCCTTTATGGTAGAGCTGATAATCACAGCCAATCAGACTTTAAGACAGTTCTTAAAGCTACATAACTCCTTAAGAACATAGGCTCAAATATATTGTCAACCCAATATAAGGCTGAATATCCTAACAACCACCCTCGCACGATCCCCTTTTGCGACCTTCCAACAGGCCAGTCTCACTTAACAACCCTGTTACTAACAACCACAACAATGATTTCCTTAACAACTATGGCGAGAAAGGTAAAACTCAACTTTTCGTCTCGCTTAGCGAGAGAAAATTTTGAGCTAAGTACGGGGATAATGTGTGTGATCCCACTGGGGCAGCCTCCTCCCACGGCTTGCCCCTCCCTCCCTCCCTCCCTCGGGGGCCTGAGCCAGGTGTCAATCAATCAATCAATCTTTAATTTGTAGACCGCACCCTCTCCCCGAAGGGACTCGGGGCGGTGCACAGGAAATTAAAAAGCATATATACATAAACAAATTATAAATATTTAAAATCCAATTAAACACACTATAACCCTGCGCTAAAATCTTAAAGTCCTTAAAACTATACCCCTTAAAATCCCAATTAAAACACTTTAAACATTCAGACTGAAGGGTGGCGAGGTAGATTAGGCCAAGGTCTTTTAACCTTTGGCGGAAGGAGCGGAGGTCCATAGTTGTTCTGAGTTTGGGGGGGGTAGGTCGTTCCAGAGAGTTGGGTCTTACCTGCATCTTACGGAGGCTGGGGAAATCTCCAGGCGAGATCTGGTGCTCCCGCTCGATCTTCAGGTAGATCTCGCCCAGGTTGTTCAAGAGCTCCTTCTTCTTGCTCTCCTTGCCGAAGACGTTGGGCATCTCCTTCTTCAAAGAGCTGATGATGTAAGCGTGCACCTACCGAGAAAGTAGAAGGGGGTTAAGGATGGAGGGGAGGGCCGGCGGCTCTCGACCGAATCACGCTGGACTGGCGGGAGGGCACCAGAGCAGGGACGGGTTGCTTTTCCCGTCGCTACCGGTACGCTGCTCATGGGGGGCCCCGCGTCCTGTTTGTGCACGCCCGCATGCGCAGAGTTATGAAGCGATCGACCTCACCCACCGAGTTTGCTTGTCGGAACCCCCTAATAATAATAATAATAATAATAATTTATTAAATTTATAAACCGCCCCCTCTCCCCGAAGGGACTTGGGGCGGTGTACAGGAGAATTAAAAAACCATCTAAAAACAGACAATACATACAGAATTAAAAACGAATTAAATTACCCTGTACTAAAATTTATAAACATTAAAATTACCACCCATTAAAACCAAATAAACAATTTGAAATTACAGACTGGGGCAGGAAGCGTAAATTAAGCCAAGCCGGCCTGATGGAACAAATAAGTTTTTACTTTTTGGCAGAAGGTGCGGAGGTCCGTAGTCGTTCTAATATCTGGGGGTAGGTCGTTCCAGAGGGTCGGGCCCGCCACAGAGAAGGCCCTTCCCCTGGGCGTCGCCCGCTGGCATTGCCTAATGGACGGCACCCGGAGAAGTCCCTCTCTGTGGGAGCGAATCGGCCGAAAGGATGTATGGGGCAGGATACGTGACACCCCCCACCCTAAGGACTCAGCATCTGTTGTAAGTTCGGTGTATTTACAAGTGCCTGAATTTTGATCGTGGGATTGTGGGGAATGCTGTGGCGGTCATAAGTGCGAGGACTGGTCGTAAGCAACTTTTTTTCATTATTACTGTCATTGTTAGGATATTCAGCCTTAGATTGGGTTGACAATATATATGAGCCTATGTTCTTAAGGAGTTATGTAGCTTTAAGAACTGTGTTTGAATTCTGATTGGCTGTGCTTCCCAGCTCAACCATATAAGGAAGCTCAGGAACACAGTCCGTTCCCCTTTTCGATCCCATTTGATTCCGGTCGTTTTCCTGTGCTTACTGTTTACCACTGAGGAAGAAACTGAAGAAAGAGAAAGTATTTGTTTTGCATCACTGTAAGATAACTCTGTTTGGTGAAGGATTGTTTTGAGAAGTTAGTCTCACTGGTCGGAAGAAGTCTTTTAGTTGCTACAAAGTAAAGACTATTTATTTTCTTACTATCAGTGTTTTAGAGTTTGTTTGTGGTTAAAACAACGTCTCTCTTTACTCTCCGGTGAATTGCACTATTCCGCATTAATTTGCTAACACTGGTTACGGGACCAGAGTTGTGACACTGGTTGTGAACCCAGAGTTGCTAACAGCCATTACAGCTGCCCTTGTAACTTCAAACAGCCACTAAACTAAGGGTTGTAAGTGAAGGTGTCAGCCTCCGCTTTCTTGCTTGCTTCGGGCTGCCATTGAAACGGGGAGGGAGGGGCTATGGGGTGGGGGGTCTGGGGATGGGATTATATATTTGCAGGAGGTGTTTGGGAGATAGTAGATGCTCTCGCTTTCTACTTCACAAGCCAGGAGCCGATACCGGCAGTAGCCAAGGTCAACGGTCTTGCATGCCATTCTGAGGATGCTCCTGAAGATTCATTCATTCATTCATTCATTCATTCATTCATTCATTCATTCATTCATTTGTAAATCGCGCCTATCTCCATCAAAATGGACTCAGGGCGGTGTACAGATGAATCTACCATAATAAATAATAACATATACAATAAAAGAATTCAAATTAATTCAATTAACTCGTACTAAAATTCCCATTAACCTATTAACCATTTACTAGTTTGGCTGGAGTTTTGGCGTATATGAGGTCTAAAATTCTAGGCTAGTCCAGCTTGCTGGAAGAAATGAGTCTTGAGGGAGCGGCGAAAGAGGGGAAGGTCCCTGGTAGTGCGAAGGTCCGGGGGCAGGTCGTTCCAGAGGGCGGACCCTGCCGCAGAGAAGGCCCTACCCCTGGACGCCGACAGCCGGCAATGACCGGTGGTCGGCACCCTGAGGAGACCCTCCCCCTGGGAGCAAATCGGTCGGTGGGAGGTATGTGGTAGGAGACGGTCCCGCAAGTAACTAGGGCCCGAGCCATGGAGCGATTTAAAGATGGTGACAAGCACCTTGAAGTGAACCTGGAAGGCCACCGGTAGCCATTGCAGCTCGCGCAGGAGAGGTGTTACATGGGAGCATCGAGAGGCTCCCATGATTCCTCGCGCGGCCGCACTCTGTACTAACTGGAGCCTCTGGATGCACCTCAAGGGGAGCCCCATGTAGAGAGTGTTACAATAGTCTAGGCAACCCACATGACATCAAGGTGTTTTTTTTTTTTGCATTGGACAGTGGGTTTGGGGGGTTATGGGGAAAAGGGGATGGACGCTGATTGATATGCATGCTTTCGCCCGCGAATATCTCCGACTTTGCTTGCATTTCACGGCATTCTTTTCGTAACCAGTAAAAGTACTCGTACATCTTTCAAAATGGATTTGAGTGGATTCTTTCTTTCTTGGTCATCGTTAGAGGCCGTTCTGACAGAAGGACTATTTATATCACCTTGTGGATTCCCCACTTTGAATGGTTGCCGGACGAACGGCCGTAAGCCGAGGACTATGTATTAACTGAGACAAGTGTTTGCCCTATTTCGATTTCGATTTGCAAACCGCACCTATCTCCATCGAGATGGACTCAGGGCGGTGCACAGGAAATTAAAAACCACAATAAACAGATAACAATTACAATAAGTTAAAAAGAAATTAAATTACCAGCCTGTGCTAAAATTCCCATTAAAAACCTATCAACCATTTTCTAATTTGGCTGGAGCTCTGTCGTACCAAGGTCTGAATTCTAAGCTAGTCCAGCTTGCTGGAAAAAGTATGTCTTGAGTGAGTGGCGGAAGAGGGGAAGGTCCGTGAACCGTTAACTACGGCTGGGGAATTCTGGGAGATGAAGTCCATACTTTCCTTAAAAGTTGGCAAAACCTGGAGATGTGTAGGAAGGGTGAAAACAAAAATCTTGCAAACACACAGGAGGTTTGATGGAACTTGACAAGAACCTGCCAACTTTTCTGACCAGGAACTCCGAAAAGGGAATTTCCTGGAAATGTTTTAGAATTCCCTCAACACTTCCACAAAGAACAGATTTTGTGCCACTTCTCCTTTGCATGGGCTGCATTTATTTAGAAAGCAAACACTGTTCTTTTTTTTGGATTCTGCAAAACTCAGAAAAATGTTTGGGGTTTTTTGTCGTCTTCTTTAGCACATCAAACGTTAATTTTGGGGGGAAAGCAAGAAAAAAAAAGGAAGAAGCTCTCCCTTTGCTGGGGCTGCATGTTACAAAGTTCAAAAATTAACTGGGGTTTAATAATAATAATAATAATAATAATAATAATAATAATAATAATAATAATAATAATAATAATAATAATAATAATAAATTTATAGACCGCTTCCTCTCCCCAAAGGGACTCGGAGCGGTGCACAGAGAAATTTAAAGAAGCTGTGGGGGGGGTTGGACTAGATGACCCACAAAGGTCCCTTCCAACTCATCCGTTAAAAGATTTCACTTGGGATCGTCGTGCATCGCTTGAAGCGTAGACCAGCCTTGCTGCAAAAACAAAGGGCCAATTTAAAGGTCCGAGTTGAACCTTTTAAATTTGGAACCCCAAATTTAAGGGGATTCTACCCACATTCCACTCGCCCAGGTGCGTCATTCATTTTTCTTCAATGGGGTCATGAATGCAGATTTCTTCCCCCCCACCCACCAACATTAAAGGATCCTCTGTTGGAAAATGTGTGTATTGCCACAAAGGGTGCTTTGAAGAGAGTTGTGCCCTAGAAGGCTTCTGCTGTGGCTTGTTTATGTGTTCAGAAAAACATCCTAAAAATAGGATGCCTTTGGTGGGAAATTTTCTAAGCCATCCGTACAGTCTCGGCTTTTTGGAATGAATACCCCCAAAAGGCTAGATTTTTCTATGAACGAAGCCAATACAGCCACACAGTGAAAGAATAAATGAATACACATCTAATTTTTAAGCTTGAAAACTTTCTTTAAAACTTAAAAGAAGAAGAAAATTAGGAAGTTAGCGGTAATGGTTGGGCATTTAAAGAAAAGTCCTTGAAAAGTTTAAAGAAAGTCTTTGACTTTTGCGCTTCCCACCTGGCTAAAAAGGTTGTGTAGATTTTTTAATCGGTGGTTAGAGAATTGAGGTAAGAATTAATAGTAAAATGATGCAAAATTAAATGAGAAAGGCAGGGGGGAAGAGGGGGAAAATAGAAAAGAAAGTATTAAATATACAAGTATATATTCAAGAGAGAGCTATAAAGGGGGAGAAAACATAGGATAAATTAGCGGAGGGAAGGGAGTAAGAAATGATACCAGATTATATTTGGGTTGGCGGAAATACCGTCCCAAGGAAACATAAACTGAGATTTGAAAGAGACACCCACAGCAACAGAAAAAGAAAGGGAGAGAGGAGGGGAGGAGGAGAGGAAGAGGAGGGAAAGAAGAAAGAGGTAAGGAGAGGAGGATGGAAGGGAGAGGAAGAGAAGGAGAGAGGGTAGGGAGGGGAAGAGGAAGAGTAGGAGTAGGGGAGAGATAAGGGAAGAAGGAAGAGGAAGGAGAGGAGGAAAGAAGGAAGTAGGGAGCGAGGAAAGAAAGGGAGAGAAGGAGAGGAAGAGGAGGGAAAGGAGAAAGAAGTAAGGAGAGGAGGTTGGGAGGGAGAGGAAGAGGAGGAGAGAGGGTAGGGAGGGGAAGAGGAAGAGTAGGAGTAGGGGAGAGATAAGGGAAGAAGGAAGAGGAAGGAGAGGAGGAAAGAAGGAAGTAGGGAGCGAGGAAAGAAAGGGAGAGAAGGAGAGGAAGAGGAGGGAAAGAAGAAAGAGGTAAGGAGAAGAGGTTGGGAGGGAGAGGAAGAGGAGGAGAGAGGGTTGGAAGAGGAAAAATGGGAGTAGGGGAGAGGTGCGGGAAGAAGGAAGTAGGGAGGGAGAAAAGAAAAGGAGAGAAGGAGAGGAAGAGGAGGGAAAGAAGAAAGAGATAAGGAGAGGAGGTTGGGAGGGAGAGGAGGAGGAGGAGAGAGGGTTGGAAGAGGAAGAGTGGGAGTAGGGGAGAGGTGCGGGAAGAAGGAAGTAGGGAGGGAGAAAAGAAAAGGAGAGGAGGAGAGGAAGAGGAGGGAAAAAAGAAAGAGGTAAGGAGAGCAGGATGGGAGGGAGAGGAAGAGAAGGAGAGAGGGTAGGGAGGGGAAGAGGAAGAGAAGGAGTAGGGGAGGGGTAAGGGAAGAAGGAAAGGGAAGGAGAGGGGGAAGGGAGGAAGTAGAGAAGGGAGGGAGGGAGAAAAGAAACAGAGAGGAGGAGAGGAAGAGGAGGGAAAGAAGAAAGAGGTAAGGAGAGGAAGGGTGGAACGGAGAGGAAGAGGAGGAGTAGGGGAGGGGTAAGGGAAGAAGGAAGGGGAAGGAGAGGAGGAGAGGAAGAGGAGGGAAAAAAGAAAGAGGTAAGGAGAGCATGATGGGAGGGAGAGGAAGAGAAGGAGAGAGGGTAGGGAGCGGAAGAGGAAGAGAAGGAGTAGGGGAGGGGTAAGGGAAGAAGGAAAGGGAAGGAGAGGGGGAAGGGAGGAAGTAGAGAAGGGAGGGAGGGAGAAAAGAAACAGAGAGGAGGAGAGGAAGAGGAGGGAAAGAAGAAAGAGGTAAGGAGAGGAAGGGTGGAACGGAGAGGAAGAGGAGGAGTAGGGGAGGGGTAAGGGAAGAAGGAAGGGGAAGGAGAGGAGGAGAGGAAGAGGAGGGAAAAAAGAAAGAGGTAAGGAGAGCATGATGGGAGGGATAGGAAGAGAAGGAGAGAGGGTAGGGAGCGGAAGAGGAAGAGAAGGAGTAGGGGAGGGGTAAGGGAAGAAGGAAGGGGAAGGAGAGGAGGGAAGAAGGAAGGGGAAGGAGAGGAGGAAAGAAGGAAGTAGAGAAGGGAGGGAGGGAGAAAAGAAACGGAGATGAGGAGAGGAAAAGAAGAAAGAGGTAAGGAGAGGAGGATGGAAGGGAGAGGAAGAGAAGAGAGAGGGGAGGGAGGGGAAGAGGAAGAGAAGAAGTAGGGGAGGGGTAAGGGAAGAAGGAAAGGGAAGGAGAGGGGGAAGGAAGTAGAGAAGGGAGGGAGGGAGAAAAGAAAAGGAGAGGAGAGGAAGAGGAGGGAAAGAAGAAAGAGGTAAGGAGAGGAGGATGGAAGGGAGAGGAAGAGAAGGAGAGAGGGTAGGAAGGAGAAGAGGAAGAGAAGGAGTAGGGGAGAGGTGCGAGAAGAAGGAAGGGGAAGGAGAGGAGGAAAGAAGGAAGTAGAGAAGGGAGGGAGGGAGGAAAGGAAGAAGGGATGGTAAATAAAGAAACCCAAACTGTATATTATAACCTATTAATTGGAATAACAAAGGTACAAGAATGACAAATGGAAAGAATAATTATGTGAATGTATACTTACAATAGTATGTAAGAGAATTTAAAAAAAAGAGGGATAAAAAGAATTAATAGTAAAAGAAGTTATCTGAAGTTATAGAAAATGTATTAAGAGTTGATATAACTAATAAGAGTTAAATAAATTACAAAGGGATTGTTGTGATGTGAGATGCTTAAGGGATTGGACATTAAGCCAAGATGACATTAAATAATGAATAAGATTGTATATTTTAATGTTGGCACAAAATATTTGGTGTGAGAGAGAGACAGAGACAGAGCCTGGGCCATCTGTCAGCCCTCAGATGGAGAGTCCATAGCCCCCAGGTCTGGAGGTGGCTGATGAGGAAGAGGAGGAACAGCTGGGCCCACTGCCTGACATGTCGAATATGTTGAAATTGAATTGAATTGGATGTGCAGAAGGCAGAGGAGAGGAGTGCAGAGAAAATCTATAGGCCAGTCCTTGGGACGGAAGAGCCACCACTGCTAGCGAAGCCCCTCCCTAGCTCTGGGGATCAAAGGCAGGGGGCGGAGATGAATAGATGTAGCAGAGGAGAGGAGAGCAGAGGAAATCCATGGGCCGGTCCTTGGGACGGAAGAGCCACCGCTGCTAGCGAAGCCCCTCCCTAGCTCTGAGGATCAAAGGCAGGGGATGGAGATGAATAGATGTGGCAGAGGAGAGGAGAGCAGAGGAAATCTATGGGCCGGTCCTTGGGATGGAAGAGCCACCGCTGCTAGCGAAGCCCTTCCCTAGCTCTGAGGATCAAAGGCAGGGGATGGAGATGAATAGATGTGGCAGAGGAGAGGAGAGCAGAGGAAATCTATGGGCCGGTCCTTGGGATGGAAGAGCCACTGCTGCTAGCGAAGCCCCACCCTAGCTCTGGGGATCAAAGGCAGGGGGCGGAGATGAATAGATGTGGCAGAGGAGAGGAGAGCAGAGGAAATCTATGGGCCGGTCCTTGGGACGGAAGAGCCACCGCTGCTAGCGAAGCCCTTCCCTAGCTCTGAGGATCAAAGGCAGGGGATGGAGATGAATAGATGTGGCAGAGGAGAGGAGAGCAGAGGAAATCTATGGGCCGGTCCTTGGGATGGAAGAGCCACTGCTGCTAGCGAAGCCCCACCCGAGCTCTGGGGATCAAAGGCAGGGGGCGGAGATGAATAGATGTGGCAGAGGAGAGGAGAGCAGAGGAAATCTATGGGCCGGTCCTTGGGACGGAAGAGCCACTGCTGCTAGCGAAGCCCCACCCTAGCTCTGGGGATCAAAGGCAGGGGGCGGAGATGAATAGATGTGGCAGAGGAGAGGAGAGCAGAGGAAATCTATGGGCCGGTCCTTGGGACGGAAGAGCCACCGCTGCTAGCGAAGCCCCACGCGAGCTCTGGGGAGCCGGCGCTCCTCATAAAGGAATCTTTGAGTTCACTTCAGAGGTTTTGCCGTGTTTGGGGAGTTGGGTCACCACACTGACCTTGGCCAGCCGGGCCCTCTTGATGAGGTCGTTCAGCTTCCGGAGAGCGGCGTTGCGGGGCAGCGACTGGATGTCCTTGAAGAGATCTTGTTCCTCCGCCTCGAAGAGTTTGCGGTTGTCCGGGATGAGCAGCGGGTGAGACCAGAAGGACCCGATGTAGACGCGCACCACCTCCGGGGTGTTGATGATCTTGCCCAGCGACCACATCAGCGCTCCGTAGACCCGCATCAGCTGTTGCGTCTCGATCTGGTCGGCCTTGTTGAGCACCACCCGGATCTTGTCCTCGTGGTTCTTCAGGCCTTTGATCACCTCCGAAAACTCGTCCGAGATGTCCAGCTTGTGGGCGTCAAAGAGCAGGATGATGCGGTCAACACGCTCCGCGAACCACTCCAGCACGGCGGCAAAGTCGTAACCTGCGGGAGGGGGGGGGGAACCGAGGCAGAGTTCAGTTGCTGGAGACAACCTGGCCGGGGAAAGTCCAACTCGCCCAAACTTTGGATAATCAAAAGCTACAAGCACATAGACTTCAAAGCGCTTCATGGGCACGGGACCTAGTTATCTGCGAGATGGCATCCTTCCCCACACATCTCTTCGACCGATTTGCTCCCACAGAGAGGGACTTCTCCAGGTGCCGTCCACTAGGCAATGCCAGTGGGCAATGCCCAGGGGACGGGCCTTCTCTGTGGTGGGCCCAACTCTCTGGAACGACCTACCTCCTGAACTCAGAACAACCACAGACCTCCGCTCCTTCGGCCAAAAGCTTAAGACCCATTTCTTCCATCAGGACCTGACCTAATCTGCCCCGTACATCCCTTCGGCCGATCCGCTCCCACAGAGAGGACCTTCTCAGGGTGCCGTCGGCCGGGCAATGCCGTCTGGCGACACCCAGGGGAAGAGCCTTCTCTGTGGCGGGCCCTGCCCTTTGGAACAACCTACCCCCTGAATTGCATACCATCTCGGACCTCCGCCTCTTCCGCCAGTGTCTAAAGACACATCTCTTTCAGCAAGCCGGCCTAGCCTAACCTCCCGTTGGGACTATTTTAGATAGTTTTAAATTGGGGATTTTAATTTGGATTTTAGCATAGGATTATAATTTAATATGTTTTTAAATTCTGTATTTATTGTTTTGTATGTTTTTAAATTCCTGCGCGCCGCCCTGGGTCCTTCGTGGAGAAGGGCGGGATATAAATGTGATTAAAATAAAATAAATAAATAAATAAATAAATACCTCTCCAGCCTTAGTCTGAATATTTAAACTGTTTTAATGGGGTTTTTAAGGGGTTTAGTTTTTACGGATTTTAGGTTTTTAGCACAGGGTTATAGTTGGTTTAATTCGATTTTATACATTTATAATGATTTTATGTTGGTATGCTTTTTAATTTCCTGTGCACCGCTCCAAGTCCCTTTGGGGAGAGGGAGCGGTCTATAAATTAAACTGATTGATTGATTGACTTTAAAGCTGACCTTTTCCTACTTGGAATTACATCAGAGGTACTTGCCAATTCCACCCCCCACCCCCCCCGAGCGAGGAGGAAACCCACCCACGCCCACCAGCCTTGTCCACGTCCTTCTGAACCCTGAGGACTAGAAACCTTTACTTCCTCTAGAGCTGGGGGGGGGGGGGGAGGAGAGGGGGGACGGAGAGCTTACAACAGCCAGGCCAGAGGGAAAGAGGAAGACAAGACAGTTCCACGGTCTCAAATCCAGGAAAGGCAAAAGGGGAAAAAAATGAATAATAATAATAATCATCATCATCTAAGGTTGCACAAGCCAGCTTTCTCGGAAGAAGGGCAGGGAGGAGTTCAAATCTGTGCTCCAATCATTCCTGGCTCTCGAACCGAATTGCAAAACGATGGAAATATGCGCTCGGCAGGGAGGGGCACCAAGAATTTCTAGAGAAAGGAGGGAGGAGAAATTCTAGGCACGCACTTAACTGTGCCCCTCCCGACAGGAAAAACTCCCCAAAAGTTTTCGGCCAGAGGTTAAGAGTCCTTCGGAGGGAAGGGAAAAAAAACCACTCAGGGTGGACGATGCCACTTTGAATGCCAAGAATGTGGAGCGGGTCAGCCCACATCGGGAGAGGCAGAGACAGAGTTGGAAGGGACCTTGGAGGTCACCTAGTCCAACCCCCCACCCCCTCCCCGCCACCTGCTCAAGGAGGAGACGCTGCACCCTTTCTGACCGATGGGCAGTCCAGTCTCTTCTTGAAAGCTTCCAGGGATGAAGCTCCCACAGCTTCCGAAGGCAACTCCTGTTCCATGGGTTGATGGTTCTCCCTGTCAGGAAATTCCTCCTTATTCCCAGATTGAATCTCTCCTTGGTCAATTTCCATCCATTCTTCCTTCTCTGGCCTTCAAAGGTCCTTTGGATGATAGCTTGACCCCCTTCCTCCTCTCTGGGGAAGCCCCTCAAATACTGGAAGATGCTCTCCTGTCTCCTGCGACTAAATTTAACAGCTTAAGGATTGGGGCAAGAAAGGTTGTTAAAGGGGCAAAATTCACTTAACGATGTTAATTGTTAATGCAATCCTAAACTGCATCAACAGAGGGATGCAATCAAGATCAAGGGAGGTCCTACTACCGCTCTGTAAAGCCTTAGCAAGGCCACACCTGGAGTCCGGCATCCAGTTATAGTCCCCACGCTATAAAAAAAGAGGTTGGGACTCTGGAAAGAGGGCAGAGAAGAGCAACCAGGAGGATGAGGAGACTGGAGGCTCAAACAGACGATGGACGGTTGCAGGAACTGGGCCTGGCTGGTCTAGGGTCTCCTGCTTGGGCAGAGGGTTGGACTAGATGACCTCCAAGGTCCCTTCCAACTCTGTTAATCTGAATCTATCTAAGATGATCAAAGGCCTGGAGACTAAAACCTACAATGGACGGTTGTAAGAACAGTTGCATGGCTGGTCTAGGGAAGAGAAGGACCAGGGGAGACAGGAGAGCATCTTCCAATACTTGAGGGGCTGCCCCAGAGAGGAGGAAGGGGGTCAAGCTCTTCTCCAAAGCTCCTTTGAAGGCCAGAGAAGGAAGAATGGATGGAAACTGACCAAGGAGAGATTCAACCTGGGAATAAGGAGGAATTTCCTGACAGGGGGAACCATCAACCCATGGAACAGAATCTGCCTTCGGAAGTTGTGGGAGCTTCATCCCTGGAGGCCTTCAAGAAGAGACTGGGCTGCCATCAGTCAGAAATGGTGGAGGGTCTCCTGCTTGGGTGGGGGGTTGGACTAGATGACCTACAAGAGTGGTAGTCAACCTGGTCCCTTGTTTTAATTTAATTGACTTCCCTACTTTATAAATCGCCATGACTGTGGAACCGGTGGGCGGTTAGAAGATTTTACGTCTAACAGAGATACAAAAGTGGGCGGTAGGTAGAAAAAGGTCGACTACCCCTGGCCGACAACTCTTGTTAACCTGTTAAACCTGGCAAGGAAAGGTCGTGAAAGAAGGAAGAGCTCACTTAGTAACCATCCTGCATAGCAACAGAACTTTTGGTCGTAAGGTGGTCGTCGTAAGGACCACCGACATTGATGTCTTGAAACAGAATTCCAGGAATCCAGTGCAGTTCCAGGATTCTCCCTTTCGCTCGGCAAAAACCCTCTGGAACGACCTGCCCCCCGATATCCGTACCATCACGGACCTCCGCCTCTTCCGTCGGATGTTAAAAGCACATTTCTTTCATCTAGCCCAGGGGTCTCCAACCTTTGCAACTTTAAGTCTGAAGGACTTCAGCTCCCAGACTTCTCCAGCCAGCAATGCTGTCAGTGTCAGGGCCTGGGCCAGGGGTCTCCAACCTTTGCAACTTTAAGTCTGAAGGACTTCAGCTCCCAGACTTCTCCAGCCAGCAAAGCTGTCAGTGTCAGGGCCTGGGCCAGGGGTCTCCAACCTTTGCAACTTTAAGTCTGAAGGACTTCAGCTCCTAGACTTCTCCAGCCAGCAAAGCTGTCAGTGTCAGGGCCTGGGCCAGGGGTCTCCAACCTTTGCAACTTTAAGTCTGAAGCAAAGCTGGCTGGAGAATTCTGGGAGCTGAAGTCCTTCAGACTTAAAGTTGCAAAGGTTGGAGACCCCTGATCTAGCCGGCCTAACATAGACTAAGGATATAATTTTAAATTTTAAAATTAAAATTAAGTTGATTTTAACTTTTATATTATCTAAATTTTAGCACAGATCCAATAATTTAATTGTCTTTTATATTTTGTACCTGTGGTTGGGTTTTATCTTGCTGTGCACCGCCCTGAGTCCCCTTGGGGGGAAAATAGGGCGGTATATAAATCGAAACAAATCAATAAAATAAAATACAGAAATTAAAGCAAATATCAGATGAAGAATGGTACTTTTTGAAGAAGAGAAAGAGAAAGAAACTTCGCGCCAAGAGTCTTGGAAGGAAGGAGAAGCAGTTTATGAAATATCCCCATTTTGGACGGCCAGGAACACAAAAGGAAAATTCTAAAAAGAACATTTTAAAAAATAAATAAATAACATTATTCGCAATTTTCTCACGGCCAGGAAAAAAACAAAAAACAGCCTCAGCATTTTGCAGACCCTCCTGATGTGGGAAGGGGGGGGGATTTGGGTGGCCCACAGTTTCCCACCCATTTTTTTCTGATCTCAGCAGATCTCAATGTTTTCCCGTTACGGCTTCCTGCAGGGGAAACCCACAACTTTTGTGCTTGCGTGTTGCTAAACCTGTCACAACGCTGCCGAGGCATCCTTCCAATCTTAAATTACTTGCAATTTCTTTTTCTTTTTTTAATGCTTTCCACCAAGATCCCCTTTAATGCTTTTCAGAGGCACTCCGGTGCAGGGGTCTTCAAACTTGGCAACTTTGAAGACTTGTGGATTCCCAGAATTCTCCAGCCAGCATAGATAGGCTTTCAGATACAGAAGGATCTGGACAAACCTGAACATGGGGCACTCTCTAACAAAGTGAAATTCAAGGGTGAAAAGAATCAGGTTCTACATTTTGGCAAGAAAAACCAAAATGCACAGGTACAGGATAGGTGGTACCTGGCTCAATAACAGCAACTGTGAGAGGGATCTTGGAGTCCTAGTAGACAACCACTTAAATAGGAGCCAGCCGTGGGCAGCAGCTGCCAAAAAAGCCAACCCAGTTCTAGGCTGCATCAACAGAGGGAGAGAATCAGGATCACGTGAAGGGTTAATACAACTTTATAAGGCCTTGGGAAGGCCACACTTGGAATACGGCATCCAGTTTTGGTCGCCACCATGTAGAAAAGATGTGGAGACTCTGGAAAGAGTGCAGAGAAGAGCAACAAAGAGGATTTAGGGGACTGGAGGCTCAAACATACGAAGAACGGTTGCAGGAACTGGGTATGTCTAGTTTAATAAAAAGAAGGCCCAGGGGAGACATGATAGCAGCCTTCCGATATCTCAGGGGTTGCCCCAAAGAAGAGGGAGTCAAGCTATTCTCCAAGGCACCTGAGGGCAGAACAAGAAGCAATGGGTGGAAACTAATCAAGGAGAGAAGCAACTTAGAACTGAGGAGGAATTTCCTGACAGTTAGAACAATTAACCAGTGGAAGAGAAGTTGCCTCCAGAAGTTGTGAATGCCCCAACCCTGGAAGTCTTCAAGATGATGTCGGATAGCCATTTGTCTGAAATGGTATAGGGTTTCCTGCCTAGGCAGGGAGTTGGACTAGATGACCTCCAAGGTGCCTTCCAACTCTGCTATTGTATTGTACGTCTTGAAAGTTGCCAAGTTTTGGGGACCCCCGGCTGCAGGGCACTGCTTAAAATGTTTTTTTCCAATGCGTTTTAAGGCTGCTATCATGTTGGTTGTGATCCTTCTCTTAGTTGAACTAGACCAGGGGTCTCCAAAGTTGGCAAGTTTAAGACCCCTGGACTCAAACTTCAAAAAGCTTGGAGGCTCCTGGATTAGACATTCCCAGTTCCTGCAATCCTTCTTCATAGGTTTTAAGCCTCCAGTCCCTAATCATGTTATTAGCTAGAAAAGCCATCGCAATCCTAAGCTGCAATAACAGAGGGATGCAATCAAGATCAAGGGAGGTCCTAATACCACTCTGTAAAGCCTTAGTAAGGCCACACCTGGAGTCCTGCATCCAGTTTTGGTCCCCACACTATAAAAAAAGAGGTTGAGACTCTGGAAAGAGGGCAGAGAAGGGCAACCAGGATGAGGAGCGGACTGGAGGCTCAAACAGACGATGGACGGTTGCAGGAACTGGGCCTGGCTGGTCTAGGGAAGAGAAGGACCAGGGGAGACAGGAGAGCATCTTCCAATAGTTATGGGGCTGCCCCAGAGAGGAGGAAGGGGGCCAAGCTATTCTCCAAAGGACCTTTGAAGGCCAGAGAAGGAAGAATGGATGGAAACTGACCAAGGAGAGATTCAACCTGGGAATAAGGAGGGATTTCCTGACAATGAAAACAATCAACCCATGGAACAGAAGTTGCCTTCGGAGGTTGTGGGAGCTTCATCCCTGGAGGCTTTCCAGAACAGAACAGACTTCCATCTGTCAGAAATGGTGCAGGGTCTCCTGCTTGGGCATTGGGGATTGGACTAGATGACCTACAAGGCCCCTTCCAACTGTTCATCTGTTAAGTACTGGGCCTGGCTGGTCTAGGGAAGAGAAGGACCAGGGGAGACAGGAGAGCATCTTCCAATAGTTGAGGGGCTGCCCCAGAGAGGAGGAAGGGGGTCAAGCTCTTCTCCAAAGGACCTTTGAAGGCCAGAGAGGGAAGAATGGATGGAAACTGACCAAGGAGAGATTCAACCTGGACATAAGGAGGAATTTCCTGACAGGGAGAACCATCAACCCATGGAAGAGAAGTTGCCTTCAGAAGTTGTGGGAGCTTCATCCCTGGAGGCTTTCGAGAAGAGACTGGACTGCCCTCGGTCAGAAATGGTGGAGGGTCTCCTGCTTGGGTGGGTGGTTGGACTAGATGATCTCCAAGGTCCCTTCCAACTCTGTTCATCTGTTAAGGAACTGGGCCTGGCTGGTCTAGGGAAGAGAAGGACCAGGGGAGACAGGAGAGCATCTTCCAATAGTTGAGGGGCTGCCCCAGAGAGGAGGAAGGGGGTCAAGCTATTCTCCAAAGGACCTTTGAAGGCCAGAGAAGGAAGAATGGATGGAAGGAGAGATTCAACCTGGACATAAGGAGGAATTTCCTGACAGGGAGAACCATCCACCCATGGAACAGAAGTTGCCTTCGGAAGTTGTGGGAGCTTCATCCCTGGAGGCCTTCAAGAAGAGACCGGACTGCCCTCGGTCAGAAAGGGTGGAGGGTCTCCTGCTTGGGTAGGTGGGTTGGACTAGATGACCTCCAAGGTTTCTCGTGTTAACCCTCTTTGTGGCTCTTCTCTTTCTAGGGTCTCAATATCATATCACCCCAACATCTTCTATGCTGGGTGTCTTTAGAGTCAAAAAAATCACTTCCTTTTTTAAAAAAAACGAGTGTTTTATAACAGGCATTTTGTGTCGTATAGCTTCGTCTCCAAAAGGTGGGAAAAAAACTGAAATATTCCAAAGCTGGTTACGGGTAGTTCCTAACTTACGACAGTTTGTTTTGTGGCTGTTGAAAGTTACGACAGCATTGGGGGAAAAAAGAGACATGACCATTTTTCACATTTACGACCATTGTCGCATCCCTGAGGTGAGTAGTGCAGTGGCCCAGAGGTGGAGCTCTCGCCTCCCCATCTGAAGGCTGTTGAGTTCGCTCCTGGGTATAGGCAGATATTTCTCTCTCTGGGAACATTGAGAATATATCTGCTGGGGAAAAAACTCCTCACTGGCAACAGGGCAAGGCGTCCGGCCAGTAAAACCCTCAGCTGCATTCCATTGCCCAGACTCCACCTCCATGAAAGGGATTACAAGGGCGTTAAAAAGAGGATGTAGCATCATCCCTGAGGTCAGGCGATCAAAATTCAGGCGCTTGGCGACTCACATTTATGACGGTTACCAGGGTTACGCGATCCCCTATTGCGACCTCCTGGCAAGCAAAGTCAATGGGGAAGCCAGGTTCGCTTAACAACGGTGTTGCTGCTTTTCACACAACGGCAGGGACTCCCTTGACAACTGTGGCGAGACAGGTCGCAAAACGGGGCAGGGCCCACTTAGCGCACGTCTCGCTTAGCGACAGAAACGTCGGGGAATACAGTCCTGAAAGGAGGACTTCTCTTACAGAAACCAACTTACGGGGCTGAAATCAGCAGGCAAGCGTGACTTTCGTTACGGCCATTATTTTACGACCAAATTTATTTATTTATTTATTTTATTTTATTAAATTTATACCCCGCCCTTCTCCTTGTTAGGA
The DNA here is from genome assembly GCA_039707465.1 of Rhabdophis nuchalis. Classification (NCBI taxonomy): domain Eukaryota; kingdom Metazoa; phylum Chordata; class Lepidosauria; order Squamata; family Natricidae; genus Rhabdophis; species Rhabdophis nuchalis. The sequence continues at coordinate 9,947,971 of CM077662.1, read as the reverse complement.
CCCAAATTTACTTGCAAGGTCAAAAAAAAAACCCTGCATTTTTAGCAGTGGTCTAACCACTTTCCCTATTTTGCAAACAACTGAGAAATAAAGGGTTGTATTACTGCCAATCTGCAGATTTACGTGGATGGTTACGTCTCAGTATTTGCAATTTGCCACGGAAAACCGAGGAAAGTAAAACAGGAATGCATCAATTTTAGCAGGCAAGATTTACGCTTGCATAAATATGCAGGCTATTTAAAAAAAAAAAAACCACACAGATTGCTACCTGGAAAAATGCCCAAATGTTAGATTTATACCCCACCCCTCAAGGCACTTAAAACTATCCATTTGTGCCAAGTTTTCACGTTATGGAACAATTAAAACTCTTCGAAAGCCGGAGATTTTCCTGTGGAAAAGTGTAGCAACAGCAGAGAAAAATGTTTCCCTTGGACGGTAAAAACCATTTTATGTAAATTTCCCATCCAGGGTTGGGCACCTGGTGGTAGTTTACAGATTGACAGAGTTGGAAGGGACCTTGGAGGTCATCCAGTCCAGCCCCACCCGCCCAAGAAGGAGACCCTCATTTCTGACCGAGGGCAGTCCGGTCTCTTCTTGAAAGCCTCCAGGGATGAAGCTCCCACAACTTCCAAAGGCAAATTCTGTTCCATGGGTTGATGGTTCTCCCTGTCAGGAAATTCCTCCTTATTCCCAGGTTGAATCTCTCCTTGGTCAGTTTCCATCCATTCTTCCTTCTCTGGACTTCAAAGGGGCTTTGGAGAAGAGCTTGACCCCCTTCCTCCTCTCTGGGGCAGCCCCACAGATATTGGAAGATGCTCTCCTGTCTCCCCTGGTCCTTCTCTTCCCTAGACTAGCCAGGTCCAGTTCCTGCAACCGTCCATCGTCTGTTTGAGCCTCCAGTCCCCTCATCCTCCTGGTTGCTCTTCTCTGCCCTCTTTCCAGAGTCTCAACCTCTTTTTTTATAGTGTGGGCACCAAAACTGGATGCAGGACTCTGTGTCTTCTTACTAAGGCTTTACAGAGGGTGAGTAGAACCTCCCTTGATCTTGATTGAATCCCTCTGTTGATGCAATTTAGGATGCTGTTGGCTTTTTTGGCTGCTGGCTCCGATTTAGCTGGTTGCCCACTAAGACCCCTCTCGCAAGGAGGAGATTTGGTATCCAAAACTCACCGGATTGTAACCTTATGAATTGAGCGATGGAGCCCTGCGGAGCAGAGGGGGCAGCCTGTCTAAGCGTGGGTTCCAAAGCCAGAGCCAAACCTCGCGTGCTGGAATTCGCTGGGCGCCACGCCCGCCTTTCCTCGCCCGCCGGGGGGTCAAGCCAGGCCTTATCATGGATCGCAGCGTTTCCTGCCCACACGGGCTGGGCACGCCGGGAGGAGGGGGGGCGCGGGATTTCGATTCAGCCAGGAAACTTTCCACCCAGAGGAATGCAGCGCTCGGAGTCCCAAACCGTGGCCGGAGGGGTGAGGGGTTGCGGGGTGGGGGGGACAGATGGAGGATTTGGGATGGGGAAGGCTTCCCCCAGGGCCAGGAGAGAGCCCGAGATCCGTCAAGGAAGGAAAAAGCCTTTGAGAACGGGTAGCTATTTTTACCCGACCGAGTCCTTGGCCGCCGGTACATTTCATCCACTACCCCACACGGGAAACTACAATATGACACACACACACCCCGCATTGGCATGGAACGAAGAATAACAAAATTAGAAGGGACCTTGGAGGTCATCTAGTCCAGCCCCCTTTGCTCAAGCAGGAGAGCCTTACAGAATAACAGAGTTGGAAGGGACCTTGGAGGTCTTCTAGTCCAGCCCCCTTTGCTCAAGCAGGAGAGCCTTCCAGAATAATAGAGTTGGGAGGGACCTTGGAGGTCTTCTAGTCCAGCCCCCTTTGCTCAAGCAGGAGAGCCTTACAGAATAACAGAGGTGGAAGAGACCTTGGAGGTCTTCTAGTCCAGCCCCCTTTGCTCAAGCAGGAGAGCCTTCCAGAATAATAGAGTTGGGAGGGACCTTGGAGGTCATCTAGTCCAGCCCCCTTTGCTCAATCAGGAGAGCCTTACAGAATAACAGAGTTGGAAGGGACCTTGGAGGTCTTCTAGTCCAGCCCCCTTTGCTCAAGCAGGAGAGCCTTCCAGAATAACAGAAGGGACCTTGGAGGTCTTCTAGTCCAGCCCCCTTTGTTCAAGCAGGAGAGCCTTACAGAATAACAGAGCTGGAAGGGACCTTGGAGGTCTTCTAGTCCAGCCCCCTTTGCTCAAGCAGGAGGCCCTTACAGAATAACAGAGTTGGAAGGGACCTTGGAGGTCATCTAGTCCAGCCCCCTTTGCTCAAGCAGGAGAGCCTTACAGAATAACAGAGCTGGAAGGGACCTTGGAGGTCTTCTAGTCCAGCCCCCTTTGCTCAAGCAGGAGGCCCTTACAGAATAACAGAGTTGGAAGGGACCTTGGAGGTCTTCTAGTCCAGCCCCCTTTGCTCAAGCAGGAGAGCCTTCCAGAATAACAGAGTTGGGAGGGACCTTGGAGGTCATCTAGTCCAGCCCCCTTTGCTCAATCAGGAGAGCCTTACAGAATAACAGAGTTGGAAGGGACCTTGGAGGTCTTCTAGTCCAGCCCCCTTTGCTCAAGCAGGAGAGCCTTCCAGAATAACAGAAGGGACCTTGGAGGTCTTCTAGTCCAGCCCCCTTTGCTCAAGCAGGAGAGCCTTCCAGAATAACAGAGTTGGGAGGGACCTTGGAGGTCATCTAGTCCAGCCCCCTTTGCTCAAGCAGGAGAGCCTTACAGAATAACAGAGTTGGAAGGGACCTTGGAGGTCTTCTAGTCCAGCCCCCTTTGCTCAAGCAGGAGAGCCTTACAGAATAACAGACGGGACCTTGGAGGTCTTCTAGTCCAGCCCCCTTTGCTCAAGCAGGAGAGCCTTACAGAATAACAGAAGGGACCTTGGAGGTCTTCTAGTCCAGCCCCCTTTGTTCAAGCAGGAGAGCCTTACAGAATAGCAGAGTTGGGAGGGACCTTGGAGGTCATCTAGTCCAGCCCCCTTTGCTCAAGCAGGAGAGCCTTACAAAATAACAGAGTTGGAAGGGACCTTGGAGGTCTTCTAGTCCAGCCCCCTTTGCTCAAGCAGGAGAGCCTTACAGAATAACAGAGTGGGAAGGGACCTTGGAGGTCTTCTAGTCCAGCCCCCTTTGCTCAAGCAGGAGAGCCTTACAGAATAACAGAGTTGGAAGGGACCTTGGAGGTCTTCTAGTCCAGCCCCCTTTGTTCAAGCAGGAGAGCCTTACAGAATAGCAGAGTTGGGAGGGACCTTGGAGGTCTTCTAGTCCAGCCCCCTTTGCTCAAGCAGGAGAGCCTTACAGAATAACAGAGTTGGGAGGGACCTTGGAGGTCTTCTAGTCCAGCCCCCTTTGCTCAAGCAGGAGAGCCTTACAGAATAACAGAGTTGGAAGGGACCTTGGAGGTCTTCTAGTCCAGCCCCCTTGCTCAAGCAGGAGAGCCTTACAGAATAGCAGAGTTGGGAGGGACCTTGGAGGTCTTCTAGTCCAGCCCCCTTTGTTCAAGCAGGAGAGCCTTACAGAATAACAGAAGGGACCTTGGAGGTCTTCTAGTCCAGCCCCCTTTGTTCAAGCAGGAGAGCCTTACAGAATAACAGAGTTGGAAGGGACCTTGGAGGTCTTCTAATCCAGCCCCCTTTGCTCAAGCAGGAGAGCCTTACAGAATAACAGAAGGGACCTTGGAGGTCTTCTAGTCCAGCCCCCTTGCTGAAGCAGGAGAGCCTTACAGAATAACAGAGTTGGGAGGGACCTTGGAGGTCTTCTAGTCCAGCCCCCTTGCTCAAGCAGGAGAGCCTTACAGAATAACAGAGTTGGGAGGGACCTTGGAGGTCTTCTAGTCCAGCCCCCTTGCTCAAGCAGGAGAGCCTTACAGAATAACAGAGTTGGAAGGGACCTTGGAGGTCTTCTAGTCCAGCCCCTTTGTGTGAAAAGCTCCCCACGGTTGTGTGAAAAGTGGCCGCACGTCCATTTTTGTCCCCGCGACGCAACTCCGAATGGCCATTAAGTGAACGGTCACTACGTGGGCTGGCACTAAATACGGGACTACCTCTGTCCCAAACTTGTAATTTACCTATTATTATTTTTTTCTTTCTTTCTTGGGAAGAAGAGGCCCTGCATAACGGCGACCCAGGATCTTAAAACCCCCTTTTGCACAACCTCTGAAGCCTCACCTCTGCTTATCCGCTGCTTTTCCCCGGATAGGATGCCCGGCGTATCGATAATGCTGATGCTGTCCAGGACGGGGTTCGGGAGCTGCGCGCACATGAATCTGTAAAAGGAGGGAAGGGACAGGATTAGGAGGCGGCTGGTCCGAGCAGAGGGGTGGGGGGCAGAATCTGGGGTGCTTTTCTTCTCCAGCTGGTCATTCCCCCCCATCCCGTGCGAAACCTACGGGATTGACTCACCCCTTAAACCAGGATGAGACCACGGCTTTGGGGACTTGAGGGGTGGGCAAACCCCCTTCCCATTTGGGCCCCTCCTTAGATGACCAGTGCTTGGGGAGGGAGGGGGGAAGAAAAATCACGCCAAATGTGCCTTTTTTTTTTTTTAAAGAGGCCACTGGACCTGCAAGGTCCCTTCCAACTCTGTTCATCTGTTAAAGCAGGGGTCTCCCAACCTTTGCAACTTTAAGTCTGAAGGACTTCAGCTCTCAGAATTCTGGCCGGAGAAGTCTGGGAGCTGAAGTCCTTCAGACTTAAAAGTTGCAAAGGTTGGAGACCCCTGTGTTAAAGGTTGTGAGTTCGATCTTAGGGAGAGGCAGATGTAGGGTCTCCTGCTTGGGCAGGGGGCTGGACTAGATGACCTGCAAGGTCCCTTCCAACTCTGTTCATCTGTTAAAGGTTGTGAGTTCAATCCTAGGAAGAGGCAGATGTAGGGTCTCCTGCTTGGGCAGGGGGCTGGACTAGATGACCTGCAAGGTCCCTTCCAACTCTGTTCATCTGTTAAAGGTTGTGAGTTCGATCTTAGGGAGAGGCAGATGTAGGGTCTCCTGCTTGGGCAGGGGGCTGGACTAGATGACCTGCAAGGTCCCTTCCAACTCTGTTCATCTGTTAAAGCAGGGGTCTCCCAACCTTTGCAACTTTAAGTCTGAAGGGCTTCAGCTCCCAGAATTCTGGCCGGAGAAGTCTGGGAGCTGAAGTCCTTCAGACTTAAAAGTTGCAAAGGTTGGAGACCCGTGTCCTAGACCTCCTCTTTCAAACCAGCTGTCCATTCTCTCCGAAATATGGACTTTGTGGTCTTCAAAACAGCGGCCTTTGAAATGTAGATGGGACTGCGGAATCTAATCCTGATGGGTTTCTTCTCCTGTGTTGTGCCATGGGTTTGGGGTTTCCCCCCACAAAAAAAAAAAATTTGGGTATTTATTTTCTTTTGAAACACAACATAAAAATCCTTCATCTCACGGAGGACACAACTGCAAAGATGACACAACCTGTGCGGTTGGCGCAAGAAAACCCAACTTGCACAGCCGGAGAGATCAATGGAGTTGGAGGAACTTCACCGTGGGAGACCGTAATCTTACCTTGATCCTGTTTGGGGAACTTGTCTTAATAGAAGATCAAGGGAGGCCCTACTACCACTCTGTAAAGCCTTAATAAGGCCACACCTGGAGTCCTGCATCCAGTTTTGGTCACCACAATTATAAAAAAGAGGTTGGGACTCTAGAAAGAGGGCAGAGAAGAGCAATAAAGAGGATGATGAGGGGGCTGGAGGCTCAAACATCCGATGGACGGTTGCAGGAACTGGGCCTGGCTGGTCTAGGGAAGAGAAGGACCAGGGGAGACAGGAGAGCATCTTCCAATATTGGAGGGGCTGCCCCAGAGAGGAGGAAGGGGGTCCAGCTATTCTCCAAAGCCCCTTTGAAGGCCAGAGGAGGAAGAATGGATGGAAACTGACCAAGGAGAGATTCAACCTGGGAATAAGGAGGAATTTCCTGACAGGGAGAACCATCCACCCATGGAAGAGAAGTTGCCTTCGGAAGTTGTAGGAGCTTCATCCCTGGAGGCCTTCAAGAAGAGACCAGGCTGCCCTCGGTCAGAAAGGGTGGAGGGTCTCCTGCTTGGGTGAGAGGTGGGTTGGACTAGATGACCTCCAAGGTCCCTTCCAACTCTGTTAAACTCTGGTGTCAAGATACCAGCTGGCGCTTTTCTATTCTAAATCTTCAACAAAACCACCAAGCTCACAGAGCACGCCTCAATACAACCCGGAATACAAATATTCTCCTTTATTGTTTACCGAAACTTGCTTTCTAATTCCTCTTTATCGGCTGCAACAATAAAGAGAGATTGCGGTGTCTCTGCAGGGGCTACTTTTTAACCAGGCCAAATGCAAAACCTTGACCCCGGGACCTCCTGCCTTGAATGTCCCTTGGAGTGTGAGGGGGGGGGGGGGGGGGGTTTCCAGCCCGTTGAGCCACATGCAGAATGGCCAGCTCATCACTTTCATTTTAAAACGGGCATTCCCCCCCCCCCCGCCCCGCCCCGATGACTGGACAGGGTAGGGCAGTGGACAGCTGGCCCATCGACCGCCTGCCCGGGACCGAAATTCAAATTAACCCGCCCAGCAACTGGTCCGTGCAAGACCAGCCAACCCACAGGGGGCCTGTAAGGAGCCTGACCCCAGTTGCAAAAAAGGATCCCGAAAACCATGTGTCACCTTTTGCAAAATCCTGGGTGTTAGGATAGTCAGCCTTGGATTGGGTTGACAATATATATATGAGCCTATGTTCTTAAGCAGTTATGTAGCTTTAAGAACTGTGTTTGAATTCTGATTGGCTGTGAGTCTCAGCTCTGCCATATAAGCAAGCTCAGAATCACAGTTCATTCCCTTTTCGATTCCCTTGGATTCCTGTGCTGAGGAGCTGAAGCTGTGAAGACTGAAGAAGTATTTGTTTTGCATCACTGTAAGATAACTCTGTGTTTGGTGAAGGACTGTTATTGTTTTGAGAAGTTAGTCTCACCCGTCGGAAGAAGCATTTTTAGTTGCTACGAAGTAAAGACTATTTATTTTCTTACTATCACTGTTTTAGAGTTTGTGTGTGGTTAAAGCAACATCTCTCTTTACTGTCCGGTGAATTACACTATTCCGCATTTATTTTCAAACACTGGTTACGGGACCAGAGTTGAAACCCTGGTTCTGAACCCAGAGTTGCTAACACTGCGGGGGGAGCTACCCAAAAGCAAGGGCCAGAGCTCGCCCTGCGTTTGAGTTCCCAACCTTGCGGCCGTGCGTTGACCCAGCCGGTTGAGTTTCCTCAGAAAAAGGAGAAGGTGGTGGTGGTGGTGCCCACATTTCACCCAACGCATTAAAGTTGGCAGATTTCATTTTCAACTTTTTAACCCTGGTTAGATTTGTGGAAGAGAGTTGAGAGTTTGGGCAACTTCAAAGCAAACCTGGCAAGTTGAAGAAGTGCTGGGCTTCAACGCTGGGAAAATTCTGGGAGGTGCAGTCTGCATTTTTCCAAACTTTTAAAAAGTTTGGAAAACAGCAGTCTAAGGCGTTGCAAATTTTTTTAAAAAAAAACCAAAACTTTGGGTTTGGTTTGTGTTATGATAACGCGACAATCTAGGCAGCAGAAAGTTCTATGGATGGATGGATAGATGGATGGGCTGATCCCCTCTCCACCCACCCCCAGCCTCGCAAAGTCCTTTTCCAGACCACAAAACCAATATCTGACACAGCAGGAAAATAAAGTTGCATACGTTTTCAAATGGAAGCCAGGCCTGCCTGCCTGCCTGCCTGGGCTTATATATCCCTGATTTTAAGCAGGGAGGAACACTCCAGCAAATGTCATTTTATTGGGCTATTTTTATTGGGCTATTATTGGGCTATTTTTAATATTTGCAAATTTCCCCCACCGCCTTCCTTTTAAAAAAAATATCATGTTTCTACAGCTGCAAAGCCAGCATTCCAGGAATTTTCTCTGCCTCTTTTCTTTTGTGAATTAATGACTTGCTAACACAATTGGCAGATGCCTCCAAGCATTGCCTCCAGCAATGAAGAGAACAATGGACCAAAAGTGGACTTTTAAAGAGGCAGATTTAACCCCACGCTGGGGGGGTGTTGTTGTTGTTTTGCACCCTCCATTCCAAAGCAGAGCTTTTCTAACGTGAAGAATAGAAAATGGGATTATTATTATTATTATTATTATTTTGCAATGGGGGAAGGAAGCCAGCTTAAGAGTTATATGGGATTTTCAAAAGATCTTTTTTTCAAGAGTTGCAAAAGGCTTTATAGGGTGGGGTGCGACCGGACGTCGGGAGGCCAATGAGCGAGAAAATCACGCATGAGGAGAGGAAGCTGGGCAGAGATGCCTGCAATGGGGCCATCGAGATGGGCACAGGCTGGCAGCAAAAAGGCAAAGCTCCAGCGAGCAGCCACACCCAGGATTTGCAGTGATTCAGAGAGGATTCCAGTGTAGTTACACCGACCCAAGGAGGGGCTGGCTGTTACTCAGATGTTTTTTTTGCAAGAGAGCCTTGCTGACCTCTGGCCCTCCCTCTGATGCCAACTCAGACAAGGCTTCGGGAGAAACTTCCTGACAATGAGAACAATTAATCCCAGGAACAAGGCTGGCTGGCACGTCTTCAGACGTTGCGAAGGTTGGAAGATGAGAACTGCACGGGCGTTAGTCCGAAATACTACTATAGGGTCTCCTGCTGGACTAGAAGACCTCCAAGGACCCTTCCAACTCTGTTATTCTGTAAGGGTCTCCTGCTTGAGCAAAGGGGGCTGGACTAGAAGACCTCCAAGGTCCCTTTTCCAGCTGTTATGTAAGGCTCTCCTGCTTGAGCAGGGGGCTGGACTAGAAGACCTCCAAGGTCCCTTCCAACTCTGTTATTCTGTAAGGGTCTCCTGCTTGAGCAAAGGGGGCTGGACTAGAAGACCTCCAAGGTCCCTTCCAACTCTGTTATTCTGTAAGGGTCTCCTGCTTGAGCAAAGGGGGCTGGACTAGAAGACCTCCAAGGTCCCTTTTCCAGCTGTTATGTAAGGCTCTCCTGCTTGAGCAAGGGGGCTGGACTAGAAGACCTCCAAGGTCCCTTTTCCAGCTGTTATTCTGTAAGGCTCTCCTGCTTGAGCAAGGGGGCTGGACTAGAAGACCTCCAAGGTCCCTTCCAACTCTGTTATTCTGTAAGGGTCTCCTGCTTGAGCAAAGGGGGCTGGACTAGAAGACCTCCAAGGACCCTTTTCCAGCTGTTATTCTGTAAGGCTCTCCTGCTTGAGCAAGGGGGGCTGGACTAGAAGACCTCCAAGGACCCTTTTCCAGCTGTTATTCTGTAAGGCTCTCCTGCTTGAGCAAGGGGGCTGGACTAGAAGACCAGGGTGGGATGAGGTCAGCTGCTTTTGCAATGCCACTAACTTGAGTTTAACTCAACCTGGATTGCCACCCTAAGTGGATGGAGACAGCTTGTCCTCAGTGAGATGGGCAGCGTATCAATTAAATATGCCAACAACCTTCTAGGAATGGGGGTCTCTTGCTGGGCTAGAAGGGGGTTGGACTACAGGACCTCAAAGGGCCCTTCCCAAAAGGCTGGGATTCTGTAGTCTGGTCTATCCTGACTTCCTGGGCACTAGGAGGGCACCGAAATGCCCCTTTCGGCTGCAAAGGAAAAAGATCTGCACCTTTTCCATGGCTGGCTAGGGAATTCTGGAAGTTGGGAGCCCACCCACCTGAAAGCCACCAAGGGTTGAGCAGCAGTGGTTCTAGTCCTCAAGATCAGACCCTCCCTTCCTCTCAGCTGCCCCCTCTCTGGATCCAGACAGCTAAAGACAGTGGTTCTACTTCTCAAGATCAGTGCCAAAAGACCCTCCTTCCTCCGTGCCCACCCTGCATGTGCAAAGCTTAAAACAGTGGCTCTAGTCCTCAAGATCGGTCCTCTTCTCTCCTTGCTCACCCACACCTGCAAACCTAAAAGATGTTGCTAGTCCTCAAGACCAGAGTCAAAAGACTCCCCTGCTTCCCCCCCCCCCACACCCGCAACCTAGAAAGCTAAAAACAGTGGCTCTAGTCCTCAAGATCAGACTGAATAGGTTCTCCCTGCTTCCCCCTACAGCTGGAAAGCTAACAGCATTGTTTCCAGTCCCCAAGATCAGTCAAAAGACCTTCCCTCCCCACCCAGGAAACAGTGGCTCTAGTCCTCAAGATCAATCCTCTTCCCTCCTTGCTGCCCCCCCCACCTGCAAACCTAAAAGATGTGGCTAGTCCTCAAGACCAGGCTCAAAAGACTCTCCTGCTCCCGTTGCCCCGCCCCCTTGCAGCTAGTCCTCAAGATCAGTCAAAAGACCCCCTTCTTTCCTCCCTGCATGTGCAAAGCTTAAAACAGTGGCTCTAGTCCTCTTCCTTCCTTGCGTCCCCGCATTTGCAAACCTAAAAGATGCTGCTAGTCCTCAAGCCCAGGCTGAAAGGACTCTCCTGCTTCCTTGCTGCTCACACCCTTGCAGCAGGGTTTCTAGTCCTCAAGCCCAGGCTGAAAGGACTCTCCTGCTTCCCTGCTGCTCACACCCTTGCAGCAGGGTTTCTAGTCCTCAAGCCCAGGCTGAAAAGACTCTCCTGCTTCCCTGCTGCTCACACCCTTGCAGCAGGGTTTCTAGTCCTCAAGCCCAGGCTGAAAGGACTCTCCTGCTTCCCTGCTGCTTACCCCCTTGCAGCAGGGTTTCTAGTCCTCAAGCCCAGGCTGAAAGGACTCTCCTGCTTCCCTGCTGCTCACCCCCTTGCAGCGGTGTTTCTAGTCCTCAAGACCAGCGGGAGAGAGCCCCCCCCCTCCCGCCCTCACCTGTTGAGGAAGGCGTTGCCGAAGGCGTTGAGCTTGCGGAAGGGGCGCCGGGGGTCGACCACCAGCGCGTTGCCCGGGACGACGCCCTCGCTCTCCCCGCCCATGACGGCGATGAAGGAGTCGGTGGTGGGCTCGGGCCCGATGCGCATGCCGGGGAAGTCCTGCTCCAGCAGGTGCCGGATGAAGGTGGTCTTGCCCGTGCTGTACTGGCCCACCAGCAGCACCATGGGCTTGCTCTCCCAGTCGGCGGGCTCCAGCGCCGGCGAGTGGAAGTCGTGGAAGCGGTAGTGCTCCTCCAGCGGCAGCAGCTTCCCGGCGTAGAGCTGCTTCAGGCCCTCCGAGACGGTGCGGAACAGCTCGGGCTCCTTGCGCCGCCGCGCGTCGCGGCTCACCCAGCTGAACATGGCCGAGCCCAGCCCTGCTGCGCGGGGAGGGGGGGGAAAGAAAAAGAGACCGTCAGCCCGCCAGCGCGGCCCGCACGCACTGGCCACGCGCCCCGCCGCGCCGCCTTTTATAAAGGCTCCGCCCGGGACACGCCCCCGCCGCCCGGGATTGGCTCCTGCCCGGCGGACACGCCCCTCCGAGGGTGTTCCTCTTTAAAAAGACGACGCCCTCTCGGCGCGGATTGGCTTCTCCCCTGTCGGCCTTGCCTTGCCACGCCCACCCAGGGATCTTTCTCTATTGAAGCCTGCGCTCGGGCCACGCCCTCCTGGGGCGGATTGGCTTCTGCCCGGCGGCCGGGCCCTGTCGGCCTTGCCTTGCCACGCCCACCCAGGGATCTTTCTCTATTGAAGCCTGCGCTCGGGCCACGCCCTCCTGGCGCGGATTGGCTTCTTCCTCACGCCGGGAATGGTGTTTCTTTGAGAATGCCTCTGCGGCCGGCCACGCCCATTTTACGCTGATTGGCTTTTGCCGGGCGGTCCCGCCTCCCCCACAGCATAGTTTTGCGTCTTGGACACACACACACCCCTCAGCGATTGGCTGCTTCCAGGAGGCCTAACATTCTCTCTCTCTCTCTCTGGAGGCCCTCCCCCTTATAAGGCCACCTCCAGGGACACGCCCCCCTCAGCGCCAATTGGCTCTTCCCGGACGGCCTCGCCTTTTCCACTGGCCACGCCTCTCCCCTTACAAAAGAAAGCCTCCGGCCGGGCCACGCCCCCTCGCCTCCCATTGGCTACGGCCGTGGCAGGCGAGGCGGAAATGCAGCGCCGCTCAGGGATCTATGGCGCTTGGAGAAAAATGTAGAGGTGACCTAAAAGGGAGGTGGGGGGAGTGGTGTCGCGAGACTGCCACTGAGCATGTGCAGAGTGCTTGGACCGGATTATTATTATTATTATTATTATTATTATTATTATTATTATTATTATTATTATTATTATTATTATTATTATTATTATTAACCTTCAGATTAAAATTAAATGAAAGGTGCACCACCAAGATCTCAAAGCCATTAAAAAAAAAAACAATATTTCCCCAAGTCCAGTGTTAGACCGGGTGGCTGGGGGATTCTGGGAATTGAAGTCCACCCACGTGGCTGAGCCTGAGAAACCCTGGCCTGGACCTTGTTAAACGCGTCACGAATGGCAAAAAAAAAAGAAATGGAGCACTGCTCGGGCCACGCCCTCCACTACAGCCACACCCACCCACCGCCATCTTGACTTTTTTGACCTCCTTGGGCTACCTTGCCCTGCTGCAGGGACTGAGCCCGGGTCTATTTTATTTATTTTATTTTATTTTATTAAATTTATATCCCGCCCTTCTCCAAACGGACCCAGGGCGGCGCACAGGAATGTTAAAATACATACAAAACATATAAAATTTAAAAAACTTATTCTAGTAAAACCTGTGCTAAAAACCGAATTAAAATCCCAAATTTAAAACTGTCTAATGGTCAATACAGGGGGTTACGCTAGGCCGGCTAGATGGAATAAATGTGTCTTCAGACACTTGCGGAAGAGGCGGAGGTCAGAGATGGTGCGGAGTTCAGGGGGTAGGTCGTTCCAGAGGGTAGGGCCAGCCACAGAGAAGGCTCTTCCCCTGGGTGTCGCCAGTCGGCATTGTCCAGCCGACGGCACCCTGAGGAGGCCCTCTCTGTGGGAGCGTATGGGTCTGAGGGATGTATGGGGCAGGAGGCGGTCTCGCATATAACTAGGCCCCGAGCCATGGAGCGCTTTAAAGATGGTCGTCAAGACCTTGAAGCGCACCCGAAAGACCACAGGGAGCTAGTGCAGCTCGCGCAGGATAGGTGTTATGTGGGAGTGTCTAGGCGCTCCCATAATCACCCGCGCGGCTGCGTTCTGGACTAGCTGCAGCTTTCGGGTGCACCTCAAGGGAAGCCCCATGTAGAGAGCATTACAGTAGTCGAGTCGAGAGGTGACGAGTGCTTGAGTGACTGTGCGTAGGGCACCCCGATCCAGTAAGGGGCGCAATTGGCGCATCAAGCGTACCTGATGGAACGCCCCCCTGGCCACGGCTGCCACGTGATCTTCCATAGACAGCCGGGAATCCAGGAGGACACCCAAATTGCACGCCCTCTCCACGGGGGCCGGTGTTTCGCCCCCAATGGCCAGTGTTGGAATAATCTGGCTGAACCGGGGCGCCGGAAGCCACAGCCACTCAGTCTTGGACGGGTTGAGCTTGAGTTTGTTACCACCCATCCAGATCCGTACGGCCTCCAAACACCGGGACATAACCTCGACGGCATCGTTGGGGTGGTCTGGGGTGGATATGTACAACTGAGTATCATCAGCGTACAGATGATATCCCACCCCAAAACCACGGATGATCTCACCCAGCGGCTTCATATATGTGTTGAATAGTAGGGGCGAGAGGACCGACCCCTGAGGAACCCCACATATGAGGGGCCTCGAGGCCGACCTCTGCCCCCCTGTCAACACATATTGTGACCGACCAGAGAGGTAGGATGAGAACCACCGCAAAACGGTGCCTCCCAACCCCAACCCCCCCAGTCGGCGCAATAGGATACCATGGTCGATGGTATCAAAAGCCGCTGAGAGGTCTAATAGGACTAGGATAGAGGAATGTCCTCTATCCCGCGCCCTCCAGAGATCATCAACCAACGCGACCAATGCCGTCTCGGTGCTGTGCCCGGGTCGGAAGCCGGACTGGCGCGGGTCTAGATAATCAGTCTAGAACTGTTGAACTGTCGTCCGAATAAACCATGCATTCAGACCAGCATGCTTTCCTCCCCTTCTTCTCAACAGCCCTGCGAGGTGGGCTGCTGCAAGAAGCCCATAAGCTTCCATGGTGGAGATTCTCCCAAAGCCAAGCCATATTTGGGAGGGGGGGAGCTGGGAAATATGCTCCCTGTTTCCCACTGTTCCCAAAGGGGCCCCTGAAGAAGCCAGCAATCGTGGCTTATGACAACCAGGTCTATGTGGGCAGCCATTCCTGACTTTTTGGACCGTCCCGCTCCTCCCCTTTCGACGGGCAGGGGAGCCCCCTGACCTGAGCTGCCTTCGTCCATGTCGAAATTCCGCTGGGCCCCAGCCTGAGCCCCTTGCATGACAGCCCCCGGGGCAAGCTCGGCAGTTGAACAACCCCGCCTGAGATGGAATTCCTCTTTGTGAACCGGCCTGCGGGTTGCAGCTGAGGTCAGCGGGTTCCAGAATGGCCAGGCTGCCCTGGGGTTAGATGCTGGCTTGCTGGATAAGTCAAGGGGAAGGCAAACCATGATGGTCTGTTGCATAGAAGCGACGTAAAGATGGGAAAATACTAGTTGTCGTGTCCCCCAAACCCCTTCCATGGCTGGGAGATAGCCATGTTTCTCAAGCTTGGGAACTTTAAGACTTGTAGATTTCAACTCCCAGAATTCCCCAGTCAGCCTGCTTTCAGATAGGTGGATTTCAACTCCCATAATTCCCCAGTCAACACGCTTTGAGATATGTGAACTTCAACTCCCAGAATTCCCCAGTCAACACGCTTTGAGATAGGTAGACTTCAACTCCCAGAATTCCCCAGCCAGCATGCTTTGAGATAGGTGGACTTCAACTCCCAGAATTCCCCAGTCAACACGCTTTGAGATAGGTGGACTTCAACTCCCATAATCCCCCAGTCAACACGCTTTGAGATAGGTGGACTTCCACTCCCAGAATTCCCCAGTCAACACGCTTTGAAATAGGTGGACTTCCACTCTCAGAATTCCCCTGGCTGGCTGGGGAATTCTGGGAGTTGAAGTCTACAATCTTAAAGTTGCCAAGCTTGAGAAACACTGCCCAAAACGTTTGCCTTGTAAAGACTGCGCATGCGCTGGGTGGGTTAGCCTAGTGGGTAGGCACTTTGAGCCCCTCCAATCAGAGGCTGCTTCCTTGGGGAGTGGCATTCTTTCAAAGCAGAGCTTGGAATTCTAAGTAATCTTCAACCTAACAAGCATTTATTTAGCCAAATGCACTGGGGGGAAAAGGCTTATGTCTGGTCCTCACAGTTATGACCGTCGCAGCGTTCCCCGCAGTCGCGTGATCAAAATTCAGCCGCTTGGCATTCAGTTGTGACGCTTAGAGCGTCCAGGGGGGTCATCTGGTCACCCACCCTCCCCTTTCCTTGCGGCCTTCCGGCGAGCGCACTCAAGGACGGAGACCGGATCACTTAACGGCAGCATGATTCACTTAACAACAAGCGGGGATTCGCTTAACAAAGCGAGTGTGGCAAAAAGGGTCGTAAAATCAGGTCCAACACATTTAGCCAGGCGACAGAAGCTGTGGTTCTCAAATGGAGGACTTCCCGTAACTGGTAGTCCTTGACTTACGACTTGAATCGAGCCCCAGATTTCTATTGCTTAGCAAGGCCGTTGTCGTGTTAATTTTGCCCCGTTTTTACGACAACCCCTCTCCAAGGACGTTGAGCGAATCACGGCCGTGGTTCGCGTGAGTAACACGGTTGTTGAGTGAACCTGGCTTCCCCACTAACTTTGCCCATCAGAGGGTCGCAAAAGCGGGTCACGTGACCCGGGGGGTCACGACGACCGTCGTAAATATGAGCCAGTTGTCACGCGTCTGAATTCTGATTACGTGCCCCTGGGGAGGTTGCAACCGTCGTAAGTGTGAGCAACGGGCATAGCTCGCTTTTCCCAGTGCCGTCGTAACTCTGAACGGTCGCTAAATGAACTGCTGTAAGTCGAGGACTACTTGGGTGCATGTGGAGGCTGTCAGAAAGCCGAATCCTGGAATTTGGGGGTGGGTGGGGGTGGCGTGATCTTTTCGTGGCCGCTGAGCCGTTGCTAAGCTGCGCCTGGCCTGTTTTGCTTGCATTCCGAGGACCGGAGCCAGGAATTCCGAGAGGGAGCATCGGGGGGCTCCGGGCAGAGCCTGGCCAGGAAGCCAGGAAGGGAAGCTGGGCTGGGGAGCAGAAAGGAAAAGGATGAGATTTTCCTTCCAAATATGGGAAAAGCCACATCCCGACAAATCCCAGCAGACCTGCGACACATGTTTTCCACTGCAAGGGAGGGAGGGAGAAGGAGGGAGATTAGATTAGATTGGATAGATAGAAAGATATAGTAGAAAGATAGAAAGAGATAGAAAGATAGAGACAGACAGACAGACACAGAA